>PYWC01000074.1:738006-871211 GCA_003182015.1 Tuber magnatum | reverse complement strand
CTATGCGAGAACTCTCCTACTCCAACAATCAATCCTCTCGAGACCTTAATTGAGTGAAGCGTCAGGCTTAACGATATTAAGTTTTACCGTCTACTTTACTCTTACATTTGTGTGAACTTTTGGCGATAAGTTTGAAGTTGTTTGGTGCGGTCGCAACCTTGGGATCCATCTTCCTAGGGGTGCCCCCGTTACAACCACCTCCTTGGTGCTTGTTTCAACCCATAATAGCTCCTATTAAGAAAAGCTACTCATATCCTACCCAGAATACCCTCCAGCAGCGAGATTTAGACTTTTTCCTCTAGTGCATTTCCCAGGAATGCTGCAACAACATCTATTTGGTAAATCTCGAACCCTGGTGCAGCAGCCACAGAAAGTAACACCCACACACCCAATTGACCAGTGACAGGAGCGGACATATCTGTCAAGTTCACCTCTCCAATCCATCTAATGCCTTGCACAACTAAACAGGCTTTGTAGCATACTGTCTCCCTGGTTGGGCCAAACTTCCATTGCAGGATCAACCTTGTAGAAATCACTTTCTTTCTAGTGAGAACTGACTCGCCAAACTGTAAAAATCTGTTTTTCATAAATGACACGCACCCCGAATTGATGGCCTTTTGCCACTGCTCTGCCTCTTCAGATTCCATCGCAATTTTGTACTTGTGTGGTCCATCTTCAACCATACAAACTACAGTACACATTGCATGGTTTATAAAAGAAACAGTCCATGATCGGTGATGCCTGCTCCATAGCTGATGTCCAGATACAACTCTACGCTGCGCTCCTGGTGTATCATTCCAGAAACTACTTTCTCAATCTGAATATAAATCTCTCATCATCCGTGGCTCCCATTTCCAAGTTGGAACTTCATAAGTTTCTCACTTATCCGAATTGTGTTGCAGTTCTATATACAATGTACCACCTTCATTGAATTCATCAAAAGCATGTGGCGGCTCTCGTTACTCAACTGCAACTGCTTTCTTCTTCCCTTTGACACTCGACACTCTCAATAATCTCGTATCAGCCTCTTCCTCATCAAACTCATCTGCCTACACCACCTTTTCCTGTCAGGGCTGCACCTCCTCCAGAACTGGGTAGCGTTCTTGGACTCCCCTGTTCTCTATAGCGGTAGGATGGTAAGGCTTAAATTCCTCAAAAATGAGATCGCAAGCCGTAACAATGGCCTTCACCAGAGGGTCCTATAGATGATAGTGAGTGGGCATTCGTGTGTGTACAATAAATATACACTTTCATGCAGTTTTCTCAAGTTTCTTCTGCTTCCCCTGTGGAACTTGTACAAATGCTACACAGCCCCAAACTTGTAGGTTTTCATAGCTCACCTTTTTCCCCAACCACCCCATGTAGGCTGTCAATCCTGACTTTAGTGATTGTGTTAGCAGCTGATTTCGCACATGGACAGCAGTTATTGTGAAGTGTAATGACCCAGCATACATGAGCTATGGCAGCCAGAACCTACACCCATACAGGTAACCAGGAGGCGAACTGGTAGGAACCAGCAGGCAAGTAAGTACTTGACCTACGGAGACCAGATGGCGCAGGCTCCAAGACAAATAGAATTTGCTAGTAAGGTACTTAGCTACCTGGCTACACCCGGGAGCAGTGTCAGCGTACTTAGGGATGTCTGAAAGGGGCAGTTACTCTACGAAGGCAAGTAACAGGAGAAAGGTCAAAAGTGTCTATTTCTGGCAAGAGAATAGACAGGGTAATAGGGAAAAGTCATCTTGTCCCTCAGACAAGGGTACCCTACCCTCAGGATCAGGTTACCCTGCCATGGGGCTTGGGTTACCCTGCCCAAAGTCCCGAGTTACCCTACCTTGCAATACAAAGTCCCTTGGTCAGTTAGGGAAAAATGACTGGAATGTTTGTCATGCGAAGCCATGCATGATACTGGAATCTAGAGTTCTGAGTGATGCTATTGGGCAAGCTATATAGCTCCGAAGAAGCTATAAATTGGAGACATTATTCCTATCATACCCCTCCGGCACCGCCTTGAGGCCCAGATGTCATGGGCAAACGGTTGTATAGTTGTGTGCATTCTGGCAAAGATGAATCTTTGCAGCCTTGCTGGCCACACGCTATATGTCGCTGCCGTCTGGTTGACCATAAGCTGTTTGCAGGGTATACAAGAGAGCATAGGGTGGAAAGTGGAGCACCTCCTCCAAGTTGTGGGGAGTAAAACAGACCAAAGCTGGCTGACTTAAGGGGAGTTAACTGTGGGGGTCCCAAAGGTAGTCCCAGGTGGTGCCAGGGTGACCAGCAGAGTTTTACACCTCCCAAGCCCTAAAGGGTCCCCACTGCCATAGGCTCTGAAAGGGAAGTGCAGGGACACTAAAAGCATGATTCCTACCACGGGTAAGATGGATCCAAGATGGTGAGTATGGGTAGCACTCATTGGACAACTCCCTGGCCACTATATCCTTCAGAACACATTGGATGCCCGAGAATCGTAAATAGTAGATAGATAAACAGCTCCTGGTAGCTTCCGGGATCGAGTTGAGATCAATGCATATGGGAAGGGTGACATAGATAGTCCGGTTCATCAGGTGTCTTGACTGTTAGTCACTAGCAAGACGCCAATACGAAGAAGTTTTCGCTCCGCTGGACAAAATGGAAATGTACCATGGAAACAATACCCATATAAGGTGAACGCCGACTAGAGTGTGTCGACAAACTGAGATCCGAAGTGTGTGTCAGAAGACGTGTCGGACCACCCTTAGCGGAGAAGGGTGTGCTTGAATAGTCGGAGTAAACTGATGGCGGAGGTTCTGGCATAAGATAAAACTACTGGAATAGTCTATGCAAGAACTCTCCTACTTCAACAATCAATCCTATCGGGACCTTAATTGAGTGAAGCGTCAGGCTTAAAGATATCATGTTTTACCGCTTACTTTACCCCCTCATCTGTGTGAACTGTTGGCGATAAGTTTCAGGTTGTTCGGTACAGTCGCAACCTTGAGATCCATCTCTCTAGTGGTGTCCCCATTACATGGACCCAGCCTAAAACTCCTTTGGTGCACTAACTAAATGAATTAGTGCTCATGTTGTTCTAATAATCGTATGATTTGCACACTCGCTGACGCTGTTTGACTGAGACATGTAGGGTGTTGTCCTCCATACCTGAATTCCTTCTTCGTGTAAGAAGTGACGGAACTCATTGGAGGTGTATTCCCCACCCCTGTTTATACACAGTTTCTTAGTAGGCTTTCCTTGTAGCTTCTCAACCAGTTCTTTATATTTCTTAAAACACTCACGAGCATCCACTTTCTTTGTTAATGCATAACCAACTTTGTATTTCATCAAGCCGTCAGCTCCGATTAATAAATGTTGTGATCTGCCAAGTGCCACCAGATTGAAAGGTCCTACTATATTGCTGTGTATTATTTCTGTAATCCTGGTGGTGCGCGAGAACCTAGGGACTGAAGAGCAAGGTTTGCATGTCACTTTTCTGTACACACATCCTGTACACAGGGAGCGAAACACCTCCTAAAGGGTATGTATCGTATTGTTCTACTTCGATTAACTCCGAACCACAACCACACCCAGCTGTGCAAGGTGAAACTGGCACAATGCTGACTCCCGAATGGCCCCCTCCTCTGTATGTACCGCTGTAATCCTGTCCTTCAATTTCCTCCCATAAGAATCATCCCCTTTCAGCATAGTTCTTAGTAGATACAGTCCATCTACCTCCCTTGCTGCTATCTTAGAGCTCTTCTTCCCTTCTCTCCTCAGTGATGCACCTCTGGCATGATGAAAATCTACAAACAAATCAGACTTTCATAGTTATGACATGGAGAGCTAACTATTCTGACCACAATCCATAACATGGAAAACATCATGAAAGATCAAACTCTTCTTGCATTTCTCCCCAGCATCCTCTCCATTGAGGGTAATATCTCCCCTTCCCAGCCTGTTGATCCCAGAGTTGTTAGCAACCCTGATCTTGTGGTCTCCTTTTGGAACGGGCATATATGAGAAGCAGTCACGTGAGCTAGTAACATAGTTACTGCATCCACTGTCCAGTAACTAGTAGGCTTCATCTGATGGACAGCTAGAAGTACTGAAAGCTACAAACAGAGATGTGTTTAGCATATCACCTGGTGCTACCCGTGCAGCCGTCCTTAACCTCTTCACCATAATGCCTATTCTCGCATCTGATCTGAATCTGCGACATTCGCTCTTCCAGTAACCCTTCTTTTACTGATAATAGCAGGTAATCGACATCCCTGCACCATGTGTATCACTGCCAAACTCACCCCTCAAGCCTTGTCCATCACACCTTCTCCTACCTTCTTGGTATCCATGACCCGTGCCTTGAACAACAAGGACAGTGTCACCACTTCTATCGCCCAGCCTATCTTGATTGAGGGCAGATTCCCTTACTTGAACAGTCATGATAAGATCCTCAGGTCCTTTGGATTTGATCATTGTCACTTGTAAGTCTCGCCATTCTAGCCAGAAGGGGGGCAGTCTATTGAGCAAGTTGAAAGTCTTTTCCTTCACCTTGACTTCCTCATCGGACTCTTGTAGATCCTCGATGATACACTCCAACTTATCAATATATTTCACTACCATTCTATAAGTCTCAAAAGAGCAGTCAAACAGTGATTTCCAATGAAAGTAAAGCTTCAAACATAAAGCCTTCTTGTGTCAGACATTAAGAACCTCCCACACCAGGACTGGGTCATTGTCATAGCCATCCATGTTGTACTGAGTGCAGCTTTGTTGCTCCATCGTATTGCAAATCTTTGTTGTAATCCAATAACACCTCCGTCGGTACTTGTTAACAGCACTAACCACAGCTGCTTCCATACTCTCCAGGTCTGGTGGAGTTTCTCTTCCAGTGACTATCCACCTCATATTCAATTCCTTCACCTGATTGGCCATTCTTTGCCGCTATGGTACAAAATTCTTATTCCCAAGTAAAGGAAACATCACGTATAAGGTAATGTTGATATTGTACGAATCTGTCATTATCACGATAGACAGGCAGACAGATAGATTGATAGATGGATGAATGAATGAATGAATGAATGGACAGATCCACCAATCGTCAATAAAAAAAAGAGTACAGGATTGAAGAATTAAAAGCCAATTGATGAATAAAATCAAACAAGTAGATGAAGAGGAAGAAATTATTCTAGGTAACCGCGGTATAGCAAACTGACCTTCAAACTTCACAATTTCTGTTTTCCTGAAGTGGGGGTCACACAAAGGCTCATAACATGTTGTATGGTTCTGCTGGCGATAAACCAACAAAAGTTTGAACAAAAAAGTAGGTCTTGGAAAAAGTTTATACCAATCCCATAACACCACTTTTTAAATTTTTATTATATAGGTACTCTAGTTAGTATGTCTATCTATATAGTCTATAAGCCAGAATCTTGATATTATATATTTCTAGAGTAGTATAAACTTTTAAAAAGTGGTCAAAAAATTAGTTAATAGAACACACAAACTGAGAAATATAATTCGAATATGAGTGACTTTCTATAAACTTAGGGCTAATATTAAGGGTTATTATAAATTGCTCTAATAAAATCATGTAAAATATATGGTAGTTAGATCTTATTTTGAATTATTCATATTCAGAAACTATAATTCTAACATATTTTCATAAACATTCAGAAATCAAATTATTTAAGAAAGTCAAGATATCAATACAAACTACAAAAATAACACAACCATCAGCAAAGCAGAAGAGAATGCAAAATCTAAATACACAACAAGCACTACAAAGACGACAGCTACAGAGTGTATCCCCTCCAAACAGTGCTCCAAAAGATCTTATAACTAAGAGTAGTGGTGATACAAATAAGGATATGAGTGGTAAGTGTGATTCATGGATCTGGGATGAAAATTTAGATAACAACAGTAATGCAGTTTATCAGCTTTACAAAGAACAAAAGCAAGATATCCATATATTGAATAGAGAACTACTGAGAGAAAATATGATAGTAGGAGGAGAAAGTAATACAGATGACTCTATATTCAGTAGCAATGAAGATGAATCAGAGATTGCGATCCATGAGACCGAGAATCAAATTGAATAGTATAATGATGGTGAGTTCTCTTTTCATCTCTTATTCAAAACTTCTATTATACCAAGATTCAGTAAAAATAATAAGACTAATTTGCCTAACTTAATCAGTATGTTAGAACAAGACAAGAAGATTGATTCACAAGAAAGTCTAGTGAAACACGATTACTTAGGATCCAGAAATCAATCAGATTCAGAACCAGTTTCTGACTATCAGTCAGAGGTGAAGAAGTTCAATGCACTGTTCACAGGGTCAGCAGCAAAACGGGCTAAAGGAGAAGCATCCCTTCCAAGCTTGAGAGGTCGTACCTGAACTGAAAATTCACAAATGTCCAGGTATAGGAAGAAAGTAGAAGAAGATACCAAATTGAGGCAATGTTCAGAATCAGTATCAGTTGAAAGGTTGTTTGATTGGTAGAAACAAGCTCAAGAGCTTTCCAATTCAGTATCAATTGCCTTAAATAATGAACTATATGCATAAAAAATAACTACACAGATTATTCAGCAGAGAGTATAAAAGCTACAAGAGCATATACATAAGCTTGATGTACACTTGAACTCGAAGCAGGTTGAAAAAAAGGAAAGGCTTGGAGAGCAATAGCAGAAGAGGCATGTAATGATGATGGAATTCTATGCCTATCAGGTGAAATATCCAGATATGAGATTGTCAGAAGTTGCTTGTATAATTGCAGCTACAAAGGGTTATAGAGATTCGGTAGCCAGAAGAATTTAAGATTGGGCAAAGACCTAGGAGGAATAGCAGTTTATACAAAAAGTAAGCAAGGAATTGGAAAGTGTATGAGCAATTGGTATGTGGATGAGAGATTGGAGCTAGAGGTTCAGAAAGTCATATCAGGACTGTGTGTGGGACTAACTTCACAAAAGCTGGCAAATGCCATAACCAGGTACCTTATGTCCGATAATTATAGTAAGGCAATCGTGGAAGATCTAAAGCTTACAGAAGCAAATGCTCTAAGACAGGATAGAAGTATAAGAGATATTGGAGGAGAGTAGTGTAGTGGGGAAAGTGATCCAGAAAGTACAACTGTGGAACCTGATGTTCAACAAAGATCATATAAGTGAAAAGAAATTTGTGCAGCAGCAGCTAGAGAGTGGCTGCCTAGGCTGGAGTGTAGATATAGAGATATCTAAAAGGGGATATTTGCCAATAGTCATGAGAGCGCAAATGTTATTAAATACCATAAAAGCTTCCTTCAACAACTAGACATTTGGAAAGAATGTATGGTGAAGTTTGATCAAAATGGCATTTAGATTCCAATGACTGTACCTGAGGGTAAAACTATACTTATTATGATGTCTCATGATGAATCATCATTTGGTTCAAATGATAGATAGCATCAGGCTTAGCACAGTGCAGACCACACATTCTTGCAGCCGAAATCCAAATGGAGCAGGATTTTGATCTATGATGTTGTAATGGGGGCACCTCTAGGAAGATGGATCCCAAGGTTGCGACCGCACCGAACAACTTCAAACTTGTCGCCAAAAGTTCATACCAATGTAAGAGTAAAGTAAACAGTAAAACTTAGTACCGTTAAGCCTGATGCTTGACTCAATTAAGATCTCTAGAGGATTGATTGTTGGAGTAGAAGAGTTCTCGCATAGACTTTCAGGTAGTTTTATCTTATGCCAGAAACTCCCCCATCAGTTGACTCCAACCATTCGAGCACACCCTCCTCCACTGAGGGCGGTCTGACACGTCTCCGGTCACAACCTTCAGGCATGCATGTGTCGTTACACTCTAGTCGGCGTTCACCTTATGCAGTTATCGTTTCTGCAGTCCATTTGCATTTTGCCCGCCGGAGTGAAAACTTCTGCATATCGGTGTCTTGCCAGTGGCTAACAGTCAAGGCACCTCATGAACTGGACTATCTATGACACGCTTCCCATATGCAATGGTCTCTACTTGACTCCAGAAGCTACCGTGAGCGGTTTATGTATTTACTATTTATGGGCCTCGGGCTTCCGGTATCTTCCGCAGGACATGGTAGTCCAGGAGTGATCCAATGGGCGCTACCCATGACCACTACCTCAGATCTACCTTACCTGTGGTAGGAATCATGCTTTGAGTGTCTCTGCAGTTCCCTTGCAGAGCCTATAGCGTTGGGGACACTTGCGGGCTTGGTAGGTGTAAAACTCTCCCAGTCGCCCCGGCACCACCCGGGACTACCTTCAGGACCCCCACGGTTAACTCCCGTTAACTCCATCAGTTTTGGTGTGTTTTACTCCGAACAACTTGGAGGAGGTACTCCACCTTCCACCCTATGCGCCCTTGTATATCCTGCGAACAGCTTATGGTCGACCGGATGGCAGCAACATATATGGTGTTACAAGCAGGTCTCCAAAGGTTTTACTTTACTAGACTGCGCACAACTACACAACCGTTTGCCCATGACATCCGCGCCTCAAGGCGGGGCCGGAGGGGTATGATGGGCATATTGTCTCCAATTTACAGCTTCATCGAAGCTACGTAGCTCGCCCAATAGCACCCCCCGGAACCCCAGATTCCAGTATCATGCATGCCTTCGCGTGACAAACATTCTAGTCAATTTCCCAAACTCCGCGAGGGGCTTCGTATTGAAAGGTAGGGTAACTCAGGACTTTGGCCAGGGTAACCCAAGCCCCATGGCAGGGTAACCTGATCCCAAGGGTAGGGTAACCTTGTCCAGCAGACAAGATAACTTTTCCCTGTTACTCTATCTATCCCGTCGCCAGCCATAGACATTTCTGACCTGTCTCCAGTTACCCGGCCTAGCTGAGCAACTGCACTTTCAGAAGTCCCTAAGTACGCTGACACCGCTGCTGGGTGTATCCAGGTACCTAAGTCCCTGACCAGCCAATTCTGTTTATTCTCCGAGCCCGGGCCATAGGGTCCCCGTAGGTTAAGTGCTTACTTGCCTGCCGGTTCCTACCAGTTCGCCTGCTGGCTACCTGTATGGGTATAGGTTCCGTCTACCATAGCTCATATATGCTGGGTCGTTACATCACTCCCCTCTTCTCTGCGTTCCGTCCCGGACCATTAGCATCGTCTCTTATTTCCACGACTCGATTCCCCTAAGACCCTATGGTCCCTGGGCTTGGACGGGTATCTTTGGTAGAAATGCAGAATGGCCTGTAAGCCTGTCCCTTCTACTATCTCATAGGGCGCCCATGAGTTCTCCTCAGCCCCGCAGCCTTCCCATGAAACCAGGTACTGGACAAAGCGCGACAGAAACTTCGTCTTTACTCCTCCATACTATCGACTGTCCACTACAGCTTCAATAACGTAACTGGGCTCATTGTCTACATGTTCTAGGATACGGAGTTCCTTGACCCTACCTGCTGCCGGATCCTCACAATACGGTTCGTGCAACGTGACATTGAAAACTGGGTGGATACTCCATCTGATAGGCGGTTGGAGTTCGTAGGCGCGGTTGCCCACTCGACATTTGACCATGAAAGGGCCAAACATGCAGTGGTTCAGCCTCCCAATCGGACGGTTTCTGCAGATGTTCTTTCAGTTTAACATCACGCGGTCCGCTTTCTTCGCCCGCCCAGTGGTCACATCCTTCCAGGTAACATAGTCCAGTGATGGCAACCTTTTCTGGTCGTGCCATTTCCGTTGCCTTTCCTGTGCCCGTTGAATCGTTTCTCGAATCTCACCCCAGGTTCCTTCCCATTCCTTGACCAAAAGCTCACTGCTAGGGTTTATTCCTTGAGTTTCAGACAAGACACCCGACCAGTTTGTCCTGGTGGTTGAACCCATAGTTGATCTCAAATGGTGACAACATGGTGGATTCTGATGTCGAGGTATTCTACGCATACTCCGCAACGGGTAACAGCAAAACCCAATGACCTTGTTGGTAGGAACAGTAACTATGCAAGTACTGCCCCAGTGTCTGATGAACCCTCGCAGTTTGCCCATCAGTCTCACGGTGGAATGCAGGCGAAACGTTTAGTTTCACTTGCAACAAGTGCATTAGACTCATTCAGAACTTGGATGTGAATCGGCTATCTCGATCCGAGATGATTGACTCTGGGAGTCCATGAAGGCACCAAACTTTCTTCAGGAATATCACGGCAAGCTCCTTGATAGACACCTCCGTGGTCAGGAATATGAAATGGGCGATTTTCGAGAATCTGTGCACCAAGACCCAGATCTTGGTATACCCTGCGGACTCTGGCAGGGCTACAATAAAGTCCATTGAAATCGCCGTCCACGGCCACCTAGGAACATCAATAGGTTCTAGTAGCCCGAACTTCTTATGCCTGATAGACTTATTTCTTTGGCACGCATCACATGTCCGAACATAGTTAGTGATGTGCTTATCCATCTTAGGCCAGTAGAAGTTAGCCCTAACCCTGCCAATAGTCTTGCAAGTCCCGAAGCGTCCCGCGATTCGGAAGTCATATTCTGCCTTCATGATTGTCCGCTTCACCTTCTGACCCTTGGGAACATACCACCTGTTCTTGTACAGGAGCAAGCCCTTTTCTGTTGTGAAATGTCAGTCGACCTCTTAGTCACCGGCAGCCGTTGCCTTCAGGATTCTTAAGTATTCCTGGTCTTCAGTTATCACTACCCGCAGTTGATCCAAAACGAAAGACTGGAGCCAAAATCCTTGGCACACCTGCAACACTTGTGGTCGCAAGATGTCCCGTTCCTGGCTCCCAACCCATTGTCCAGAGTGACAAAATGACCGTGGCGGAAAATCCCTCCCCCCTTCAGGGCGATAGTCCCTACCCCACGACAGAGCATCTGCCTTCCCATTCCATCATACTTCTCGGTAAACCACCTTGAAGTTAAACGGTTGCAGGAACTCAGCCGAGTGGTACTACCTATAGTTAAGGACCTTGGTACTGTTAAAGTACTCCAAATTCTTATGATCCGTATAGATCACCAATTGGTCCGTTACTGAGCGTAGCAGATGATCCCATTCCTTGAATGCCGCCACAGTGGCAGTCATTTCCTTGTCATAGACATCATGATTAATCTCAGCTGGGTGAAACTTCTGACTATAGTAGGCCACTGGATGCCATCTCTTATCTTCACAGAACTGGGAGAGGACAGCTCCTGATGCGAAGTCACTATTGTCGGTTTCCAGCCAAGTTGGCCATTCAGGGTCAAAATGTGCTAGGATAGGTTTGGACGTAAATGCCTCCTTCAAATGGTTGAAGGCCTGCTCACACGCAGGTGTCCATTCCTATGGGACATCCTGCTTTGTCAAGTCTGTCAGAGGTTTCGCTATCTTGCTGAAACCCTCTATGAACCGACGATAGAAGTTGGCAAAGCCCATACAGCTTTGAACGTCGACGATGCATGTCGGAGGTGCCCAATCCCTGATTGTCTGCACCTTCTCCAACAACATAGAGATCCCCATATTGGAGATCTTGTATCCACGGAATTCACCCTCCCATTAGTGGAAACTAGACTTCTTCATGCTTACACATCGTCTAGCTTTCCGCAATTTCCCATCACACGTCTCACCATTGCGACATGTTCTTCCATAGTTTCAGAGTAGATCAGGATGTCATCCATGTATGCAATGACTCCTTCATCTATAAGATCCCGAAAGACCTCATTTAGCATGCTTTGGAAAGTTGCCCGGGCATTACACAACCCAAACGGCGTGACCGTGTATTCATACAGTCCATATCTGTACCGGAAGGCCATCTTCCATTCCTCACCTTCTGCTATCCTCAGAAGGTAGTAGCCGTTCTTCAAGTCCAACTTGGTGAACACAACGGCTTTTCCTAACCTATCTCGCAGTTCATTCATCAACGGTAGAGGATACTTACTCTTCACCGTAATTTTATTCGGCCCTCGGTAATCTATTACCAGTATTAGTGTACCATCTGATTTTGGCACGAAGAGGATAGGGGCTGCCGCCTAGGAACTGGATCACCGTAGCTTTCCTGTTTGCAGCATGTCATTGAGATATTCCCAGAGTGCCTTAAGCTCCTTTTCCGATAGTGGATAAATAGGCCCAAACAGAGGTTGAGTTCCAGGTTGCAACTCGACCGTATGGTCATACTTCGCGTGCTCTGGTAGTGCCTCAATCTCTTCTTGACTGAAAATATCCCCATTATCCTTGTACTCGGGGAGTAGCTTAACTGTAATATCGGCACCGTCCTCATCGGAGAATTGCACAATTCCCAATGGGTACACATTACTAGGGTCTTCGGCTAGCAACTCTTCATCAGTCATGAACACTAACCGCCCCTGCTCAGCCAGGCAGTTAGCCTTGCAGAAATCTGAGCACCAGGTTAGTGATCCTGTCTTCCAATCTATGTCGGGGTTATGGTCTCTCAACCAAGGCATAGGTAGGTACCCATCCACCTTAGTGTCGGGCATATCTATGACTTCAAAGCGCATCTCATTGTGGTGGTCACCCACCCTCATCTCTAATGACTTGGTATAGTGTAGACCTGATGCAGGAATGTGATTACCGCTAGTGTCACTTATCGGCACATGTACCTTTCATTGTACACAAGGTGCCTGAGTCTGCTTAACCCATCAGCTACTAAGCACCGGCCCAGTAACTCCACTATCGAGTAGCAGGAGTGCCTCCGCGCTTACCTGTCTAGCTCCTATCTTCCAGTCTAACTTGACCCGCAGGTGGATAGACTTGGTATGACAAGGCAAGTTGTCATACTTCTGCCTCTTCGCTTGTCTTGAGGACTTAGCCATCTTGGCTTAGTAAATCCTTTTAGTCTCTTGCCTTTCGACACAAGAGTGGCCACAATGGGTCGGTAAATGTTATGGGATTGGAATCCGTCTTTTATCAATAACTAGAGTGTTTACTATCACGCCAGTATGATTTCAGGTACTGAACCCTCCTCAGGTAAACTTGAAAAATAGGGCCATTTATTTGATCAAGTCCAGCCTGAACCAATTCCGCTTGTACTAAATATGACAATTTTTCGGGAGGTGGGTAGAAGTCCGCTGTCAGACCGGCTCCAAGCGAAGCAGCCTTTCTTCCCCAATGTCGAGTGTCTCCTCAAGCAGGACCTCACTCTGCCTCAACCGAAATAATGTCCTATGACTTGCCCATCCAGCTAAAGAAATCCTGAAAGAAATACGTATAACTAGAACAAAGGAAATAACCAGTAACCTAACGAAGAAGAAATAGTCCAGCCCTCCGCGCACGGCCCACAACATCTACCTGCCCACACCACCAGGGTGTAGTCAGTATCAGGGTTGTCTATGCAGTAGAAGGGTACATACCCATCTCTGAAACCACCTTCATGGCTCATGTCCATCTGTCCCTCATGGGTCTATAGCTGCGGGTTAATAAGGTTACACCTTAAACAGAATGGGTTCTTACCTATTCCGAGCCATCAGTATCAACCTCCATGATCTGAGGAGATGCCTGGCGGACATCAAGTATCTTTGACGAGGAAGCCGGAGGGGGCACTTCAATGCGCTTTAGTCGCTTGTCCGTCCCTGTGGGCTCGCTTAGTGGGGCTGACTGTTTCAACCCATGACTGTGCTTGGATGAACTAACGACTGGGGGTGTCGAGGTACACCTTCTCCAAAAGTGACCTGTTTGACTGCACTTGGTGCACTAGTTGTGCTTTCTCCAGTGTTCGGTCAAAGTCGACGGAATTTCCTTATGCGCTATTGCATACTCAGAAGTCGCCAGCTTTGCCTGTTTCCGTGCGTTGAAATTAGTAGGTTTGGCAGAGCTCTGGTTCTGCCTGCCCGAACCTTTCTCCTTCTTCTGGTACCTGCCTGAGGTCCAGGATCTATCCTCCTTCTTATCAACGGGTTGATACCGAGGGGCTGGGTGGATAACACGGTTACTGAACCGGTTGTTCTCCTCCAGCATGGGCCCTACCTTCCGGAGAAGATCAAGGTACTTGTTCAGGTTGGTCGGATGGGGCTCCTTAAGTGCCCGCACATTCCAAACCTCTTGTGTGATGCCTGATCGAACCTTGTCTCGTACCTGTACTGGATCAGTATAGCTAAGCTTATACATATAATCAGTTATCTTATCCAGGTACTCGTCAATGTGATGGGGTTTCATCGCCAGGTCTCGCCACTCGAGAAGAGATCGATCCCGCTTGGCCTGGTCTCCGCCAAAACTTCGTTCCAGCCATTCTCGGAACCCTTTCCATGTCCGTAAGGGGTTGCTATCTTTGACAGGGATGCCCGTGCCCTTGGCGGCTTCCTTCTTAATGTGCCCATGCAACCCCAAATACCATGCCTGGGCGGAGTCTTCAAGAAGGGGGATCACTAAGTTTACCTTGTCCATGTTGGTTAACTTATAATCCGTAAAGTATTCAAATTTGACCTCTACCAAGGTCGAGAAGCTCGCGAGTTCTATAACTTTGCCCTTAAATAGAGGGATACCACTCAGCTTCTCCGGCTTCTTCTGGCGGTGTCTTGGTGTTGGCCTAGAAGCCGAGCTAGTACCCCTCAGGGCTCTCACCAGGCACTTGGCCCGGCGACCCCACTGTTCTTTCTTCCCGTTGCTCCAGTCATCCTTGCGAGCACCGAGGAAGGGGATTACGTCTAGGAGAAAATCTCCATCATCATTATTATCCGAGCTGTCATGGTCAGAGTCCCCTCGATCTCCGCCTGCTCCCGCCGTACCACCTCCTGGTGGTGCATTTCCGTCCCCACTACCATGGATATTCCCACCTTGGGATTCCCGGGGTCTATCGTACCCATCAAACCGTTCCTCCTGGCCATCCTGCTTACCATCCTCTGGGGGGTTAGCCCCTGATGGTACTGATGCCGGTGGTGGAACAGGGTGTCACCCACTCTCAGGAGTTGGGTTGGGCGCCATCTCTGTTATCCGCAGAAAAGACTGCAACTCTGGACAACTCAAGGGTTGCATTGGGGGGCCAGCGTGCCTCCATGACCTACAGTACCCACATGTTGGTCGTCCATCTCCTTCTTTCTGCCTCCTTCTATGCCTCACCAGGGTCCCTGGTCCCTTTCTACACCCATAGTGGTAGTAATAAATCCACCCCATCCGGGTCTCTTCCGACTTACAGCCTGACGGACAGAACTCGTCTTGGCTGTCCAAATCGCCACTTGTGATGGTGGGGAGACCGGCGGGAAGACTTGGCTTCGAGGGTGCCATGGGAACGACAGGTGCCCAAGGAACGGAGCGAGCAGGCGTCCTGGGTCTGGGGATTGGAGCCCCTCGCAACGGAGCCATGGGTGTTCGCTCCTCCTGGCATCGCACCTGTTCGAAGAATCCAGGTGACGCCACGCACAGTGGCCGGAACCCTGGGGTAGCCGATACTGCTGATAGGAATGCTGTGGCAGGAAAGGTATCAGGCATGGACAAGGAGACTGGTAGAGGTGTGGGTCTTGTGGCAGCGATAGGGGGTATAGGGGTTGCAACTGACAATGTTGCAGGCGGAATGATGGGGGTCGGGGTCGGACGAGGAGTGGGGTCTGGCGTGTCTGGGGCCGTAATACCCTTCAGCTTGGATGTCCTTTTTCTTACTCGACATCCAGCAGTTGGCCCGACTGTAGGGCTGCCCGACCTACTGCGGGCAATTGAGGGGGGGAGCGACAGGGAGCCTGTAGATGCTCTTGAGAAGGAGGAGGTATAGCTGTAGCCCTCATCTTTCAAGCTTTCCAACATCCGTATACCGATTGGGCTCAAGCATGCGCGCCACTGGTCGTTTCTGGCTCTCATAGCCAACTCCATGCCGAAGTTCTCGGGCTTGCTACGGATGAGTGGGAGTGGGGGCGTGGCCTCTAACATCAGTACATCATCCTCAGCATCAATACTATACCCTCCTTCAAAAGCCTATTCCAAGGCAGCTATCCGAGTCCTCAATGCCTGCTGATCCCTTATCCTCCGCAGGTACAGCTCTTGCTGCACCTTCATCCATTCCACCACTGCCGTAGTGATCTTTGTTTGGAACACCCGCTGCTGCTCGGTGTTCCAGTTCTTCAGTTCCCACTTCGGTTCCTCAATCGGCTTGGATACCTGCCGGACGATGTCAGGTTCAACAAATTCGCAGGAGAACTCACTAAATGGAACCCGGTGCGGCGGAGAAGGGACTGTGTTGTGGACAAGGGTAGGGTCTTGGAAAAATGAGAGTGCCGCGGCGCGAGGGTCTGTAATCAGGAGATCAAGACATTCAACAGGTAACTGAATAGGAGCGGCCTCCAAGAGCAGCTGGTGGCCATCCCAGTCGATACCACGAACCTCCGCAAAAACCGATGCACGAAACATGTTGGCGGGGTTCTCGACAAGGTCAAGGTCTGAATCCGAGTTGGATTCCATTCTGGCTCGAAGTTCAGTGCTAGCCATTGCGCTTTCCACCCTGGGCTCCTTGTTCTAGACAAGGTTACCAGTATTTATGCAAGGTCAGTGCCAAAGGTCGGAAACAATTAATCAGGAGAGGGGTTAAGCGAGAAACTCGCTTAGCGATATACTGTAATGGGGGCACCCCTAGGAAGATGGATCCCAAGGTTGCAACTGCACCGAACTACTTCAAACTTATCGCCAAAAGTTCACACTAATGTAAGAGTAAAGTAAATGGTAAAACTTAATATCGTTACGCCTAATGCTTCACTCAATTAAGATATCTAGAGGATTGATTGTTGGAGTAGGAGAGTTCTCGCATAGACCTTCAGGTAGTTTTATCTTATGCCAGAAACTCCCCCCTCAGTTTACTTCAACCATTCGAGCACACCCTCGTCTGCTGAGGGCGGTCCGACACGTCTCCGGGCACACCCTTCGGGCATGCATTTGTCGTCACACTCTAGTCGGCATTCACCTTATACGCTTATCATTTCTGTAGTGCATTTCCATTTTCCCGCCGGAGTGAAAACTTCTGCCCATTGGTGTCTTGCCAGTGGCTAACAGTCAAGGCACCTCATGAACTGGACTATCTATGACACCCTTCCCATATGCATTGATCTCTACTTGACTCCAGAAGGTACCGTGACCAGTATATCTGTTCACTATTTACGGGTCTTGGGCTTCCGGTATCTTCCACAGGACACAGTAGTCCGGGAGTGATCCAATGGGCGCTACCGATGATCACTGCCTCGGATCTACCTTACCTGTGGTAGGAATCATGCTTTTAGTGTCCCTGCACTTCCCTTTCACAGCCTATAGCCTTGAGGACACTTTCGGGCTTGGTAGGTGTAAAACTCTCCCAGTTGCCCCAGCACCACCCAGGACTACCTTCAGGACCCCCACGGTTAACACCCATTAACTCTGTCAGTTTTGGTCCGTTTTACTCCGAACAACTGGGAGGAGGTACTCCACCTTCCACCCTATGCCCTCTTGTATGTCTTGTGCACAGCCTACGGTCGACCGGACAGCAGCGACGTATACGGTGTTGCAACCAGGTCTCCAAAGATTCCTCTTTGCTAGACTGCGCACAACTACACAACCGTTTGCCCATGACGTTCAGGCCTGAAGGCAGGGCCGGAGGGGTATGATAGGAATAATGTCTCCAATTTACAGCTTCACCGAAACTATGTAGCTCCCCCAATAGCACCCCCCAGAACCCCAGATTCCAGTATCATGCATGGCTTCATGTGACAAACATTCCAGTCAATTTTTCCAAACTCCCAAGGGACTTTGTATTAAAAGGTAGGGTAACCCAGGACTTTGGGCAGGGTAACCTGATCTCAAGGGTAGGGTAACCTTGTCCAGCAGACAAGATAACTTTTCCCTGTTACCCTGTCTATCCCGTCGCCGGCCATAGACATTTCTGACCTGTCTCCAGTTACCTGGCCTAGCTGAGCAACTGCCTCTTCAGAAGTCCCTAAGTACGCTGACACTGCTCCTGGGTGTATCCAGGTACCTAAGTCCCTGACCAGCCACTTCTGTCCATTCTCGGAGCCCGCGCCATCGGGTCTCCGTAGGTCAAGTACTTACTTGCCTGCCGGTTCCTGCCAGTTCGCCTGCTGGCTACCCATATGGGTATAGGTTCCGTCTGCTATAGCTCATGTATGCTGGGTCATTACAGATGTCCTCTATTCTTATGATAGAGTTCAGGTCCCTGAGAATACTATAAATGAGGTAATGGAGCAAGCAGGTCTGAATATGAATGGTCATTAGACTACTGAGTACTTTGAGTATGGGAGAAACAATAAAGGATGTTGGACTGGTAATCACCTGATACATCATATAACCAAGGTTGTAATTCCAATATTTTGATTACCCTATGCTGATCTGTCAGTCCAAGGTCTCTTTCTCTTTGACACTGCAGCTGAACACTTATGCTATACTAAGGATGCTCTCCGGGCTGTCAATATGAGCTTGAGGTCTGGAGGTAAACCATTATATCTACGTGCAGGATAGTATAAAATTGATGGTATACGACATGTACAAGATATGGTCTTTCCACCTAAGCATGAAAGATTTCCAAACCTGCCTTGTGGCTTGCACTCTGTCTTGGAAGAAAGTGGATTATGGTCTTCTCAGTTTCAATTAGATTATGTCCCCCACTACCCTGATTCATGCAAGCAGATATTAGTTCAAAGAAAGTATATTTCAGATTAGCTGAATTGCAAGAAAGAAAGTATTTAGTGTTCAAAGAAGAAAAGATGTGCAGAGTGTTGCCAGGTAATCAACAACATTCCTCTTATAAAGCAGTGTCTAGAGTGTTTACTTCTGCAATAATACAAAGAAGATGGAACAGTGACTAGATGCTGTGTAAGGAAGATTAATTCAATGCAACCAGATTTTACACAGCAAAAGGGAAAACTTCAGGAGGAGGTAGAAAGATTAGGCCATATTGTACTATTTGTTCCTAAGTTCTACTGTGAGATTAACTGAATTGGGTATGATTGGAGAAGGAGCAAAAAATATGCAAGAGAAAACTGTGGTTATTCAATTGAGGTATTGCGTAATATTCTCCCGCTTGCTTTGAACTCTGTAACCCCAGAGTTAATTGGTAAATATTATCAAAAAACATAGCGTATTATTCAAACATATCGAAATAGTATTGTTTATGGAAGTGAGGACTTCAAAAAGGTATATAAGTCTCACACAAGAGTGAGAATGAAATAAGGACTTGGGTCCGCTACTAACATGTTGTCACCTCTGAGATAGTTTGGTATTTTGTTATATAATACTACAGTTACACTTTCTTGAATTCTGGTTTATTTGTAATTCTCAAGTCATTCTTTTTCTTCTTTGATTTCCTACTTGGTTTCATTATTGATATGTCAAAAGTGGAGAATCTTCACTTTTTTTTGTTATGAAAATCACCGGTATTTCCTTTTTTTTCTTTTTTTTTTTAAGGTCTAATGGAACACAAGGTTGGTTTATCGCTAGCCAAATCATAGGTTGTAGTATTCTGATCACACTACTTAAAGTGAGGTGTGTGGTATATAAGATAAGATGTTTATTAATACTAGTCATACAAGAGAGAAGACTATTTAAGGGAGTACTCATGCCAAGCCCACTTCTGCACAACCACAGTTAAACCTAATCTCCTAATAACACAGGCCCTAAACTAAACCATAGACATGATTTAAGTGGATACCCGCACCTCAACAATTGTAGAACTAACAAGAACTAACATTCAGTACAGAAACTTCCAATGTATATTCTACTTCCTTCCTTCAATTTCCCTATACTATGTAAGGTGAGATACTAGGCACTAGTAATAACCCATCAGTTGAACACTTTAGGCTTTAGGTTTGTCTTTTTTCCTAATAATGTAGGAGGTAGTGGAAGCTCGATTCCCAGCCCGGAACACCCAGCTGAGAGGCTGGGCACCATTCAGGAACTAGTTTCTGACCTGCTATTGTCTAGTTTCTTGCTGCTTGAGCTGTCACCTAGTGGTCTCGCAGGTGCAGTCCTTTCTGTTTTCTCAAGAGTATCCTTTAGCAGTCTAAGTGGAGCCTTACTTTCTTTCTTGAAAGGTGGTGCAGGTACCTTTCCTTTATCAGGACTTGGCATGAATATCCCTGGAGTGCTTGACACTGCTTTTTCTAATTTCTCTATGGATTTGCTAACAGTTTCTGTCACTAAGTCACATGCAAGTTGTCTGACAAATTCATCAATTGCAAAATGTTCTTTAGATTCTTTTGGTTTTTTTGGTTACCTTTACTTTGTTTGGTCTTCTCATGGGACTTGCTTCCTACTCCAAGTCATTCAATAACTCAATGATAGTGAGTTGCTGGATGTGTCAAACACTTCTCGATCCTGCTACTCTATACTATCAGCTTCTAACTAGAGATTTGTAAGATGATTGGGCCTAGTCCATATATATTTTTAACTGCTGGCTGAGGTTCAAAAAATGTAATGAGCTCACATAGGGGTACTAATCATATGGTAGTACAATAGAAGCATATGCCCACTTGATCAATAAGAAGTAAGCGCTTCCTGCTAAAGAAGGCTTCAAGATAATGTAATAGGAGATCAGAAGGTAACTATTCAATTAAGTATACTAGAAATACTATTAGTTGAAGTCTGCTGTTTTCATCACTGAATTTAGCAGTCTTTTAATACAAACAATCACTTATATCCAGTATGAGTGATTTCATAAAATCTTGTCTGTATCAACTGATATCATATGAAACAATACAGGTATCAACTGATACTATAAAACCAAACATAAAATATTGTGTGTATCAAGTAATATCACATAAAACAATACAAGTATCAAACCATCATATGAAACTAAATATAAAATATTCTATATATCAAGCAGTTTCACATGAAACAATACAAGTATCAAATAATACTATGAAACCAAAATCCTTAACCTGGTACCTATACCAGTTACACTTGTACCTTTTCTCCAGTTACCCAGTCTAGTAGGATAACTTGTATACCTTAGGTCCCTAAGAATACTGACATTGCTCATATCTATGTATTAGGTATCTATATACCTAAGTACCTAAGTTCTTAACTGTTTTACAGTAAAATCTCAACTATTGGGTATCCATGAGGCAAGTAGTTATTTGCCAGCCTGTTCCTACTAGTTGATCCCTTGATTATCTATATGAGTATAGATTCAGGTTGCCATAACTCACATATGCTGGGTTATTACAACTATATTCTTTAAACTAATAGAATCTATTATACTTATCTAATTAATTTCTATCTATTTCCTATATCTCCAACCCCAAACTATATATAGTTAATATCTAACTTAAAAAGCATTATTGCTCTCCCAGTCAATCAACCACTAAGTATAATACCATAAGTCCCCCTAAAGTCTAGTAACCTAGTTACTAATACTCCAAGTTTAAATATACTATTTTTATATAAAGTAGTACTTCCATAGCTTAGAAGTAAAGATTAGCTTCAACCAGTCTAGCCTAGTTGTGTGTTTGGTCTTTCTTTACAAGAGAAGAAAAAGACTACCTTGAGGATAAATATTGGAACTTTATTAACATTCAGACCAGAAGTATCGTTGGGTACTGTTTCAGGATGGATAGTAGTATCGATTTCTTTTTTCTCCTTTTTCTTCTTCAAAGAACCGTTCCTAAACCCTGGAAACAAAGTTGCCCCCAGCCAGACTAGTCTAGCCACATGTGTGGCCTTAAACAAGAAACGGTTGCTTCGGAGACAGAGGTTGGAAATTTATTAATACTAGAAGTAGGTTAAGAAAAATCAAGACCGGACTTGGTGGTGGATAAGCCCGTGTTTCTCTACAGTCTGACTTTATTCTGTGGTCCCCTTTGAGTGTTAAAATGCAGGTCTATTGTGTTCGAGTAGGCAGGAAAAGTTGCATGATATGGTTTCCAAAAAGACCCCGCACTATGCCCGCGGAGCCCAACCTGCAACATCCATCCGCCAAGCCACGATGACGCTCACCTCCAAGTGCATCCCACCCAGCTCCCACCACTTAAGCCGTGCACTGCATACCGCCCCTCATATAATCCCCCACTACCAACACCACTGCAAAACATGTCAAAATACCTCCTCCTGGCCCTCCCCTCCTCCGTTGCGCGCAGCAGTGACCCGGAAGACGCCTTCATAGCGCTAACCGGCGCGGTGTCCTCTTCGCTGAACAAGAACGATGCATCGATCTACCGGTTCCCCATCCCCGAATTCAAGATCGGTACGCTAGATGCGTTAGTGCTGCAAGCAGACGAGCTGGCAAAGCTGGATGCCAACGTTGAAGGCGCCGTAGCGAAGGTTGCGGACGTGCTCACGAGTACGGTTGGGGAGGGAAATGCGCAAGGGCATAAAACCGTTAATGAAAGTGGGTTTTGACTTCCTCACGGGCTGAGGAGGTGTGGGCTAATGATGGGCAGAGCCGGTGGGGGATTACTTGCAGGGGTTCTCGTGGAACAAGGTTAAATACAGGAGTGATAAGTCGATTGCCCAGTTGTTGGATTCTTTACAGAAGGTTCGCTTCCGACGTTCTCCGGGAGCTCGAGGTTATGCTAACCATTCGGACAGGAAGTAATCTCTCTAGACAACGACATCAAAACCAAATACTCCGCATATCAGCAAGTCAAATCAACTTTAGTTTCCGTCCAACGCAAGCAAACGTTCCTCCTCTCCCCCCCCNCGGGTTGAACCACTGCAGATTTACATCATGGCCAAGATGGCGGCTGAGTTGACCAACAGTCCGTTTCTGACTCTGGAATGAAATCGAAACGGTACCGTAAGATCTATTAACTTGCCTGTGATAAATTTACAGGAATTTTGCAAGCCCGATGCCTGAGCAATAGCATGCTCCAATGGATCCTACAGGTGTCGGGTAGCGATGCACGGCTTATGTGAGAGGTCAGGATCGCCTGAATAATCGCGTTTCCAAATTCACACCCCGGGAGTTCACCTGGAGCGAAGGGGCGGCTGAGCGGGACGAGAGGGAGGCTAGGGACGTCGAGGCCCATGAGCGGAGACTAGCCGGCGAGACGTTGAGATTGGCAAGGACCGGGTATAGCGATTTGTTTCAGGCTTGGGCGCATGTTAAGGCGCTTAGGGTTTTCGTCGAGAGCGTGCTGAGGTACGGGTTGCCGTTGGAGTTTGTTAGTGCCATTATCCAGGTTTGTCTCCCCCTCCTTTTCCCTTCGGGACCACCGAGGTATTAATGGTGGCAATAGACAAACACCAAGCATGCAAAAAAGGTAAAAGCCCAGTTAGACGCTGCTTATAGCTACCTTGGCGGCAACGCCTTTGGTAGGGACAAGAATGGGAAAATCAAAGACGATGTTGGAGACCTCGGAGCCGGAATGCTGGGTGACACTGAGTATTCGGCTTATTGCTACTTTGAGTTCGATGCAATCTAACCTACCCGCTCATCCCGCGTTGCCCGGCGTATGTATAATTCCTTCTTAGGAAAGATGGATTGGGACAGGAAGGGATAAATTATGATTATCTTTCTTTTTTCCTTAAAAAGGCGTTGTATGTAGCACATACCCTCCACTGAAGTTTTGTTCCGCCCAACTCATAAGATCGCAGAAGTGAAAAAAGCCCCAAATGGAACCGTGGACGGCGCTAGGGATAACTCTAAAGGAAAAACCAGAAAAGAAAGAAAAGAAAAGCTGCCATTTTTTGGGTACAACTCCGCCTCTAACTGTATACGCATTTTTCCACTCCCCCACTTGCACTCTCCTCTCCACCATGCTCCCATATTCACAAACAACCGAAGTGTGGGGAAAGGGAGAGAGAGAAAAAAAGAAAAAAAAGTGAAGACATCATCTCGTCATTCCATAACCACGAGTACCAAGTAAAGAAATGATTCCCAGGGAAGTTCAAGTGCCCAAAAACCAACGCAACCGAGACTCCCCTCCTTTCCACCTCCCTCCCGCCCGTCCCCGACCCTACCCAGCGGCCAGAAAATAAACGCACAGGCATCCCATCCTTCGACGACGCTTTTTTTCTCTCTCTTTTGAAAGGTTGGGGGGAGAATTAGGTTTGCTGTCTGCGTCTCTTGCCGACGGTGGCTTGGAAACCGGTCTTGATGGCGCTGTTTGGGGTGCTATTAATGGGTGAGCACAAGTAGAAGAAGGGATGACGTACGCAACGGAACGTCGGGATCCACAGCTATTGCAGGTGACGAAGAAAAGACGGTTTTCTCCCTTCTTAAGATCCGTATCGGGGGATTTGCAGGTTCTGCAGGTAACGTATTCCACTGACAAAATCCATTAGCATTTTTTGTACCAAGCTTTGTAGAGCGAGCAAGATTCGTACAGATATAACGCCTAAGAACGTTTTCCAACTGCTTCTGTTGGAATTTTCCCCTAATGACCAACCTCTTGCTACCATCGACTGAACCAGACGTACCCAACTCGGCAAATAAGAATTGAGTAACGTGCTCGTCGCCCCTCTTCATCCTCTTGCAGATATCGCTTATATTTGCAAAAATTGTCTTCTTGTTACCCTCCCTAAGCACTTGCGGTGGGGGAATTTTATAACTCCTCCTGCCATCACCAGCAAGATCGGGATGCTGAGAACGCAGCAGAGTGAAAAATCGAGTCAAAAGCAGAGGGTAGGTGAGGTCGACAGTGGAGGCAGCATTCCAGACCCCAGTTCCAAGAAGGAGATCTCCAGTATCTTCCGGGAGGGCTGGCTCAGCGTCCTCGGCACCTTCTTCGCCTGCACCCCGGGGAACAACACCAGCCTCGGCCAAGGCTGCATCGAAAGAATCACCCTCAGTCTTCTCTTTGGAAGCCTTCTTCTTCTTCTTCTTTTTCATTGCTGTGGGGTCGAACTCGGCGACATCCCCAGTGGCGTCATCGTCGCCATCGGCCTTCTTGACCTTCTTCTTCTTCTTGCCTTTGAACATTTCGGCAGCGCCCTCCTCGCCCTCTTTTTGTTCGCCACCCTCTCCAGCTTCTGCTGTCCCTGCTTCGTTAGCCACATGACATAAGGTATATGCCGTCCCTCCGCTAAAAAAAAAAATATAATAAGCGGCAACAGCGATACAAGATAAAGCCGGAGAAATTAAGCCGTAGATATAGCAAGAGGGCGTACGAACCTAAGCTCTGAGACTCAGCATTATTATTATTCTCCTCTCGGTTAACTTCATCTCCATTTTCAGCCTCGAAAGCGACTGACTTTCTTGGCTTCTTCTTCTTGAGCGAGGGGTCGAATGTAGGAGCTTCCTATAAAAAGTGAGTACAGGCTAGAACAAGCGCACAATAACTAATAAAACGATTAAAAACCGACCTCAGTGTCAGTCATGATTGCGGTGATAAATTGGATATCCCGTGGCGGTGGGAGTGAAAGGTTGACGATGAGGGTTGTGCGGTAGTGGGGTTGGTGGGATAGGTGAGTAAGAGATGAGTCTACTGTCATATCATATGATAGTAAAAAATTACCACAGGTGGAAAGCTTGAGGTTGGAAAAACCAGGGTTTAGGGTTTAAACCAGAACAACCTAACAGTCATAAGTGGTCAATCGTTTATTCAGCACTTCAGGGCTCCCACCCAGCGGGAAAATTGAATCCTGTCACACAACCTTCGAGAAAAATAAAAATTGACAAAACAAAAGCCCGGAGTCACATGACGAGCTTATTGTCCCCGAAATATAATAGTAAACGATTTGTTTAGGGTACTTGTACTGTAGAATGCCGGCACCGGTATACCGGCGGTAGATTGGACAGCCCCCCTCCGGCGACTGTGGTTGGGTGGAATGAAGGCTCCCGAATAGTGCCTTCATCCGCTTGGGAATGAAGCGGGGGTCGCTCTGATGCTGACATCATAGCATTTGCCGTAGACTACGGTCTACTGTATGTACTGTATGTACTCGGGTACAGTGCACTGGATACTTTTTGGTTTTCGGGGGGTCTTTTGGATCGTATCGATCGTACGGGTAGAGGTACCGTAGTGGGGAACATAGGTCGGGTTGAACCACTGCAGATTTACATCATGGCCAAGATGGCGGCTGAGTTGACCAACAGTCCGTTTCTGACTCTGGAATGAAATCGAAACGGTACCGTAAGATCTATTAACTTGCCTGTGATAAATTTACAGGAATTTTGCAAGCCCGATGCCTGAGCAATAGCATGCTCCAATGGATCCTACAGGTGTCGGGTAGCGATGCACGGCTTATGTGAGAGGTCAGGATCGCCTGAATAATCGCGTTTATCCGTTGCTTCGATGCGAAGATCTTGGCATCACAGTTATCGCCACCTCTCCCGTGCGAGTGCTGTACCGACTGCCTTACAGTACGGTAAGTTATCGTACTGGTAACTCTCACCTGGACCTCGTTCTTTTTCCTCCTTTCCCCCGACTCCCACGACTAAGGATGCCAACAATCCAAGTCCTCCCTAATACCTCGACAAGCAGCGGCGCGAACTGGACCTACTCGAATCTGCCTCCAGCCTTGGCTCATACAAACTCTCTGCCGAGCAACACACCTAGGGCGCCACGTGCTAAACGCACGAACAACACGGAAAACAGCGCTGCTAGACAAAGGCAGATAAACAGTCGGATCCTTGACCTCGAGAGGGATAACTACAGAGATGCCGTGATAGTTGTCGGAAAGGGCGGAGTGGCGGGGAGGTGTGAGTATGCTCTCCATGACAACCAGGGTCGCGGTGAGGGTAGCCTGACGATTGTTTTTACTCTGAAGCTTCCTCCCGGAATAAGTCACAAAACGTCCGTCGAATATTAGCCTCACAAAAGACTTTTGCGAACCATCTCGCCGATGAGGAGGCTCTCCATCCCACCCCTGCTGTCGTGCATAGGCAACGCGTGGAAGAGGAAGACGCAATGGATTTAGACGGCGTTCTAAGGGAAGGTCTTGCGAACACCCAGGACCTTGGACAACCGCTTGGATACGCTGCCTCCGCCTCGAGGCCATCGGCGAGGCCAAAGAGAGTGTTCTGCGAGATCTGCGGCTATTGGGGCAAATACAAGTGTCAGAAATGCTCGGCCAGGTATTGTGGACTTCAGTGTGGTGGGATCCATTCTGAGACTAAATGTAACAAGTTTTATGCCTGAATTGGAGTCTCTGCGTGGGGCTTTGTGGAGTCTGTTCCGTGTTTGTATGGGAGGTGGTGTTTTTGGCTTGTTTTGTGCTGTTTGTCTGGGAAAGCAGTTACTCCATATGGGAGCGGCATGGGAAATCCCATGTACCGGTATCAGTGCTCGAAGCCATTAGGAGAGCCATTGGTGGGTTGAGAGTGCTCGTATGATGTGTCGGCATGAGAGTTACCACCAATCGCACAACTGGCCCTGTATGATAGAATATTCAATTGGGTTGGATGGAAGGTGAGAATAGATGATAGGGTTGGAATTTGTTGTTTGCTCGCACCCTACCGGTTTCATACCTGCTACTTGGCGGGGAAAAAACAGGGTGGGGTACGGGTGGTAACTATTAGACCGCCGGACTGGCGGCAAGGCATTGGGTGAGTGGCGGGTGGTCGGTGATATGATACCACAATAATGTTATCGTGATATCATAATAATATTATCATATCATACTCCAGACTCAGCCAGACGCGGGTGTGTAAACCGTCAAGTCAGGGTGTAGTGCGGAAGCATGAAAGGGAAGGAGGCTACCGTACCCTACAGTGCCACGGTCGATGAGGCTCAGGGCTGAAGGGGGCCAATAGCCCTGGTCCTCCCAGCCTTCTCTTTGTCTTCGATCTTGATTGATGTTGATGGGGTACTGTACTGAACGAGTAACGTTGTGGGAAAGGCGCTTGATGTTTGCCTGTATATTTTCGGTGTATCATATTGATTTTGTGTATCCGTGTCCATCAGGGTTCCTCGGGAGCTGTGGTATCATAGGGGGGGGGGGTTTGCATTCACTGTGAAATAACTTATACTCGGGCCGGTGGAGGGAAGGAAGAAAATACCGTACTCTCCCAACCAGCAAGTGATACTTTAAAGCTCACGATGAGAAGCTCACACTGTAATAATGTCATACCCGTTAACTTACAGTAACTTAGCAGACTTCATCCACCCGGCCCGGTCTGCAGTTGATCCTTGGGCAACTATACGGTCCATACCGTACCGCTACCGTAACCCAAGTCTCACTGCTCAAACAACCAACTCTCTCCATCACCACGCCGACCTTCTCCTTCGACTTCCCCCAACTCGCCTTTCTCACCACCCATTAAGCCTCTCCCTCCTTAACGGCCCACCTTTTCTGCGCCTCAGAGTTCACAGCGGCTTTCTTTGGTGTTTGTTGTTACCGGTACCGGAGAGAAAGTCGTTGCGCTAGTTATCTCGTGATTTTCCAGCTTCCGCCTCCCCCTTGTCGCTGATTTACTTAATCCCGTACGTTGCTCTCCCACCCTTCCGCCCCTCTCTTCCTCATCTACTCGTATCCCTTCATCAGCTTTCCGGCCAAATTTTTACTACCCGGCCTTACTGCTATTGGTTTCCCGCGCACTTACTCTCTAACCCATCACATTCACCTCCCTACAACCCCACCTCTCTATCCTTCGTTCTCTGGCTTACGACCCTATCCCGTCCTCCAGCCCTCATCCCTCGCTTAGAATTTTGGGAAAAGGAAAGAGGACCCCTGGGAGCTACATCCAGTCATGGCCGATCCAGTGAACTCAGCTTCCACCGTAACGGCTTATCCCGTGGCCTCTTCTTCTCTATTTGCTTGCTTTCATGGTGGAGATGTCGATGGACGTCTAGACACCGATGAAGATCTGGAGTTCATAGAGGAGGGTGAGCAAGAAGATGAAGAAGACAGTAAACCTAGTGTCTTTAACCAGGGCTCTGATGGTAAGGACAAGGAGGGGGAAAAAATCTCGCCTGGACAGGACTCGAGGAAGAATGGGGATGGGGAAAACAAGGAGAATGAGAAGGAGCGGAATACATCCAATGGAAAAATCAGGGATCTTGAAAACTCAGATCGCGGTGCCAGCCAGGGTAAGGGGACTCAGATACTCCCTGAGACCAACTCAAAGCCTGCAACCAAACGAGCGCCTTTGACACTGGTTGAGTTACCGGTGGATGTGCTGAAAGAAATTGTCAAGGAGGTAGGTCCTAGGTTTCTATTATGCACGCCTAGGTGGAGGCTTATCGTACGAAAAATCTCTATTTTTCCTCTTCCTCTTCGATAAATTTGCTGCTTCTACTGCCTGGGCTCGCCTAATTGACTTGCGGGATTTCTGACATTTGCGTAGGTTAATCACACGAACGATCTGACCAATCTATCGCTTACCTGTCGATGTTTACATGCCCTTTCGATTCCTCACATATATTCACGTTTTGATATAGTTTGGCCGGATGCCTCTACTCCCGGAGACCGGACGGGTGTCGATGCATTGACTTATGGGCTTGCAACTCTCACTGCCTCTGGGCGTAGAGGCAATGACTATGCCCGATGGGTCAAGAAGTTCTCTTTGGGGAATGGGCCGGGTGATTGGGTGGGGGAGTACAATATCAACAAGGAGGGGGGCAAGATGCTTGGAACTTTAGTGTGTTTGGCGATCACAAGAATGATAGCGCTGGAGACGTTCTCTTGGGATATGCCGACTGGAGTGCTGCGTGATGTTTTCAAAGCTCTGCATGACCTTAACGGGACACTGAAAAATGTCCATGTGAGGTTTCACGATAATACCGAGACTACACCACCGACATCTCAAGATCCTAGTCGAAGGGTTGAAACCCCTACCTTTAAAGGATTCGAGGGGTTGAGAAGCCTTAGCGTTCTGGATATTGACGAAATGCAGTATCTCGAGGAGGTTAGTTATGCAGTGGAAAAATCTGTCGACAGACTCCGAGAATTGCGTCTGGGTTTGGCGCACCATGTCCCGCCTGGTGGGAGATGGATAAGAGATTTGGATGAGGTACCCCACGGCGAAGCCTCGCCGCTTGTCCAATCTGCTGTAGGCGGGGCCCTTGGGATTGTAGTGGGCAGAATTGTCGATTTAGAGGAGGGAAGACGCCGGAGGAAAATTAACAAACTCGCTGAGAATGCAAATGCCCATCCTGGGCAAAATATTTCGTCTCCCCCAGCGCTACCACAACCACCAGGCAGTGCGCCTGCGCTAGTAACTCTTGTGAATGGTGTTCCCGCCCCTGCAAATACAAGCTTACAGGGAAATTCTGGGCCTAATCTCATACCTACCGATGATGCGCCTGCGACACCAGTCGATGAGGCTTCGACTACTGCTCCTTCCTTAGATGGGTTTGTAGAAGTCGAATCTGCGGCACTTGGTGTTGTCACAACCGGAGTTGCCCACACCACCGCTAGCATCGACGGCACGGCTTTCAACATTGTTGGTCCCGGAGCTGTTCAACAAACCGTCCCAACGCTATCGTCAACCCCGATAACCACCCCGCAAGTGCCTTCACCAGTGCCGCCAACTGGCCAGGCCGCCGAACCTGTGCTTTCAAACGAGCCTCCAACCACTCCTACGCCGACGGTAGCGCCTTCCGCTCCAAAACCAAGGCCAATGAAGCCAATTGGAATTGAGGAAGAGAGGCCAGTAGTTCAACTGACGTTAGAGACATTAGAGCTTGAGAGGGTGCCGCTATCAATTCGGGTGTTGACAAGAGCAATTGATTGGACAACTTTGTCGAACTTGACTATTCTTGGCTGTCACGACCATGATCGCTTTTGGAGGGCTCTTCGTCATAGATTCTCGCCGCATCCCAACCACGGCTCCTCGATGACACCTACGAATCTTGGTATCGGTAAGCCTGGTTACCTACGTCGTCCCAGTAATCCAACCGGGTATGCGCCAGAATACAGGATTCGACTCAAAAAGCTTCACACGGACACGGTAACCGGAGCATTGCTTGCTTTTATCCGGGAAACTTTGCCTCCGAATTCTTTAGAGGTGCTCTTCCTGCAGGAGGGACCCAGCTATTCCAGTGTGGTGCCAATGGAACTCATCTACAAGTCTGCGATTAGGCGGCATAAGGGCAGCTTGAAAAAACTATTGATTGATAGCAATGTTGGAGGTGAAAATGCCTCGAAGTGGATTTTTGATAAGGAGGTTCTAGCATTCATCAGCACCGGGAAGATGCCGAATCTCCGAGAGCTGGGGATGGCAATAGAATGGAAGAACTGGGTTTGTTTCCCAAATGATCACTGTGATTTCAGATCTCTGACCTCCTATTATAGCATTACTTTTTAACCCGCCTTCCGTTTATGCAACAGCTCCGATCCCTCTATATTCACTACGTCCGTGGTGGCCCACATATTTCGGACTATGAGAGTAAAGAAATGGCCCAACAAATTGTCAACACCGTCATCCTCCGCCCAGAGGTTGAACTTTGCTATGTCGGCGTCCTGAACAAATGTTACGAGCTCCTAGAAGACGGCGGGCCAGATGATCCGGAAGCAGGACCCGACATTCACCCAGCGGCAGCGCAGCACGCGCCACCTGGTGCTACTGGTGTGCCGGGATCCCCGCCGGTTGGTATGACGGTAGTCCCTATAGCGATCAATAGCGAAGATGAGGATAGTGACGCTGAGGAGGATGAGGAGGACGACGAAGAAGATGAAGCGGACGGAGACGAGACTGACACTGATGAAGCTGTTGGTGATAAATACCTTTCTGACGATGAAGATTGGGCTGGTAAATCGACGGACAAAGGCGTTGGAGTGCGTTTGAGGGAGATATTGTTTTACGACGATAAGGTCGCTGTGTTTAGAGCGAGGCATGGGAAACTGTAAACCCCTTCATTGGAGCTTTTTGATTTGCTTTCCCCCCTTTCCTGGTCTTGTTTTTAGTGTTTCTAGTGTTTCATTTTTTTTTTACTTGACTGTCGCACTTTCATCAATAGGTCTCTCGGTTCTTCTGTATCTTTTTTTCCTTTTCACTTTTTTTTTACTTTTTTTTCTTTTCCTTTCGCATTTTCTTGTTTTACACATTTTTATGGTTGGGATAATGAACCATTGATAATCAAAGGAGAGGTTCTCCTTCTCTACAAGGGGGTTTTTTTTTTCGTACTTATTGGAGGTAGTGGGATGTAAGAATTGGCGAGCAAGGAGCAGCATAAGAATTTATTCCTTAAATTTGTCTTCATTTTTTCCTATGCATTTTGTCCCCTCGTCTCACCGTGTGCTAGGAGGGGACACCACTGGATCGTATTGTCGGTAGCGGATATGGTCGGTCCTAGTCCATGGATGTCGGTGTCGGGCGAGTGTGGCAGTGTAATTTGGCGGTTACCTTATTTGCCGTGCGTCACGTGCTCGAGTGAGGAGCTGTGACTTATAGTCCGTATCTCCTTGCTTGATGCCTAATTTCGTAGTTCTTAAGCGTGCAAACTATAATTAAGGAAAGACCGCGGGTCGGTAGGTGTGTGGGGGTGAATGGGATAACGTGGGTTGTAGGCTATGGAGGGAGATTTGATTTTATGACAGGCGAGGAGTTTTATGATCTACTCTGTGAGATGTGGGGATTTTAGGAACTATGGATAATCCATGTATACACTCTGTCCGCGGGGGCAACAGCCGAGAATACAAGGACATGGGATACATGCGCAGGAGATCTAGAGGAGAAAGCGGCGGAACAGACTTATCGCTCTGAACCACCAGGTCGGCCAACAAGTCTACAAGTCATCTTTTGCTCGTACCGTTCCAGATGCTTCCACCATCCTCCCCCTCCCCCCCAACCCATCGTTATAGATCTGGGCAAGCGCAGAAGTACTGCCCTCATATTCGGCCCTCAGCAAATCCAGGGTCTCGGACCAAAGCCTCTCCTGCAACTCCCTCCCCCGCTCGGTGAACACTTCGGATAACGGCTTGGTGTCCCTCCCCTCAGAATAAAACCCACCACTCACTACCCCACTATCGCCCAGAGCACCCTGAACCACAACCCCAGCCGCGACGTGGACGCTCCTTCCGCAAAGCCACATAGAGATGCGAAACAACCACCCGAGGTCTCGGAAGAGGTTGGTCCTGGCGATCCCCGGGTTGATCATGTTTACAAGGACTTCCGTGGGATCGAGTTTCTCGCTGAGCGCGCGGCCGAAGAGGATACCGAGGAGTTTGGAGGTGAGGTACGCGCCTTGGGAGGAGAAGTTACTAGGATCGTTGAGGTAGCAAAGGATGCCGTCATCGCTGTTGTATAGGGTGGGGATTGGGGTGGCGAAGTAGTGCCCGTCGGAGGAGCAAATCGACAAGCGGGAGGGCGAGGAGGAAGTGCCGGACCCCGAACGCAGGTTCGGTAGGAGGAGCAGAGAGAGCAGCGCTGTGGAGATGTAGTTCACCTGTAAGGTTAGTTCGAACCTGCCGTGGCCGAGCTCGTACTTGCCCATCATCAAGCCAGCGTTCAGGATGGCGATGTTGACGGATCTCGTGCCACTATTGCTGCCGGCGTTCAAGTTCGTGACAAATTCGCGAATGGAATCGTAGTCTGTTAGATCCACTTCAAAGGTCTCGATATTGACGCTGGCTGGGCACAAGTTGGCAAGGTGTTGTCTGGTCTGTAGGGACTTTTCCCTGCTGCGCGTCGTCAGGAGTAGGTTTTTCAGGCCGGGGAGGGAGAGGAGGATCTCAGCTGCCGCGAGTCCGATACCGCTGTTTGCCCCTATGAGCAGGACAGTGGTGGGACTGGTGGGCGCGGCGAATTGTGGGATGGCGAGGAGGCGGCGGAAGAAGAAGGCGAACATGCCGTCTTGATTTGGGAGGTTGGCCATTTTTGGTTTCCAGGCTGGCGAGTGGTATTATGTTGTCGGGGGGTAGTAATTTGAAGGAGGTCTCAGAGTTTTGATGGCGCTTTCCTTGAGGAGGAGGAGGAGGAGGAAACCTGTGCTGATAGAGGGGGCGAATTGGGAAATTGGCATGGTGGAGGAGGGCTGTTGCTATGCATATAGGAGGGAAGGTGAAGGAGGGCTGTTTCCATGCATATGGGAGGGGAGGTGAAGGAGGAAGGGTGACGGCAAGGGAAGCCATAGTCTAGATGCTCGGTTGATATTTCTAATGAGCTAGAGAGTTGAGGGCGGGGGCTTAACAGTGAGGGCAATGATACCCGGGACCGGTTCTCGGAGTATGAGGTACCGTATCATACTTGGGTGTGGGGCCTGTTAGAATTCCGTATGGGTTGGGTGCGAACTGTTGCATGAGCATCGGCGCCGGGTGGGAGGTTCAGGTTTTTGTGTGGAGTATGATATCACATCTGATGTATTCTGATCCCCCCTACACCTGAGCAATTTGGGGGTTGGTCTTCCGGATAAACTCGTTAGACTTGCCGTGAAGCTAAGACCGTCGAACTTGCAAAACCACAGGTAAAGCTGTATCTCTTGCGTGTGGCGCGGGATGTTTGACTGTCTTGGCTGCACATCAAGTTTTTGACGAGTTTATGACATTGGAATTCGAATTCTCCTGCTAAGCCCAATCATGGATAATCATTCGGTTGAAACTCTTGTCCGGCAGCGCGCTAATATGGAGAACCTGGGGAGTTCAAGGTCTTCGGCGCAACCAGTGCATGGCTTGCTTTCTTTACAAAAAGGAAAGAATGAAATAGAGGATACTTTTTTTCCTTCTTCTCGGGCCTGTGTCCAGGAAGCTGTGCCTTGATTAGTATACGTGAGTTGGGGATCGGTTTAGTGATTGTGGAATAAGGCTGTAGGCTGTTTTATAGTAAAGTTACGAAATACCGAGAATTTCGGATCTTGCTGCCGGGGAAACGACGGAGGTGTTTCCCTCTGGTCTTGATAGCACCTGACTGTCCCCCCCCCCACCTGCGGAGAAAAATTATGTTATGTATAGTGTGAAGCGATTCGGGACTTTTCTTGGGTTGGGTGTAGATTATGAATATATTATATTAGAGCTCTATAGCAGATATCAAGGACATGGATGGAAAGGTGGAGCAGAGCAAAGGCAAAAGGAAACAGCAAAAAACGTCTATACTAGCCACAAGATAAATTATCATCCACACACGCTAGATTACTCTAAGGTCAACAAGAGCGGGTCAATACAGCCATTTCACGCATCCTCCTCCTCCTCCTGCCCACACATTTCCCAGTTGACGAACTGCTCCCAATCATCCTCGTTTGCAGATTCTCCGTTGTGTGGAAGTGGAAGAACCATCTGCTCCTGCAGTGTTCCAATCTCAGCACCATCGGTAGGGGTGGCCAGGGTAGGGTACGGAATTTCACCTACCCAAAGGCTCTCTGCGACATCCAACCCTCTCCTCTTCTCATGCAAAGCCCCAATCCTGTCAACTGCGCCCGCAACTCCCCCGAGCGTAGAAGCATCGACAGTCTCCTTTTTTCCCTTGCGCCGAAGCTCCTTACTCATGTGTGTCACGACTTTAAGCACCAAATCCGCAATCCTGTGATATCAATTCGGAATGTTAGCACCCCTCACTCCCATAAAAGGAATTTTTTTTTAAAAAAAAAAGAACGAAGAATAGTATGATAAAAGGAGTAATACTAACACGGCCCGATCCTCCGGCCATGACAGGCGCTCACTTCTGCCGGCCGGCCAGTAAATAGGACCGATCTCAACGATCAAGGCTTGGAACCATTCCAGGAATTGGGTCTTGTTCCGCATGCCGGGGCCGTACCCGTCGAAGCCGACGGAGCCCGGGACTAGCATGGTTTTTAGGTGCTGGCGGAGGAGGTTGTATTCTCCTTGAGTGAGGCCCGTTGAGGCGATGGTTTTTGGGAGGTTCTTGGTGTTACGGGTTGCGGTGGGCATTTCTGGAGTGGTTGGTGGCGTAGATGATTGATTGGGGCTGGGAGTTTTGGGTAGGGCTTTGGTTTCTAAGCGTAGACTGCTGGTAGTTTGATAGTAATGGGAGCTGCGAGGTGTGTTCTGAGGGTGGAGAGGATGGGTGGAACGCTGGATTAATGGATTTAAATATCTACAGCGGAATGGCCTCTTGAATCCGTAGAATTGTGCTGAGTGCCGGCGCTTTTGGTGAATTCCTTTTCAAGCTAGGCACTTGAAACTGTGTGCTTGCAAGTGGGGTGGTAAAGCCCGCAGTGTAGAACGTCTGAGGCTGGATTAAAATATTAAGCTTGTTTTTTTCTATCTTCTACTGGATTGGGTTTGATTTTTTTCTAATTGATTTTCCGTGGGGTGTTCGTTGAGAGAGTTGCTCTGGAATTGGATGGTGAGATGGGGGGCATTGGGGGCTGCTAGTTCGTTGTCGACCAGTCATAGAATCTCAATCGGTTGATTACTCACATGACCGCGACGCCATAGAACATAAGCGCTCACCGATGGAGACCGGGGAAAAAGAAAAATTCTTGAAGTCATATCGCTGAAGCTTGCACTGTTTATATTTGCTAGTGAGATTCATTATATGTAGGCGCTTCATAGTGGGGCAGATATTCCCATGAATAGATTGCTAGCTATTAAGTTACGGGGGAGCTACACTTTCCCGTGCGGCCCCTATCCTTCTAACAAGGAGGAGAACGTAGGCCGTAAGAGCTCGTAAGATGGTCGCAATTTCTCACCAGTTCCGATTGGTTTCCGTGCCCTACACTAACGAGGAAATGAGGGGAAAATAAATTGCCTTTGACGAGAGTGGAAATGTACAAATGCAACTCAATACTTTTCCCAAGATACATATCCCTTCAACCTTTGCTCCGACAATAAAGTTACTCATTCCCGGTGGCATGTTCAGAGGCGAGAAAGCATGCTGAGCGAATAAGAATACATGACTTCGGGGGTTTTTTTTACCAGGAGTTTATCTAGCCCTATCACGTAAAATATCATACGACTGACTGTCAACATTAAACCCTAGATCCTCATCTCTAAGGGCACCACACCCCGTCCCAGCGGCCCAGCATTCTCTTATCACTGATCCAGAATTTTCGTCCACACAACTCCACAACCACCACCACTACGAAAAACCTTTTTCGAATATCCAACCAACATCGCAAAAATGGCAAGAAAATCTCTAGAGACCATCAGAAAGACCAGGATCCCCAAACACATCACTAAAATTTCCATGACCCCCCGCAAGTACTATGGGCTTAAGGTTTACATCAAGTCCATCATCGTCCCCGGAACTCCCGCTTTCGACTGCAAGCGTCTGGGCTACGGCAACAACAAGAAAACTTACCACCTATGGCTCCATAACACTCTTGAGGAGATTGGACCTAGATTTTTCCCGAGCGGAGCGAGAGGGTTGGCCTGGCCTGGGGATTACGATCAGTGTGTTTTTTCCTATTTGATTTTATCTTGTTCTACCAAGTGATTTTCTCGGGGGTGTAATGGGCTAACGGTGGTATGATATGATATGATAGGATTTACAAGGCTGTTCATCAGGTTGTGCGTGTCTTGAGCGTTGGGATTAGGAGGAATTATAAGAAGAGGGAATTGAGAGCTATTCAAAGGGACTCTGACAGCGATGAGACCGAGATGGCACAAGATGATAAACTCCTTGAAGGGGCAGCTGGTGGTGATATCGATGCTGAGGAAGATGTTACTGTGGTCGACGAGGGTGAGAGACATGCACAGTGGGAGCAGGAAGAGGAGAAGATGAAGGAGATTATGACTATTGCAGACCAGGAGAATCAGGTCGACGATGTGGTGGAGGAAGAGATGGATGCGGAGCCTATCGAGCTTGAAGACTTGCTTGGTTTGATGAAGGTATGTCACCAAGTGCTCTCTATTGTGATTTACTGTCCTCGCGAAACCTGACAACTGTTCACTATAGCCCGAGGTGTTTGCTCAATTCCCGAATTTGGATGATGAGTATTTCGATTGGGATGAAATCTTGGACCCCAACAACCCGGAACCGGTGCGTTATCTTGTCCACTTAGACCATTCGTGTCTGTCACTGCGGAGTGTTGGGGCTAAACTTTTGCATGCAGATTGCCCGTCTTCTCTTGTTGCTTTCCTAGATTAGCACCGATACTGTTCCGCTTTTGTTCGACACTTTGGGCGGTGCTTACTTTCGTAGGATATGAGTAGATCGGGGCATAGAACAGTGCTCATCTGATTATTCTAGGCAATAAGGGCTCGATAAAAATTAAACTGTTTTTGTATTTCTAGTTGAATTGAATTCGATTTTTACTTTTATTTGTTTGTGGAGTTTTTTTGGAAACAAACAGAATCCTGAGGTCGGGCTAAGGGTTTGTTGGGGGGGACGGGCCTTGCTTAGAGCTTCACCGAATCTCAATCGGTGGATCAGGAACGGCACATGACCTGGGATATCTTGGAATGTACCATAAGAGCGCGCACTACTGGAGAACCGGAGAGAGGAAAAGTACTCAAATTATATCGTGGAGGGTGGTGCTACTCTAATTATTGCTATCGCGCAAAAAAAAGAAAAAAAAGGCAGTAAAACCCCATGGTATTATTACAGCCCTGTTTTTTGGGCGCCTCGTTAGTTTCCGCGCTGCGCTCTACAAGGGGAAAAGGAGAATCGAAAAGTGCGGATGTTGCTGTATATTTTGTCTAACATACAACAAAAAGTTTCACCCGGTATGGGTTTTTACACTAGATTTGGCGGGGAATCCACATTCTCAGAGGAATAACCCCCAGCGCTACTCTTGTGGGAATAGTTAGAGTTTTGGTATAATCTGAGTTATCATAGGAGATTAATTCGGCCTATGATATCCCCATAGAAATGCAAATAAAGAAAAGTTGAGATTGATTTCACGACTTAAACTGATATTTCTTGGTGCGAAAGTGACTTAAAACTTTGAATGGAGCTTCTATAGGGAAAGGTATATAGCAAGTGTGTACCTTTCACCTAGGCCATATCCTCTCCATGTTTTACAACAGTTTTTATGAGCTCCGTAAATTTTTATGTTATTCAAGGGTTTGATAACATAGCATGGGGTTTTAGTAGATTCCCATGGGCATTGTGTTATCATACCTGAATGGGGGACAGAAACGGGTGCTTTTGGAGCAAAAAGGATGTCTGATGAAGCGTTTTTATCTAGTGCGGTATGGCATATCCCGCCATTTCCCTTTGTTCCAAGGGTAACCTGTTCTGTTCTCAACCGCAAATTCCGTGGTGAGTGGCCGTGTCATGCGAATGAGGACTCATGATTTGCGAGGTTTCCTTACCAGGAGCTCTTCCAACCCTCTCGTAGGATATGACTGACCATTAACATTAAACCCTAGATCCTCATCTTTCAGGGTACCACACCCTCCCCCATCGCTCCGACATCCTCTTATCACTGATCTAGAATTTCCACTCGCCGCTCCATAGCCACCACCGGGACAACCACCGCCAGCAGCAGCAGCGAAAAAAAAAAAAAAAAAAAAATCGAATATCCGACTAACATCGCAAAAATGGAAAGAGAATCTCTTGTGCCTACTAGAAAGGCCAAAATCCCAAAACACATCACTGAAATTTCCATGACCCCCGACAAGTACTACGAGCTTAAAGTTTACATCAAGTCCATTGTCGTCCCCCACACCCCCGCTTTCGATTGCAGGCGTCTGGGCGACGGTGCAAACAAGAAAATTTACCAACTTTGGCTCCACAACACTCTTGAGGAAATTGGGCCCAGATTTTTCCCGAGCGGAGGGAGGGGGTTGGTTTGGCCGGAGGATTACGATCAGTATGCGTTTTTCCTATTTGATATTTCGTTCCATCTAGCGACTTTCTGGAGGGCAATATGATGGGCTAACGGTGGCACAATGTGATAGGATTTACAAGGCTGTTAATCAGGTTGTGCGTGCCTTGAGCATTGGGATTAGGAGGAATTATAAGAAGAGGGAATTTAGAACTGTTCAGGGGAAGACAGGCGGTGAGGAGACGGAGATGGCACAAGATGATGAAGTTTATGAAGGGGAGGCTGCTGGTGATACTGATACCGAGGAAGATGTTACGATGCTCGATGAGCATGAGAGATATGCACAGTGGGAGCAGGAAGAGGAGAATATGAGGGCGATTATGGCTACTGCAGACCAGGAGAATCAGGTCGACGTTGTGGTGGAGGAAGAGATGAATGCGGAGCCTATTGAGCTTGAAGACTTGCTTGGTTTGATGAAGGTATGTCACCAAGTGCTCTCTATTGTGATTTACTGTACTCGCGAAACCTGACAACTATTCACTATAGCCCGAGGTGTTTGCTCATTTCCCGAATCTGGATGATGAGTATTTCGATTGGGATGAAATCTTGGACCCCAGCAGCCCAGAACCGGTGCGTTATCTTGTCCGCTTAGACCATTCACATCTGTCACTGTGAAGTGTTGAGGCTAAGTTAAATTTTGCATGCAGATTGCCCGTCTTCTCTTGCTGCTTTCCTAACTTAGCATCGATACTGTTCCACTTTCATTCGACACTTTAGGGGGCGCTTATTTTCGTGGGACATAAGTACCGCTAGATGGGGCATGGAACTGTGCTTGTCTGGCTATTCCAGACGATAGAAGCTCAATAAAACAAATTTAAACCATTCCTGTATTTCTAGTTGAATTTCATTCGATTTTCACTTTTACTGGTTGCTTGTGGAGTGTCCTTGGAAAAAAAAATAGTGCACTGAGATTGGGGCATGGGTTTTTGGGGGGACTAGTCTTGCTTGGAGCTTCACAGAATCTCAATCGGTGAATCAAGAACAGCTCATGACTTGAGATATCTTGAAGCTTACCATAAGCTCGCCCGCTGTTGGAGAACGGGAGGGAGGGAAAGCACCCGAACCGTGTCGCGGAGGGTGGTGCTGTTTTAATCGTTGCCATCGATATTCATTCTGTTTTTATGTGGGAGTTTTACGGTTGATAGTTCCACGAATTATTTACCTACTAATTCAAGTAGCTATAAATTTACTTTACTGTATGGACTCTGCAGTTCACAAAAAAAAATATAGACGTAAAACACCACGGTGTTATCGCAGCTGTGTTGGGGAGCCTCATTAGTTTCTGCGCTCCACTCTATCAGGGGTAAAATTTCCCTTCAAGGAGAATAGGAAAGTGCAAATGCTAATGCATATTTGCCCAGCATACAAAGTACCATATCATACCCAACCAAAAATTTTCGCCGGACATGGGTTTTTGCACCAGGCTTTGCCGTTGATCGACGCTTTCGGTGAGACAAACCCCCGGAGCTGCATTGTTGAGAGCAGTTGGAGTTTTGGTAACAGCTAGAAAATTTCTTTGACCCATCTCCATAGAGGCACAGATAAAAAAAAGGTTGAGATTGAGTTCACGACTTAAAATCACATCGCTTTGCGGGAAAGTGACTTAAAACTTTGAATGAGGATCCACAGGAAAAGGTATGTCGCAGCTGTATACCTCCCACTCAACCCATATTCTCTCCACGGTTTTATAACCTTGGGGGTTCTGTGGAGTTTTATATGTTATCCACGGGTTTGATAGCGTATGATAGCATGAGATTTAGGCAGATTCTCATAGCCACTGATGTTATCTGAATGGAGGATAGAAATGGATGCTTTTGGTGTAAAATAGCCACTTGATGAACCCATTTGGCCTAGTACGGCATGGTATATCTCATTACTTGTCTTTATTCCAAGAACAACCTATTCTGTTCTGAATCGCAGCTTCCTGGTGAGTCGCTGTTGTAAGCGAATGAAAATACATGACTTGCGAGGTTTCCTTACCAAGAGCTCTTCCAACCCTACAACGTAAAAATTTAATATCATAATAATAATGTGGTCATCGTATTACGACTGACGGTCAAAATCAAATCCTAGATCCTCATCTTTTGGGATACCACACCCCTTCCCATCGGTCCGACATTATCTTATTACTGACCTAGAGTATTAACTGACCACTCCACAACCGTCACCAGGAATCGCCACCAAAGGAATCGAATATCCAATCAACGCCGCAAAAATGGGAAGAAAATCTCCTGGGGCTACCAGAAACGCCAAAATCCCCAACCACATCACTGAAATTTCCATGACCCCCCAAAAGTACTATGAGCTTAAAGTTCACATCAAGACCATCGTCGTCCCCGGAACTCCCGCCTTCGACTGCAAGCGTCTAGGCGACGGCGCGAACAAGGAAACTTACCTATGGCTCAATAACACTCTCGGGGGGATTGGCCCCAGATTTTTCCCGAGCGTCGGGAAGGGGTTGGCCTGGCCGGAGGATCACGATCAGTACGCTTCTTCCCGTTTGATTCTATCTTGTTCTACCCAATGATTTTTCGAGGGGATTATTGTGGGCTAACGGTGATATGATATGATAGGATTTACAAGGCTGTTCATCAGGTTGTGCGTGCCTTGAGCATTGGGATCAGGAGGAATCATAAGAAGAGGGAATTGAGAGCTGTTCAGAGGAAGACAGGCGGTGAGGAGATGAGGATGGTGCGAGATGATGAGCTTTACCAAAGCGCGACTGGTGGTGATACTGATACTGAGGACGATGGTATGGTGCGAGATGAGGATGAGAGATATCCGCAGTGGGAGCAGGAACGTGAGAAGTTGATGGCAATGATAATGGCGATGAACCAGGGGGATCGGGCGGACGATACGGTGGAGGAAGGGAAAGATGCGGAGGTTCTCGAGAGTGAAGGCTTGCTTGGTTTGGTGGAGGTGTATTTCCAATTCCTCTCTTTTGTGCTTGCTGGTATTCGTACCATCCGACAACTATGCGCTATTGCCTGAGGTGTTTGCTCACTTCCTAGATTTGGCCGATGAATATTTCGATCGGGATGGAATTTTGGATCCTAGGAGCCCAGAACCTGTGCATCATATGGACGACTTACACCATTGAGGTCTCTTTTTTCGGGGAGCTAAAAGCTAAACTTGTGGAAGAGATTGCCCGCCTTCTCCTGCTACTTTCCTAATTTGGCATCGACCTTGACCACCTCTAGTTGGCGCTTAGTACTATACTCCTAATCATTTCATTGATTACTTTTTTTGGTTGGACACAAGTGGGCGAAGGTCGGGAGCTGTACTTACTAGTCCAGTTATTTCAAACGATTGATGCTCTGTGGAAAAAAATAAATTGTTTCTGTATTTCTAGCTGAATTCAACTTAACTTCCACCGCGCGTTAATTCTTCCTAGAACTTCATTGGAAAATAGATAGCGTCCTGAGATTGAGGCGTGGGTAAGCTAGGACTGGAGGGACCTGGTTGACGCGTCACAGAATCTCAATCGGTTAAAGGAGTAGATGGTAGGCAACACCTTGGGGCGTGCGTGCACCCACCGTTGGAGAATAAGCAGCTAATACTGTCATATTATGATACCGTCAATATATCATTTAGTTTCTTGACCGGGTTTCGTGCTAGTCTATATTTTTCTGTGGATAGATTACACTGAAATTGGAAAAGCTACACTTTATCGCATCGACCCCATCCAGAGGAGGCTAACGATACCTCATAATATAGTCCTGGAGTGTCTTCCGTAATGCTGTTATGCCGACTTAATTTCCGTGCCCTGCTTGGGCCGGGGGGAGGGGGGAAACCCCCTATCCGAGGAGAATATGTGAGTATCAATACTACTCTATACTTTATCTCACGTAGTGATATACCGGTATATCGTTGACATTTCCTGAAGGTCCCAACCGCAAGCTCTCTGAGGGGTGTACATGCTAAGTGGGAATACATGAATTACGAGGCTTTCCCACTAGGGGCTTGCCTATGATACCCTATGGTTTAGAAAAGTTTAACGGTCAAACATAAGCCCTATATCCTCGTACTTCGGCATACCGGCGCCTACATATGATAACGGCCTAACACCCTCTTAATACTAATCGGGAATTTAATCCGTATGATACATACCATTTCGCTATCATACCATTACCACAGCAACTTCCACCACTGCCGAAAGAAAAGACAAAAAAATAAATCTCCAACGACAACTTCAGAAATGAGAAGAAAATCTCGAGGAGCCACCAGAAAGGCCAAAACTCCCAAGGACATCATTGAAATTGGCATGACCCCCGACAAGTACTATGAACTTAAAGTTTATATCAAGTCCGTCGTCGTCCCTGGTAATCCCGCTTTCGACTCCAAGCGTCTAGGCAACGGCGCGGGTCATCAGATTTACAGTGTATGGCTGCATAAAACTCTTGAGGAGATTGGGCCCAGATTTTTCTCGAGCGGGGGGAGGGGGTTGGGTTGGCCGGAGGATTACGATCAGTATGTTTTCCCTATTTGGATTCATCTTGTTCCTCCTCATGATTTTATCGAGGGCACTATGATGGGCTGACGATTGTATGATATGATAGGATTTACAAGGCTGTTCATCAGGTTGTGCGTGCCTTGAGCAAGAGGATTAGGATGAATTATAAGGAGAGGGAATTGAGATCTGTTCAGAAGAAGACAGGTGGTGAGGAGATGTAGATGGCACAAGATGATGAAGTTTATGAAGGGGAGGCTGCTGGTGATACTGATACCGAGGAAGATGTTACGGTGCTCGATGAGGATGAGAGATATGCGTAGTGGGAGCAGGAAGATGAGAATATGAGGGCGATTATGGCTATTGCACACCAGGAGAATCAGGTCGACGATACGGCTGAGGAAGGGATGGATGCGGAGCCTATCGAGCTTGAAGACTTGCTTGGTTTGATGAAGGTATGTCACCAAGTGCTCTCTATTGTGATTTACTGTCCTCGCGAAACCTGACAACTGTTCACTATAGCCCGAGGTGTTTGCTCAATTCCCGAATTTGGATGATGAGTATTTCGATTGGGATGAAATCTTGGACCCCAGCAGCCCGGAACCGGTGCGTTATCTTGTCCATTTAGACCATTCGTGTCTCTCACTGCGGAGTGTTGAGGCTAAGTTAAACTTTTGCATGCAGATTGCCCGTCTTCTCTTGTTGCTTTCCTAGATTAGCACCGACACCGCTCCGCCCCGATTCGATACTTTAGGCTGCGCTAATTTTCGTGAGATATGAGTATATCGGGGCATGGAACCGTGCTTGTCTACTTATTCCAGACAATAAAGGTTCAATAACAATAACAAACTGTTTTTGTATTTCTAGTTGAGCTTAATTCAGTTTTCACTTTCATTAATTGTTTGTTGGTTTTTTTTTTAGAAAACAAAAACCTGGGATTGGGTTGTGGGCTCGCTGTGGTTCGCAAGCCTTGCTTGGAGCTTCACTGGATCTCGATCGGCCAATCGTGCACAGCATGTTACCTGAGGTATCTTAGGGGGTGGGTAGGCCCAATATTGGAGAATCGGCGAGGAAAAAAACACTCAAACGATATCACGGGAGGTGGCGCCATTACGATTACTGCGCTCAATATTCATTGTGCTTTTATGTGGGAGTTCTACAGAGGCTTAGGTATTTCTATGAATAATTTCCCTGCTAATTCGGGTAACTGTACTTTATCGTATGAACTCTGTGCTTCACTCGGAAAAAGAATATAGCCGTAAAACCCCATCGTATTCTCTTCCAGCCTTTTTTAGGCTCCTCGCTAGTTTCTACGTCCCACTGATAAGGGAAAAGGGGGGGGGCAACCCTCCGAAGAGTGTGGGAGAGTACGAATGAATGCTACATATTTTATCCAACATACAAGGTATGATACCCAAACAAAAGTTTTCGTCCAACACGGATTTTTGCACCAGGTTTGGATGGGTGATGGACATTTTCGTAGGGGTAACCCCCTAACGCTGCTTTGTTGGGAACAGCTGAGGTTTTGATATTAGCTAGAAAATTTCTTCAACTCATCCCCGTTGAGGCACGGATAGAGAAGAATTGATATTGGGTTCACAACTCAAAATCATATCGCTCGGTGTGAACGGAGCTCTTTAAAAAAAGGGATGTCCCAACTGTGTATCTCCCACTTAGCCTATATTCCCTCCATGGTTTTATAGTCCTGGGGGCTCTGTAAAGTTTTATATGTTATCTCTGGGTTTGATAGCGGAGAATGAAATTTTGATAGACTCTTATAGGGGGCGATGTTATCTATATGGGCATAAAGAGCCAACGCTTTTGGGTAAAAAGGTCATCTAACGAGGCCTTTTGGTCTAGGACTGTATATCCCGTTATTTTACTTTATTCCATGAATAGCCTATCTTGTTCCCAACCGCAAACTCAGTGGTGAGTGGCCGTGCTGAGCGAATGAGAACTCATGACTTGCGAGGTTCCCTTACCAGGAGCTCTTCCAACGCTACAACGTAAAATACGACAGACGGTCATCCTTAAACCCTAGATCCTCATCTTTTAGGGTACCACACCCCCCCCCCGAATATCCGACCAACCAACATGGCAAAAATGGGAAGGAAATCTCTTGGGGCTACCAGAAAGGCTAAAGCCCCCAAGCGCATCACCGAAGTTGGCATGACCTCTGAAAAATACTATGAGCTTAAGGTTTACATCAAGTCAATTGTCGTCCCCCAATCTCCCGCTTTCGAGTGCAAACGTCTGGGCGACGGTGCAAACAAGAAAATTTATCACCTTTGGCTCCACAACACTCTTGAGGAAATTGGGCCTAGATTTTTCCCGAGCGGAGGGAGGGGGTTGGTTTGGCCGGAGGATTACGATCAGTATGTTTTCCCTATTTGGATTCATCTTGTTCCTCCTCATGGTTTTATCGAGGGCATTATGATGGGCTGACGATTGTATGATATGATAGGATTTACAAGGCTGTTCATCAGGTTGTGCGTGCCTTGAGCATTGGGATTAGGAGGAATCATAAGAAGAGAGAATTGAGATCTGTTCAGGGGAAGACAGGCCGTGAGGTGATGCAGATGGCACAAGATGATGAAGTTTATGAAGGGGAGGCTGCTGGTGATACTGATACCGAGGAAGATGTTACGGTGCTCGATGAGGATGAGAGATATGCACAGACGGAGCAGGAGAAGAAAATGAGGGAGATCATGGCCATTGCAGACCAGGAGAATCAGGTCGACGATACGGCTGAGGAAGGGATGGATGCGGAGCCTATCGAGCTTGAAGACTTGCTTGGTTTGATGAAGGTATGTTACCAAGCGCTCTCTATTGTGATTTCCTGTACTCGCGGAACCTGACAACTGTTCACTATAGCCCGAGGTGTTTGCTCAATTCCCGAATCTCAATGTTGAGTATTTCGATTGGGATGAAATCTTGGACCCCAGCAGCCCAGAATCGGTGCGTTATCTTGTCCATTTAGATCACTCGTGTCTCTCACTTCGGAATGTTGAGGCTAAACTTTTGCATGCAGATTGCCCGTCTTCTCTTGTTGCTTTCCTAATTTTTCAATCAATGGTTTGCAAAGTAGATCCGAGACTGGAGACGGTACTTATCAACAAGCTATTTACTCTTTTGTTGTGGGATACAGGCCGAGGCTCTATAGAGAGCTGTAGAGAAATAAGAAGAAAAAATCATTATTCCCATTTAGATTTGCCTTGCCTTTTACTTTTGTTGGTTTTGGTGGATTTTTCGAGGAAAATTGTTATCTAAGGTCACGTTTTATCGAACCACCAGCAGTGGGATGTGCCGTCACCGAACCTCAATCGGTGTTTCAGGAATCCCACTAGGGATCAATAGGAAGATCAGAGGATTGTGCAAGAACGACAAGGAGTACAAAGGATTCTACTCCTTTCACAGGAGATAATGCCGAGATATACAGTTGATATAATATTAGGATTTCTAGGCTTCAATATAGAGCGGTTCTGGCTCCTTACATATTTCAATAGAAAAGGTATTCGTTCTAGCAGCTAGATCTCGCCGTGTTGTCCCCCCCTTTACAGAAAACAGGAGAGGGGGACTAAATCTCATAGCTTATCATAAAACTTTCAAGGCTCATCAGCTGTTAGCCTCGTGCTTGGTAGGGATAGGGGGAATGCAATTAGGGATCCTGCACGGAGGACGGAAGGGTGGAAACATCAGTCGATACTTTATCCCAGGCATATCCCATTAACGTTTGTTAAAAAATAAGCCACATCTTTCAAACCACGAATCCTGCTGTGAATATCGCCCTTGGGTGATGAGAAGACAGTTTATTCCTCACGGGTTCCGTTGCCTGAACCCTAACCTGCTCTATTACCCGAAAACAAGGTAAGGAACCGCTAAGCTCTACTCGTGTCAAGGTTGCAGCTTGAGCGCTGCAACCCCCAAAAGTTCACTAGCTCACTTTTCAGTAGCACTCATCATGAGTGCCTACGAGCTCAATGTCAGTTTGCAGCTCAATGTAAGATTGTGGCTCAGCATAGAATTGTAGCTTAATTCTGGGACCAACCCTATATTGTAGCATGATTTTACAGCTCAACCTCACTTTACTGCTGAGTTTATATATAAGATAAGTCTATTATTTAGATTTTGAGTTATACCAAGATATCTATTTATGGATTTAGCTAGTAAATAGTGTGGAATTCTGTTGTTCAATATAATTTATATTTATATTTGACTACCAGGTTATATAAAGCTAGAAAACAAATCAATAATAAACTATTCAAGTTTTGAGCTACAAAGTTGAGCTATAAGGTGGTGTTGAGCCCTAGAATTAAGCCACAATTCTATGATAAGCCACAATCTGACATTAAACTACAAACTGATATTAAGCTAGTGTATAACCCATTTGCACCAGGGTGCTAATCATATAGTGGTACAATAGGAGCAGATGGCCACTTGATCAACAAGAGGCAAGAGCTGCTTACTAAAGGAGGCTTTAAGAGGGTGTAATAGGAGATCGAAGAAGTAACCATTCAACCAAGTATATTAGAAATACTATCAGTTGAAGTCTACTGTTTCCATCATAGAAATCAGTGATCTTTAAATACAACTTATCCCTTATAACCAGTATAAGTGATTCCATAAAACCTTGTATCTATCAAGTAATAGTACATAAAACAATACAAGTATCAAATAATACTGTAAAACCAAACATAAAACATTATGTATATCAAGTAATAGCACACAAAACAATACAAGTATCAAACAATACTGTAAAACCAAATATAAAACATTGTGTGTATCAAGCAATAGCACATGAAATAATACAAGTATTAACAATACTGTGAAACCAAATATATCTTTAACCTAGTACACATACCAATTACATAGTGGGTATTCAAGATAAGTGCTCCTGAAAAGTAAACCAATAAACCCTTAGACATTGCCACATATAAGCTGCAACCTTGATATCAATAAATCAACATCTTTATTTACAATAAGAGTTCTCATTTGTTTTCAGAATATATATATAATACTAGAATATCAAAATCAAAATATTTGAACTCAATATATGATCTGATACGATCTAATCTAATCTCTCTCTTATACTCTAATACCTACCTCCTAACTAGAACCTTTATAGGCCAGGTAGAAGAGAGGGGTAAAAGGGGGAGGAGAATAGAATCTACAAATATCTATGATTTTGTCAAAATAATAAGAGAGTTTCCCATAGGATTTCAATTTGCCCAATATGCTTAGAGTTGGACTAAAATTCTATTACTAAATAGACAGAATATTCAAATTTTTCAGATTACAAAGGGGGTACTACTTATGGTAACATACTATCTTAATATCAATTGAGAATCTCTAATATACTACTCTACTATTGTAAGCATCACTGTAGCAATCTGAATACAGGAATCCATAAAACTGTAACTATTAGACTAAACTCAGGTACTACAATTCATCAGATTTCATTAGACATCCACCTAGATTTATCTAGTATTCTAGAAGTTTTCTGATATGTTAGAACTAACCACCTCTGTAATATAATAGTAGGATTTATGATACCTTTTATCAAGTGATTCAAGACTCTAGTTTTAAGGTAAAGAGAAACAATAAAAAGAAGGAAGTAAGATCTATTAAAGAGAAGGCATGTGATAACAAGATAGGAGCTCTACAAGATGATAAAAGTTTTAGTATAATAGTTGTTGAGGAAGTTACATAAAAGTAGAGGAGGTATGATTAGAATAATAACTCAAGATAGTCAAGATAAGAAGGCAATAGAAGAAAAAGATAAAAGCAGTAGTAATAGAGCCAGAAGCCTTGATTTGATAAGATTATATTTTTATATAGCTTACATTATAATCTACTATATCTTTAGAGACTAATAACTACTTGCAATAGTTCAAGGTATTTGTCTAACTGTTAGGTTTTACTAATAAATATCTCAACTTGGATGAGGTTGCAGGTCTAGACCTTGGATAAGTTATATCATTTAGTAAACAGAGAATAATAAGCTATTATTTCAGAATCTCAAGACTGGATATTCAGATATAAATTGTAAAATGTCTATCTTTTTGTTGAATTGCTAGTTTAATAACTATATTTAGTTACTATATCTCATATTTGAAATATTACTTCTTATTTCTTAGCAGAAACCCCCTTTGTAGAACTAGTATGGATAGGAGTGGATTCAGTCATGCTTACAATTCTTTCAAAGATTTGGGACTTACTTAAGATTATTACTTTCCCATTTCCCTACCATACCTGCATTCAGTTGGGTCCTCCCTTTCATCAATTCTGTGAAATCCCTGTCCAAAAATAGTAAACAGAGCATATATTATATACTAGTACTATATGGCTAGGTTTGGTAGATCAGAAAATGTCAATTGGTAAACAGAGCATATAACTAGTGATATCTTGAACCCTGAGTAGAAAATTTGAAAATAAGAGGTTGCTTGAATGTCTACTTTATTTTGTAGAAATTAATACTATTATACAATATACTTGTGACAAGGTAGTAACTCAACACTATTGGAAATATTGATGTACCCTATTCTAATAAATCCACTATCAGTTTTTAAATACCTCTGATAATAATATTAAAATACTAATATATATCTAAACTGCACTCTTCCTACAACCATGTTGTTACTCAATCCAACAATAGGAGTAATTAGAGTAGTTATTTAAATATAGCTCGATTATATATATACTCTTTTTCTTAGTCACTTTGCATTACTTTTCAGTATCATTACTCAAGTAGAATTGCTAGAAAAGTGTGATAGATCATGTTTCAATAATAATATAATGTGGTTGCAGCCATCTTATATTATCTTATTATGTATCATACTATACTACGATCTCAAAAGTGGAATGTGATTATCAGACACTCTGTCTAATCAGATCACTTCTTCCTGTCCTGGTAACTACCTCCTAGCAATAGGGCCTTTTAACTAGCTGGATGTAGTGCTTGCTATAGGCTAGGCTAGTCCTATATATGTCTTGGTTTTTTTGAAGCCTGTGGGCTTTACAGTAGCCAACAGAGCCGATGTCAGTAGGCTTTTTTATTAGAATGGGCAAGATCTTAGATAGTGATGGATATGAGCATGATTGAGTAGATCATGCAGGTCCTCCTTGACTATAATCTGGTTGAGAGAAACACATGATTGAATAATTAATCAATAGCACAATTACTAATTAAATGATTGAGAATGATCTGGAATAGTTGATTATTATCAACTCTATTCTACTATAATCCTGTTCACATACCTGAATAAGCTTCAACTATGGAGCCTAACCTTCATGCTTGCAGAAATTGTTCTCTATATTCCAACCTATATCTATTGCTTTTATTATATCCTCAATTATCTGGCCTCTAGCTGAGACGATCTCTGCCTTTTCTAACCACTAATCTATTGCAATGATGATCTCCTGCTTATCACTTTTTGCCACACTTTCACTATCTGCCTTATAATTATTTGCATATAAATAATTCTCCTATTAAAAGGTATATTATATATTAAAATAGTTCAAAATAGCAGCAGCCTGAGAGGCAGTGACCAATTTATACCCCATTACCCACTTAAAGTATCACAAAAGTCTAGGACTGTAGAAGAGTTATATGTACTATTCCATTTACTCACTGAGTTAGAAATTGTTTCCACAACTCACCAGAGAACTGGGAATAAGAGAATTAAAAACATTATACTTGTGTTGCTGATAGAAGGAAAAAAGGAAATGGGTTACTGAGGGAAAGAGTCAGTAAAGATCTTGTTCATGATATGTAGAGTAAATTGTACTTTAGCATTTACCTGTATATACTATTACACAACTACTAAGATATCTACATATAGCTGAGTGATTGATCATGATTGAGTTTAGTCAAGCATAGTTGAGTATGGTCAACTCTGATTGAGTAGTACCCATAATTGATCAAGCCAAGCAGATTATGGATCCCATGCTCAATCATGTCATGATCAAGAGACCCCTATGATCAATGTAATCAAGCATTCTATAGTCAAGAAAAGCTCAATCATAATTTGATTATGGCCATCACTAGTCTTACATCTTGAGCCAGAGAGGTATTTAGTAGAGCAAAGATCACTTTGCCTGATATATGGTACAGTATAGGGGATAATGCCTTATTCAACTTGAAGTACAGGCTTTAGTTGTAGAAGATGGCAAGCATAAAGAGTAAGGCATTTCTGATTCCTTGTAGTTAAATTCATTGATATTTACTATATACCCTAGTATTAGCTAGGAGTCTAATTTCTGAACCTAAACTTATTATTAAATTTGATCACTACTATCTTAAACTTTCATGATATAGACTTATCTCCTTGATTGGTGGTGTTGTTTGGTATTAGGACTTAGTAGGAAACAACTAGTCACACTTTTACTCTGGCCTACAAGGCACCTTGGGCTGGGCTGGGCTCTGGTGAACCCGCCCACAGTTTGGTGGGCCGGTACGGGCCCATGGCAAGCACTGGCTGGGTGGAATAGAGGGAAGGGGGGTGGGCAGAGCAAAGGGAAATCAACAGCTATCTGTAACTTTTCAGATATAGTGTAAACAAGAGATTCCTGTGAGATCTACAGATTGCTGCTATCCAGTAGTCGGGCTAAAGGTTTTAGACTTGCAGCAAAAAGAGCAAAGAATTCCCAAATCCCTCAAGATCTTGAGGGGCCTACGCTAGTTTATTTAGTACTACAACGCACCTTCTCCTAGCGTCCGGTTACTACCCTGTCACGACTGTACGATATGGTATCACCATCACGACTTACCTATTTTCCAAAGAGGTTACAAGGTTAGTATTTCCACAAATTAGTTACTAGTAGCTAGCTGTATATCTGCAAAAAAAAAAACCCCCCCTCCAAGAGAACGAGGAACCAATAATCCGTACTTTCGTAGATATCCGGCCAAGTCTTGCTACGAACAAACTTCTTTTGAATAGAGAATTCTCAAGAGAAATCTTACGCCGAGACAGTGAGAATACACCACTTGCACGGTCTCGCTATCAAAAGCCTTACCCTTACCTTACAACTTGAAAACGAGCCGAGACACCAACATTGAATCTTCCTTTTCAAGATACTACGGCCCCCCGAAATATAACACTCCCAACACTAACTGAGGATTCGCTCTCACACCCTTCACACACCGCACCACCACCACTCCCAACACTTCGGGAACTTTAGTGTGGGCTGCAAGAAACCAACAAAATCAATTCTATTGGGCTAAATCGAACAATCACATCTCCTCACTCGCACCCATCCCAGGTACCACACCCACCACTCCTACCACCCCACCGATATCACCACCTCCACCACCCCCGCCGCACCAAAATTCAAAGTGCCCCACCTCTGCAATTGCTATTTCACCATCACTATCGCAACTTCTCCCTGCCCCAAAGGAGTAAAATACCCAACTGCAACCTCAAAAATGGTGAAACACATGGAAACCGTTAGAACCGCCAAACTCCCCAAGCACATCGCCGAAATTGGCATGACCCCAGAGCAGTACTTTGAGTTGAAAGTCCATATCAAGTCAATCATTCTCCCCGGCACTCCCGCTTTCGAGGGTGAGCGCTTCGATAGCAAGGACAAAGTTTACCGCCAGTGGCTTAATATGATTCTTGAGGAGATTGGGCCGAGATTCTTTCCGAAGGAAGGGAAGGGTTTGGTTTGGCCTAAAGATTATGATGGGTAAGTTTTTTTCATAATTTTATTACATTCTATTCCATTCTTGGATTTTCTGGGAAGGATTTGATATGCTAACGCTGGCTTGACACGGTAGGATTTCAAAGGCTATTCATCAGGTTGTCCGAGCCTTTACCTTCAATATTAAGAAGAACCATCAGAAGGCGACGTTGAGGGCTTCTGAGAGTGGGGCAGGAGGGGGTGATGAGGTGGAGATGACCCAGGATGGTGACCATTATGAAGCCGGGGGCTCAGACGATACTGACTCAGAGGAAGATGTTACAATGGCCGATAAGGATGCTGCACGGGAGATGGGCGTAGCCGGTCTAGAGTTGGAAGACTTGCTTGGTTTGATGCAGGTATGTACTCAATCCCCCCTAACCTGATCTCTGAATTTTTGAAAGCTGACAACTGTCTAATATAGCCCGAGATGTTTGCCCAGTTCCCAGATTCGATTGATGAAGGCTTTGACTGGGATGAAGGCTTTGACTGGGATGAAGTTGGGGATTCAAATACTCTAGATGCAGTGCGTCATCTGGCCAACTTGGACTAGTGAGACCTATTACCTTAGAGTGCAGAGGTTAAACTCTGGGCGCAGATCAATGGCCTTCTCTTGCTTCTTCCCTAACGTATGTTCCACACTTTTCTACTTACACACGACACTTTAGACAGCGCCTCACACTGCCCTGCTTGCTACATCTCCATAAGGGATGAGAGGATAGGCATATCCATAATACGCTAGTCTTATTATTTCATTTTTTTTTTGCCATGCTATACCTCATTTTATTTACCTCATCCTTCATCAATGTTTCTCTTTCATTTTTACGCTTTCACTTGCTTGTTGAGCCCTCCGCAATTCCCTAATATACCTGTTACCCATGCCATCGTCGCTCACTTTTCCCTCCTTTCTTTTCCCCGTGCTGGCGAGGGCCCCGCTTTAAATTTGTTACCCAAAAGCAAAAAAATGAAAGGAAAAAAAAACCCCAGGTGTCAAACAGCTCATAGGCCCCACGTATCTTCAAGTTCAGTGATATATCTAAAAAAACCTGATTCTCCTGCGCGACTCCCCAGAAACCGATACATTAACAGACCAATTGTGACACCTTCACAACAGTGAATGATCATCTCTACTCTAGCCCATTTTTTTAAAGTACCATACAGCAGACGAGCAACAATATCAACGCTGGGCACGGCCGCCAGTAGGTTCCAAACACAATTGGGGGCAGAAAACAAGGGAAAGAGGAACCGGGAAGGTGATTCATGGCTATACCATGCTTCCTCAGTGGAACTGTGAAAGGTTTAAATCCACAGATGAAATACATTTAATGCAAAATAATTACCAAGACTTAATCCAATATGTTAGCCTAACGATGTTTCGAAACCTCAACATACCAGAGATATCTATCGCCTGTAAAGTACTCGCATTGACACTTGTTCCGTTCCGACACTACCCCCGTAAGATTCGATCGATGTCACAAGGAAAAATGAGGTCCAGATACATAAAAGCCATGTTATGTGCCTCGAGTTGTGCACTCCGAAGCCTTTGGTGTGGAGCCCGGAAGCAATCCAGATATCATAGGCTTTACCGCAAGCTATGACCGTTTGGAGGGTCCGCTGGGCTCCCATTTAAAATCCTCATTCCTCAAGAACCCCACTTGCCCGAGGCAATCGCAAACTCCACCCGAGCCCAGCCTGGGCACCCAGGGCCCTGGCTGGTGTGTAGCGTGTACAGGGGTGGATGGCGATCGTATAGGGTAACAAAGGTATCACCGCGAGCACCGGTAGGGGGTATGGAAAATGCAGTACTATACAGACGAAAGACTACGGGTGTGCTTGGAGACCGGGAAGGCGTTCGTATCGGAGTTTTTTGATAGATGATAAAGGGACAAAAAATATCTGCGTCGGATACGGATGCGGCATTGAGAGAAGCAACAGGGGACATCTAGAATGACCGGAAAGCTACTGATCGAACCAGGGAGAACGGAAAAAATTGGATTTCAGCGGAGAGACAAACAACGAGACACCTCACAATATAGGAGTGACCGGACATGCCGCCTCGAAAGATTAAGCTGGGTCGAACCCCAGCCACCAGTCGAGGACTGTCGGAACTTATTGACCGTAGAATCCAAACTTTCGCCAGTCTATAGTTAGGCTCTTCTTGAGTTGATTTGTGCCCAAGACTATACCTTAACAGTGGGATCATATGGATATAGTCACTAATCCCCTATTTCATGGGTGTTTCTCCCTCTACATTAACGAACTATGTTCTAAAAGCTACTTCCGCCTTTACTAATATAACATTTATGTCCGGGGACATTCTACTCTTTAACCCTAATTTTTTACCATCCCGTGGACCAACGAGAAATAATTGCAGACACAGGAGTCAAGCACCATTATCAACTTTATCATTTAATTCTGAATCTGTGGGCCTTGATGCCTACGAATTCTTTGCATTTTGGCCGGTTCTCGACCATCATAACCGGTTGCTTCACTCCATAAATCTATACCTAACCCACTCTCTCTGATGGTCCCACAGTTTCTATGATCACACAATCTCATTAAAAAAAAAAAGAGGAACCGAAAATTTAATGAGAAAGGAATTGAATTCTGCTAATCTCAATTAGGAGTGCCATACGCGCCTGGTCATGAGGTGAAAATCTGCCAAGCCCAACACCCTTAGCTCCGACCAATGATTGAATCAACAGCTTTTGGAAAGATGCGCATGGCCATCTCACCGAATGTAAAAATAAAACCATTCCAGCGAGACAATCCATAGAACGAACCCCTAAACGCCACCAAAGAGTTAGGAAGTACCCATAGCACCCAGAACACAATTTAGTCACGCCTGATGGCTCCATCCTCGGTCCTGCGTAGAAAGGAAACCCAAACACATCAATCAACCTACCGCCTAGAGACCAATAACGGTGTATGATAGGAGAATATACCGCCTGGGAACGCCACAAATAAAGAGCTGCTCTGCACGAGCAGTTCATCAGTTCAAAACGGGTTTTGCACCCAGAACGTATTTCGAGTGGTGCGTGGTGTTCGACAAACAGTAGTTTTGAAAGCTTGGCAATTTGAAATTTTCCGTGAACGCATTTTGGTAAATATTTTCCGCACGATATCGACTAACCTGTTAACTTATAGCGCAAAACAGTCCCTGGGTTTTCGTGGCGTACAACACCATGCAATGCGATACATCGTTCCAAACCATCGTAAACCCATCAAATACCGTTAGCCGGACCGGTACAAAAAAAAAAATTTAGATCTCAACGGAGATGTAAGAGGGTCATCTCCCCGTGCATGGAAGGGAACAAGAATCCCAATTTAGGGTTTTTTTTTTGAAAAGCACAGTTAACCTCCAGCTTCGCGGAAAAGGTTATTGTACGATATCATAGATACGCCCTGGATCCTCCTCAATAGCACCCTCGCGAACAAAACCTCCCCTCATCCGCCAGCAAAGACTAAGGGTCTGTTTGGATGGGATCGTTCCGTTTGCCTATACAAATTGCCTTACGGTTCCGTTAGCTAGCGAACATTTTGTATGGGCGAACGGAACAGAACGATCGCATCCAAACAGACCCTAAGCTTTAAGCCTTTCGTGCAAAACAACCTTCTAATCCCACAGATTAGCAATCCAAAATCAGCTTGTTGTAACGAGCCTAAATTAACCAGAGCTTCTACGATGTGGACTCATAAAGCAAAAGACATCATTACCCGACCTGACGTCTTATAGTATACAATACAAGATATCTTTGTCCGGGTCCGTACATTCTCACATCTGTAATTTGTAGGACGGTGCCGGGAATTAACTATACAGCAAGGCACAGTTCTGCTACCACTATATAAGTCGGAAGAAAAAAATCATAATGATAACTAAACTAGTGAAAAGAACAAGCAATACAATGACTGATCCTAACATCCTTGCCACTGGCACTACCCGCCAAGACTAATGTACAAAACCGCAAAGGCATACTCGCCTCGCGCTGATAATAGGGGAACGTTGAAGAGGGGACAAGGCAACAGGTAAAACACACCGGGATTGAGCCCATGATCCTCTCTTTTTTCTCTAAAAAAAATAAAGTCAGCAGCAAGGGCTACGCTGAGATCTATTACAAAATATTTATATCAAACTGTGTGAGTCCGCTAGAAGGATGATACAGCCCCCGATATTTCCAACTTTACACCCTTCCATATATCTTGAATGCTCATTATCCATATCTAGTAATGGGCGAGGCTAGTTGCCGTATATCCTTCATATATCACGCAAAATTGGTGTCTTGGTCATTATGTGCCTCGCTCGCTATTTATGATATCATACCTTCTGAGGCTACTATAATCGGGGAAAAAATGATAAACCCCCACCTCTTTCCAAAAAAAAAAATCTCTGAGAGTGCAGTAGAACTTACAAGTTTTTACTGTGGATGGAAAGCAAATCAATATACGAAGGGCCTCAGTATTAGTGTGTTTCTCCCGCCGCTCACTCTTCCGTGTTTGCCCACCGGGACAAACCTCTGCTGGCGGTGGATATGGAAGGTTAGAATATTACCACAAAAGGTGAAAAAAATAAAATACGATATCATATAAGAGAATCTACGTGTGTATGATAGAAAACAAACACTAGCGCTTCCGAAGTGGCAACATGTCAAGCCATGATCCTAAGCATCTCAATACAATAACACCGCCTCCCCTATCAAACGCCATGAGTAGCAAAAAACTGAGGTGATTAAACATCTATATAATACATATATAACAGGGTGCTTTCCCGCAACAAGCCCATGCTCAAGATGATCTTAAAGACAGAGGACTAGGATAAACTGGAAATAAAGAAAAGCGTGGGGAAGAGGGTCTACCAAATGCGGAACACACCGGGTGGCTGCGGAGGTCTTGGGAGGGGGGATAGGAGCTGTACTGATAATGGGCAGAAAGATTGAAACTGTCCCGAAAGCCGTGCACATACGTATATGAGAGGGGGGGGGGTGTGGGAAGATCTCTCTTTGAGCTTAATCCATGCTAGAAATTCTAGTTTCAAAGGGCTGGAGAAGTGCTACAATCTCCCGACGCCCATACATAGAAGCGATCAGGAATGGTGTTTGACCATTGTTGTCTGGCTTTCCAGGATTGACATTGTCCCGTGTGAGCAATGATCTCACCACCCCCTCATGCCCATTCCTAGAAGCCCACCAGAGTGGTGTTTCGTCACCGATGTCTGGCCTATCGGGATTGACATCGTCACGTGTAAGCAATAGTCTCACCACCCCTTCATTCCCCCGACGAGCAGCCCACGTGAGCTGTGTAAAACCTGTGCAATCTCTTTGATTGATATCACAGCCTTTCATCTCAATCAAAGCGGCTGCGACCTCAACAATTCCGAAGCAAGACGCACAGTGCGGACTAGTAAATAAGCGATTGGTAACTGAGGAAGAATGGTAAATCTTTATTTGGTTGAAAAGTAAAGTAGCGGATATGTAGTTATCGTAATGGTTTAACAGCTCCAGCGCAAGCGATTTCACGCGACCTGACAGTTCCGCTTTGGCATGGCTCCCCCAATACAAAGATGAATACTCGAGAAAAGGCATCTCTCGGAGATTGGGTACGCGATCACCCGGAAGTCTCTTAACCTGTTCATAATTCAGATAGGCTAAGCACGTTTGCGCAAGCGTATTATGGGCATCAGGCAGGATACCGGGGCGGGTGAGGCATTCTTGAAGCGTGTAGTGTATTAGACGGACTGTCGATATCTCTTTATCAACCACCACAAGCCCTAAACAAGACCCTAGTACTATATTTGGCGGGCGAATGTTCTCGGGATCCAGATCCATGAACTCTGTTTCTACCGCCAGAGCATGGCAGAGTTCGCCAATCCGTAATGGTCGTTCTGAGTGGGATACCCACATCAGCACCTCCATCCCAAGTCTTGAACGGTCACCCTTCTGTTCCCTTATTCGTTGCAGTGTCTGGGCGTATACACCCTCCAGGTCGACACCAGTTGTTGCCACCTTCCGCAACATTTTCTTTCTCCTCACTAATGAGGTCTCGCTCAAGATTGCATCGATATTCAATGCAACAAGCAGAAACCTTCGCAGAATATCAATAAGTGATCCATATTGGTAATTGAGCAGCTCCTACTTACATCTCTGAAACCTTGTCCAAGATTATTTCCACAATGTCATTTCTCAGATCTGCCGTCATCAATTCCGGATTCTGGACATAGTCATCGTCCATCTTCTGTCTTAGGTATTGAGTGATGTCCCCTTCGTACACCACAACTTGTATAATATAAGCCCCCTCTGCGAAATACTTGTCAATCTCCCCGCGAATATACGGCCTCCCCGTAAGAAATAGCCGCGTATTCGATGTATCTTGAATAATCTGTTGTAACGCGCCCAGGAACTCTGATCGGTTTTGTGGCAGTAACTCGTCCACCGCGTCGACACAGATGTAGACCCGTTGAATAGAACTGATTGTTTGGACAAACAATTCCAACATATCCGGCAATCGGAGACCATGGCCACCTCTCTGCCTCGACTCCTCGAAAGTACTGTGAATTTCATCTGGAACCCTCGTGGCTTCTACAGCAATCTGCCTGAGTAGACTACCCATCATATTTACCGCCGAATGGTCCTTCTGCGACTGGTAATCACAGTATAGGGATAAAACGGCGATATTCTGTCTACTAGCTTGGCAGCACAGGGTGTCTATTAGCAATGAGCTGATCCCATCAGTTGTCAGCATCGTCTATGTTTTCCGGTGAATTACTATCGTACCTTAGATAGGTCTTGCCGATCCCTTGATCTCCATAGCACAGCAAAGTCGGATTCTCCGAGCCATCCCCACCCTGGCGCCATGACTCGAACTCACTCTTCTGGAGAACCTAGTCCCCAATACCATCAAGCCGCCGGTTTCTCACATCCTGATGCCTTATATGAGGTTCGAGTGGCGACAACCATGTTTGGATCCGCAAAGACTCTTCATCTGCTCCCACGTTGATGGTGTTATAACTGTTTGACACATTCCCAACATTCTCGTTTGAGTAGCTGCGAGCAGTATTGACCATTTTATCGTTAGTTTGGGTACTCGAGATCCCATGCTGCCAGGTATCACCGCTGTGACTTGATCCTCCGTGCCACGTAAATTTCTTCATAGCGGATATGCTTCAGTGACTTATGAGATGGTAGTATAGCAGTACAGTAGTTTATCGAAGGGGTTGACTGACCTCTCGTTCCATCAAGCAAAACAAAGCGTACTCCCTTACCAGTACGTCAGTGTTAGATAGTCGTTCACAGGGAAGTGTTAGTTAAGAATTTATGTGTTAGGAAATGTTGTCACAAGACACAGATGCGTTGGTGATGCGAGTCATGTTTAATTGCGTTGATGGCGCCATCTGTGTCAGCGGGACGGGGTACTCAAGTATGACGGCGGGAATTTCACCTCGCCATTGGGCGATTGGCGATTGCCTAGATTCTCTATCCCACACCCTTTTCCAGGGGCCTCTGATATCCTATCGGGTATGCCGGCATATTTCCACAATCTTTCGAAAAAAATCAGGAGGAATTGTCTTCTTACCTGAATGTGAAGGTAGATCCTGGGCTAACTTCTTCTATACGAGTACCGTACTACCCCCTTCTTCCTGGGGCACTCTACCAGATATCCCCGGCACTCGAGTACCGGTACCGTCGGCGCTTCTTAAGCCTCTGCGAGTGATCTCCGGTTCCCTCCCCGGTCTGTCAGATTTTATTTTATTCTTTCAGAATGGCTAACTACACTACGGTACCGGTATGGTGTTGCCGTCGCGGGCTACTACTATAGAGTAGTTGGCAGGGAGAATACCGGTAAGATAGTTTATCGCAGATTCACCAGGCACTACATTTGTATGGTATCACAAGAACACACCCTTAACAAACTGTCCCAGACAAGGACAATGAGACCTTATTGTCTGTTGGCGCACCTCCGTACTATACGGCAGCGATCAAAGCATTGCGGCAGAAGTAGAATGCACGGGATCATGCGAGAACCTATTCGGTCTACCCTCAGCTTTAGACCATCAAACCAGCATGTTGCCTACGTTGTCTTCTCTAGCAACTTAAGGCCTGAAAACTAACACAATGCCCGAGGTTTTGAGCGTATGGGTGCTCATTGCCCGTCATGACTCAATACCCGTCGTTCAAATTTGTTTGAGTGTATCATACCCTTTCGCGCAGCAGCAAATATAGTAGAGCAGGATAGGACTTATTTGTGATGGGATCAGGAGAAAATAGGAAAAGTATAGACTCTGTACTTCTCTCGCACTCCTCTAAATAATCAATCAGTAATGACTGGTGTATAAGTGAAACATCAAAGCAACCTGACCCCTCCATAGATGGCTATACCCATTCCCGCTATTCCACACGTGTCCAAGCTCCTCCGTACACTCCCATGATAATAAAGGAAAGACATATCTCTAGAATCCTTCTCATGACATCTGAAAACAATCATTGACCTTCTGTCACCCCCCCAGCACCCCCCGTGATCAAAGGTAACCCAATCTCTCTCTAACGATTCCAACATCAATAGCCTTGAGGCCAAAAACATCCAAGCATACAGAATACAGATCGCGCCCTACTAGGTCTGCCAATACAAGTACCATACATAGAGGTAGCTCCTGCATTGTGAATCTATACTCAAATTCTGTCGCCAATTTCATACCTCCTTCCCATCCTCGCTCGTCCCGAGGATCCCCCGTGCGCCGTACCGCTACGCACGATACGGGACGGTCGGTGCTGGGGAGTAGAAACGCAAATGCGAGCGGCCCCTCCCACAACGATCTTCCGACAGTTACTCGGGTAATTCGAGTGTTGAATAATATACACTCCCTGGTCGGATAACAAAATTGCGTAACTACTGGCAAGTCTTTTCTTTAATTCTAACGTTACAATCAAGGAAGCTTTACTTAATGTGCTATGATACTTCTCTAATTGAAGATATGATAGATGTCGGTTGTGAAATCATGTGTTATCACTCGATACAGCATGCCTGTTCCCCGGAGACTGATAAATAATCCACGTTGCAACTTTGCTGAAAGAAATCTAACCGTGATAAGCGCTCCTCCTCAAGTTGAGAGGAATATAGTGCTAGATACTTGTAACAGGGTTGGGGCTGGGAAGCCTTCTGTAAAACTAAATTGCCAATTACAAGTTGGTGCCTTTGGTGCGCAGGCCAAATAATATGTTGTGAGATGGTCTGTCTCAGGGTGCAAATCTCTCGACACCACGAATGGCAATGCCTTCACTAACATATAAAGTCAATGATTTCCAGCCCAAAGCGCGATAGCCTAGCAGAACTCCGTGAATCATGACCACATCACTACTACAACAGCTATAACGCCAGAGGTTCGAGAAAATATTTTCGCGTCGATGTCAGAGCCCCTAATCATAACCTACAAACGACGTACAAAGCCTCACCGTATCCACAATAGAAATATAAAAAAGGCAAGACCGAATTACAAGACTAATCAACAGCCCAGGAAATTACCTGCTATGTAGCCAACGCCTAAACAATCTCACATCTCTACCAACTTCCCCCTAACATCTGCAACTAATACATCACCACTCCAACCATAAACAAAAAGACCTACTTACACCTCTTCTCGACAATGCTGGGACCTGTAAATATTAGCTGCTATTCCTGCGTCCTAAGAAGGGAGATAAAGGTTTACCATGCTCCTCATACTCCTTCTTGCTAACCCACAATTGGTGGAAGGCCCCCAGACTTGCCAAGATACTTCCTCCCAGCCAGCTAGCGTACCTCCTCTCAACACTATTTCCAGCAGCCATAACCCTAACCCTAGGCGCAGGGAAGGCTGCGGCAATCTCAGCGTTAACTCTCTCCGTAAAGCCATAAAGAAGACTTCCAGCCCCAGTTATAACGATATTGTTGAGAATCATTTGCCGGAGCTCGACATCAATATCTTTCATAGCATTCGCTATGAGCTGGTTGAGGCCAGGGGTAGTTTGGGGATCCGGGCTTGGTGCAGTCAACATAGAGGGTGGATGGAAAATGCCTTCTGTAATGCGGAAGCGCTCAGAGTTAAAGACCAAATTGTAGCCATCAGGAAATTCAAACGTCCTTCCGCCAGGAGAGAGGATTGCATGCGCGGCTTCAAGAGGCGGGTTATTGCTTCCCGGCAGTGGGCCGGGGCCAATCCATACTTGCGCTGTGCACTCCTTAAACTCGGTCAATACACGCTCCTCCTGGAAGCGTTTGTAAGATTCTGTAGGCTCCTCTCCAGGGGCAAAGGTACGGTATGTAGCTTCCGCCGGCTTCCCAACCTCCACAGCAGTCTTGGTGAGAACCTGGTAGTGTGCAGATAACGGAATATTTGCTGACTCAAAATATGCTCTGATCTGGTTGGAAAGGAACTCCCCGCCCAATGGGGATCTAACACAGCCTTTCCTAAGGACAAGTCCATCGTGGATAGGAGTAACCGAGATGTTTGAAGCTCCAACATCGATTACCAGCCCCGTAGACTTACCACTCGCAAATCCAGCGCATACCCCCGCTTTAGCAAGGTAGAATGCAGGAACGTCAAAATCCTCAAACGCAATTTCGATCGCCTTTTCCCTATTTTTAAGAGGATTCCACGACGGTTCAGTCATTAGCAGGGGATGCTCGGAAAGTGCCATAGTCAAGCGCGGTGTAATTGCTTCACGCCAGAGTATAGTCGCAGCTTCCCAGTCGACAACTATTCAAGTGTTAGCGGAGCTACGTGCTTTCCAGGAGCCCGGCATGCAGGATATTCAGGTTGTGCAAGCATTAGACAACTGTTAAAAGACGAAGGGGGACGGAACGGATTGCACACCTATTCCATCGCCCATTGGATTCTTGACCTCCATGCCGGGCCGTATTGAGTGAACATCGTTGTCGCCAATGAAATACTTCTTCCCTCCCTTCTCACCGGCCCCTTCGAGGACACCGTAATCGCTGGGAATCACGGACTTTGGAGTGTCTTCGCCGGCAAAACCTGCACGAATCCAAGCAGTACCCGGATCGAGAACTATCGCTGAAATCTCATCTGTGAAATCGAATAATTAGTAAATGGTACTGACTATGGAAGTCAGGACGCAAAGGGACGTTACCTCCGCCATACTCGATAGTTGAGGGAGCTTGATTCGAAGGTAAGACAGGCTGTAACCCCGACATAATGGTTACAAGGAAGAATTGAGAGGTATTAATATAAATACCCGAGTTATAAGGAATCGGTAAAGGAGAGAAATTGTTTGCGTTGTTCTAAGGGATGGTAGCTGGTGGAATGGATCTTGGGTACTGTTTCTTATGGTGGGAGAACGCGCGACCGAATAAACTCTTGTCGCGAGTAAAACGGCGCTTGGTATTTGCTTTCACCCGAGGTGGAGCTGGACAGATCATCGGATTAGATGAATGTCAGGATTCTTGGCCAAGCATTACTCGTGTTCAGTTCAACGCCAGGCTCCGAACATCCCAGAACCTATAAAGCCCTATTTTGCTCTTTCCGTGTGAATTCCCCAGAATACGGCAGAGTCTCTGTATGCTACGCCAATGCCAGAACTCGCAGTACCCGTACCTGCAATAACTGTAACTTTTCTTTTGAACCACTTCTCCTCTCTCTTCCTCCTCTCAAACACAGCATTGGGGCGTCCTCCCCCTCTTTGAAGCCGTCACCTTCCCAACCATACACTCTTTAACCGATAGAGAAAAGACAAGAGTATCTAATAACCTTGTTTGGCATCCCCCCTTATTTCTTATTTCTACATATTGAGGGATTCTTTCGCCTCTCTTCCTTTTACACGCTCCCTTTTGAATTAGTTTTGTTGGACCCGTCCGGTCAACAGCGGCTATGCTGCGCTTGTCCACCATCCGCTCCATCTTCTCACTAGACACACTCGACTCGCGCTTGACTGTGAATAGCCCACGGTCCTCCTGCCCTCCTAAAAACCCCACCACTCCATCCTTAGCAGGAGCCGCACGCAATGGTGAGAGTTCACGCAGCCAGAAGTTGCGCAAAGAGTCCTCGCCGTCGAAATGGGGCACCCCCGAGTTCTGGTTATACATCATCGGCGTTGGAATAGCTGTAATCTTAATGTTCAAGACCGGGTATGACATTAGTAAAGGTGTGCGCCTCCTTCGAAATAAAAGCTGAAGGGCAAATCAAATCAAATATTTTCCCATCTTAATCCTAGGGGCTTTTACTGAAAAACCGCGTGAACAGAATCGCATCCCAACTATCCTAAATTTGAGCACCTTCTTTCCCCTGGCTGGATCCCTGGGCGAAAAGTGGATAACTCTGATCAGCAGTACTCCAATTTCCGCGACAACATACCCATCCTCGCAGCAGTCCTCTCGGGCCATTTCCTCCTGCGCCGAGGCTTCAACGTGCTCTTCTCTAGGTTATTTCCCACTCCACCGCACAATTCCTCGTACCGCCCGTCGCACAACATCAATAGACGAAAGTACTTCGACATCTTGTTCGCAGTTATATTCCTTACGGCGCTACACTCGCTCAGTATCATTAAGATTCTCGTTATCCTCACCGCGAATTGGCTCATCTCGTTCTTTCACCCCAGCTCTATTTTTGTGCCAATCTTGACCTGGGGGTTCAGCATTGGCGTTCTCTTTGCAAACGAGTACTTTGAGGGTTACCACTTCCGCCTCATCCTCCCATGGCTGATTGCAGGGGAGGGCGCCGGGGTCGGGTATGCGATGGACCACTTCCTCAGCGGGGGATTACTCCCCCGCTGGGAAATTAGCTTCAATATTACGGTTTTACGACTTATCTCTTACAATATGGATCACTACTGGGCCGCGAAGCGACTGGAGGAAGCAGACGATGTGGTTGTTGGAAGGGATGAAGGAAGCGTTCTGGAGGTACGTAGTCTTGTAGGAAGAGGAGACATCGAAAGAGCGAACAGGGAGGAGGAGGCAGAAGAGGATTCCTTAGATGATGTAGAAGCTCAGGGCTCCGGACTAATTCTCGAGCAAAAGAAAAAACTTCTTGACCCCTCAAACATCAGCGAGCGAGATAGGATCGATACACCGGCCGCCATGGAGGACTATGGGTTCTTCAATTATCTTGCGTACGTTCTATACTCACCATTATACCTCGCCGGACCAATCATTACCTTCAATGACTTCGCTCACCAGGTAGCCCCTGCTTTCCCTCTTTCTCCCCTCCCATCACTAACACTCATACTCCCAGCAACGCTACCCCCAACCAACCACCTCTCCTACCCTCGTAATAAAATACGGCCTCCGCCTTCTCTCCTCCATCCTAACGATGGAACTAGTCCTGCACTACCTCTATGTCGTAGCAATCAGCAAAACTGGGCACACCCATGACTCTTGGTCCTCCGACACTCCCTTCCAACTCTCTATGATCGGCTACTTCAACCTGCACATCATTTGGCTCAAGCTACTCATCCCCTGGCGCTTCTTCCGCCTCTGGGCACTTGTGGACCACGTGGACCCGCCGGAGAACATGTTGCGCTGCATGAGCAACAACTATTCTGCGCTCGCCTTCTGGCGCTCCTGGCACCGCAGCTTCAACCGCTGGATCGTGCGTTACATATACATCCCCTTCGGCGGCGCCAGTCGGCCCATCGCGAATATGGTGATTGTCTTCACCTTTGTCGCGCTCTGGCATGACCTTAGTTTTAAACTCCTTACCTGGGGATGGCTTGTGGTATTATTTGTCATCCCGGAGTTGGTTTGTCGGAAGGTGTTCTCCAAGCGACGATTTGAAGGTCGGGAGACGGCATACAGATACCTTTCTGGCCTCGGCGCCGTTGGGAACGTGCTCATGATGATGGGGGCGAACCTTGTTGGATTTGCTATTGGTGTTGAGGGTGTTAGGGATTTGATACGCGGCGTGTTGGGGAGTTGGGAGGGGTTTGGATTTGTCGCTCTTGCTTGTACGGCGCTTTTCATGGCTGCGCAGATTATGTTTGAGGTTAGAGAAGGAGAGAAGCGGGCAGGGATTGATCTTAGGTGCTAAGGGGAAGACGTAGTTCTTGTAAATTTTATAGAGGCTTTGTTTTCTTTTTTTCCCTCCCCCTTCTTTTGTGATACGATATCATACCTACTTCTAGAAAACACTATTATAGGGTTCTGTTTATCTTTATTCTTATTTTATTTTTTTATTTTATTTTTGCAGGGTTTTACGTGGGGTTTGTACTCTGGGTTATGATGTGGATTGGCTGGTTGGTTGGTACAGTATGGCGGTCGGAACGGGGCGGGTGGGTGGGTGATGTAGATGATACAGTATGGGGGGCTGCTAGGTGTATGATATCAAGACAGTAACTGGTACTGTACTTTGTACAGTACTCGAGTGCTTTACACTATCTTCTGCCTTGAGTGAACTACGATATGTGGAACGCAGCACAAAATATATATTCTAGCCAATCACACCCACGGCGCCAAGGCATAGCCAGTCAAGATCTAGCAAGAAATGCCCCTCCACAATCTTAAAAGAATTGGAAGAAAGAAAGAAACCTCACAACCGATCACTCACCCCAAACCTTTTCCCCTTCCCGAGTCAAGCCGTACCGCCCTTTGCTTTCAACCACCCCTCATGCAACTTCCTCTGCTTTTCCCAGAACTTAGTCAGCGCTTTTCTCCTGCTCTTCGTTACTTCCACTCCATCCTTATCCTTTGTAGGAATCCCCTGCTCGTCCCACTCCGTGAATTCACCATCCGTCTTGAACATTTCCAAGTGACTGACTTTTGCCAATTCCTCCCTTTTCCTATCTTCCTCTTCCTTCTTAAGTCTTGCCTCTTCCTTCTTTCTCTCTTTCTCCGCAGCACGGCGTTCCTTTTCTTCCCGTGCCGCTACTAGTTCCCCTGCCGGGACGAACTTAATAAGTGCTGGCGCGCCTTTGGCTGAATCTCTGTCGTCGAGCGCGACGCCCAGGCTCGCTAAGTCGTGATCGCGGAGGCGGTCAGAGAGCAGCAGGATGTCCTTCGAGATGACGTCTTCGGGGTTTGAGATGGCGAGGGTGCGGACGTTGTCGCGGAAAGCGGAGAGGGTGCGGAGATACGGTAGTGCGATCTCTTCCGCACCTGTGGAGGAGATGGTGCTGGAATCGGCCCAGCCGATGCGGTCGGAGCCGTTTGGAGTGTTGGTTGAATCTAGGCCGAAGATTGTCACGATCCGAGTCACCCACCTAGCGATTTCTTTGACAACGGCCAGGGATTTGGTCTGGGACATGTATTTGTTTGTCGAGCCGATTAGGTCGGCCAGGGTTTTCATCGCGGCGGTAGTGTTAAAGTTATCGCAAAGGGCGGCATGGAGGTTTTGGCGGGTGGTGTCGAGACTTTTGGTCTCATCAGAATAATTCACAGCGAGTGGATAATGGGAGGGTGGGTGGGAGATACTCTTTATATATGGCATGCTCCAATGGTCCAAACAGCTGTTTGGCTCGGTTCCCTTTCTTCTCCCCCCCTTCTTCCTCTGCTATTAGTGCCTTCACATTGGAGAAGAACTTTGATATTGTGGTCTCCCAGCTCTTAGCTTCCATAAGGACCCCCTCCCGAACTTCAATGCCATCTTTCCACCCGCCTAATAGGAAGACTATTCGAAGCCCTCGCGGAGTCCATCCTCCACGGGTGAGTGCGTCACGGATGGAAACAAAGTTCTTTAAACTCTTGGACATCTTACTACCGTGTATTGATAGATGGCCCATGTGGAGGAAGTAGTTTACCCATTGGTGCTTTCCATCAGCGGTTTCCGAGATGTCGCGGCATCTTCCATGGTTAGCACTATCGAATTTCCATGAACCAGACGTCCCAGAGAAACATACCCATCCCAATACGCCTCACTTTGGGCAATCTCATTATCGTGGTGCGGGAACGCAAGGTCAATACCTCCGGAATGAATATCAACTCGATCACCCAAGACTTCCGAGCACATAACCGAGCACTCGATATGCCATCCAGGCCGTCCCTTGCCCCACGGACTGTCCCAGCTTGGTTCTCCCGGCTTTTCTGCCTTAAACGCCTTCCATAGAGCGAAATCTTGCGGTGTCTTCTTGCTGGCTAGCAGTTTTGACTTGCCTTCCCCTCCTGTTTCAACAGTATTTGGTAGGGTTGCGGTTTTATCTGATGCCAAAGCACCCTCACCATCTGCAATCAAGGACTCATCGCCTTTATTCCATGGCTGAAGTTTAGCATAATGATGGCCGGCGGCCTCATAAGCAGTTATATCAAAGTAGACTGACCCGTCTGCCGTAGGATACGCAAATCCTCTATCGACGAGCTTCTTCACAAATGCCACGTTCTCGGGGATGAACTCACTCACACGAGTAACCGTTGTAGGAGGGAGGACATTGAGCGTTGCCATGTCTTCATTAAAATGGCTCTCCCAGTAACTGGTAAGCTTGCTAAATACCTCAGGGGGGTATTCCCGGCCCTGGTTTAACGAGTCCAGATACGGGAGCAGGATTGAAGATGCGGCATTCCAGAATTCCTTCAAGTCCTCCGGTATCTTTTGTAAGACGAGTGAGGCTGAGTGCAGAGTCGCGAGGTGCATCTTAACCTTTGTAGACTTTTCATCCAGGATCACTCCCTCCTCCTCCTCCTCAGCCTCAGCCTCAGGACCGATCTTCCGCTCTCGCTCTTTGAGAACAAGACTCATAATCTCTTTTTGAGCGCCCATGGCCCAATTTGCAAAATTCTCGGGAGTCACATCGTCACCGGCTGCTGTATTCTTCTTCAGGTATGCAGTCCAAGCCGCAGAGACAGTAGACGCAACTTCCGGAGTAATAGAAGAATTCCGAGAGATAAATTCCTCAAGCAGATGCTGCTGACGAGCTCTCAGGATAATCTGTATCCACGCATCAAATTAGCAACCCGTTCATCCATTTTATCCACCTCTACTCCGGACACCCAGAAAACCCCAACCTTATCGTCAACATCCGTGACATTTTGCACGAAATGCACCTCGAACCCGAAATAATCTCTTAATATCCTCCGCAAGACATCCGTAGTGACATAATTCCGTGCATGACCCAAATGTCCCGCATCATAAACCGTAGGCCCACAGCAGTACCAGGTAACTTTCCTACCGCTAGGGTCGATAGGAACAAACGGGTTCTTCTCCTTCGTTAGAGAATTGTAAATGTGAAGCGGTGGGAGGGGAGCCCCGTGAGGCGCTGGTGGGGTCCATGCCGGCTGCTCCCTTCTAGATGTCGAAGCCATCCTGAACGGGGAATAAGTTTTTGGCTGGGTTGTTGTTACTGCGGGAAATTTTGGTCGTAGAGACGAGAGGGTGCGAGGACGGAGGTGGTGGGGGGAGAAGATGGTGTGAAGGGGAATGAAGAGCATGGGGGAGTGTGTGTGATTTGCGGGGGAGGTGTGAAAATTATAATGTGGTGAGCCGCAGGTGAGCCAAGGTCCACTCCTGCCCTCCCCTGCGAGGGCCCATCGATCCACCCAACCCAAGTATCGTACCGGTATGATAGAATAATTCACAGACATCATTTCCAACGTGAAATAACTAAGAATCATTACCGGCATCATATACGACACACACCCGCCATTCGCAGCCTGTTCACTGCAGAAGCTGGGATTCTGCAACCCATCGGCATTGAAATGCCATAAAGATTTTTACATTGGTCTATGATTACATTGTACAGTCATGCTGAAGATATAATTCCACCCGTTGAGCCAGATACTACCACCTATAGTACTGTGTCTGTCCGACGAGAGGCCTGCTAGGTAATTGCTCCCAGGGCTTCTTCCGTAACCTCTTCTCCTCCTTCTCCTTTGCAATCCTATCTCTCGTAACCTGCTCCTTCAGAACCACAGTTATGCCTAAAAAAAAAAAAGCACCCCCAATCATCAGCGCCTCAATCGCAAAAACACTTCAAAACCGAGCGGGGCAAACAAACTGGTATAGGGTAGCCTAAGCATATCAATCCTGCCACGCGCCCTGTGATTGCGATCCAGTCCATACGTCCCCCTCCCAACCCATGCCTGCTCAATATACGTCTGCTGTGGATCCATCCTCCTCCTAACCACCGACTCGTTCCTAGCAGCATACAAATGCCCGAGAACATCCCTAGCAGCCTTCTTCGCCGAAAACCTCATTTGAATAATTGCATCCTCAATCTTCTTCCCCTGAATCTGCCGAGCTATCGGTGCCAACTTCTTCACAGAAGTCTTGAACATATGTGACTTAGCCAAGTGTTCCTTCTCCGTCCGTAGCAGCATTTCCCTCTTCGTCAATCGCCCGCGACGCCGTATCTCCCTGGCCGTGGCTCGCTTCGGCCACGCCCAATGCCCACGATTCGGATCGCGGATGTGAACTGTCGAAAAAGCGCCCATGTCCGACTCTGTAGCAGCGACTTCGGTAGATCCATCGCCGAAGATGGAGGATCCTGCAAGACCACCACGCTGGCTGTTGTAGGTTCCGGCTGCAGCTTTGGTTTTCGGTGATTGCTTCAGGAGTTCGCTGATCGAGGTGAGGGCCGGCTTCGATGGAGCCTTTTTACGCCAGGTGAACCAGCTCGCGCCGCGGGATTGGCTGGTGACGGTGGAGGGTGGGAGATGTGTAACTTTCGGACGGAGAAGCCATCGTGTGGCCGTTATTGCGGACATTTTTGGTGGTCGCGCCCCCGCAATTTGCTTGGATCGAGGGAGTGTTCTGAGCAGGTTTTCCTGGGGGTATGTGCCAAGACTTGGACCCCGCCGCCACCACACAATCGGTTCGGCGCGAGAAAGGAAGATTGCTAGCAGGGGCTTCCGGGCTCCGTATCGTTCGCATTGCCCGCATCATAATATCATGCAATAATCTATTGGCACAAATAGCTAAAGCCACCCAATGGTTAAAGAGCCCAGACCGAAACTCATTTGAGCCCCAATTTAGGAGTTACCGGTATTCTGTAGTTAGGTATTAATCACGATTATCATTTGGACTGCCGTAAATTGCTTTAAACCTAACCATACATGAGCAGCAATCATCCTGGACCTCACCCATCTTCAACCGTCTTCAACCGTGCTACCAAAGTCCAGCAGTTTCAGTTTCCTAGCATCCTTTGGGTGATATGCGGCTACTTTCGCTCTAACTAAGAACCTCGCTGCAGCCCCATCCTTCTTGAGATTCACATACTGCGTAGTCTCCAAAGAGGCGTTCATAAGTTCCTAATCGCCATCAGCATCCTCCCCACTCAATCAGTTATCCGTTTCCACAAACCTCCAACAGAGTCTTGAACTCCTCCACCATACTTTCTTCCGGTCCAGTCTCCCCCTGTCCCCACATCTCGTCGATCCTCCTCTCCCCTTTCCTCGCCTTCCCTCGCTTGTCAAAGCCAGCCTCCAGCGTGACCCCCAGGTCGTCTCCCACCACCGGCCCACCCATATCCTCGGCTGCCAGCATCCTCGCCAGTCCCCCATCTTTCAAGAACGCCAGTAACTCTCTCAACAACTTTGACGTCCTCTTCAATAACTCCTTCCGCTTCTTATTCATCTCCTTAATAGCATCATCATGCGCAACCCCCACCTCAATCCTTTGCTCATCCTCCTCCAGCTCCCCAATCCTCTTCCTCAGTGCCTCGGTGAGCCTATCCTGCTCCTTTAGATTCCCCTCCTCCGCTTTGATCTGCGCCTGAACTGACATCAGCCGTTCATTGACAATTGGGATAGCAACCTTCGTCTGCTCAATCACCCTACCAACATTCCTATACGCCAGTAAAAGATTCAGGGGCGAGTTCCGACCGGGCAAGTAATCGATCGTCTGAAATGCCGTATCGTACGCTTCTTTCTCCGCTTTCAGCTTACGCAGCTTCCTGCGTGGTGATTCTTGAGATGCTGTATCATCGGGTATTGTGATCTGTGAACTCAACTAAAGTCCATCCCTCTCATAAGTACTGCACACCCTTTTCATGTTCGGTAGGAAAAATAATAATAATAATAATGCAAACCTCCGAGAGCGCCATCTCCTCATCCATTAACCGCCTGCGTAGCTCCGTCGTAGCCTGCACAAGCGAAGCTTCATATTCAGTTTGCTGCGAGAGGCGTGATTCTTGAGTCTGTGAGGGGAGATTTGAAGTCCGATTGTAGGTCTCGGTATGCGAGACCAGGGCGTAGCGGCGGAGAGCGGGTATATCCGCTTGGGGGGTTGGAGGGAACTTGGAGGCCATTACTCGAGTACAGTATTTAGCGTGGCGGGGAAGTGGATAGGGTGCGGTGGGGGCTGTGTTGGCTTGAGCTGTCTCGGGGTTGACGCGTCTCGGGGTGTGGACCGGGCCACTAGATCAGACAAGGCAGGGCCAGAAGTTCATTCCGAGTGACACCACGTGATCCGAGCGTGTTGAACTTGAACCCCATGGAACATAATTTACTGGTATCATATATATACGGTATCATACTCGCATTATACTGGCACTAGTATGTACGAGTATCATACTTCAGGGTGAGGGTTCCTCCCCCCTCCCGTGGCTTGTTTCCAATCACCAGCAATTGCACTCCAAACCCAAACCAACTGGTCGGGTTATGGTCGGTTTGAATTGGGCAGACTCATGAACTTCTGACTCACGGGAGCAATTCGACCTACGGTAGGGGGTTTTCGTGTTGCTGGGTGTAAATAGGGGTGCTGTTTATGCATGCATCGCGTTTGGTAAAGCGTAGAGCTTAGTCAAGATGAGATCCTCATCGTATCATACCATACTGGGCCCCGGGAACCCGATCAAATGAAAGAGAAGGTTAGCCTAACTGAGCTGCTTACTGCCACAATAATAGCTTTGGAGGGTTAATCTGCTGTGGTCCGTCGCCGGTTTTGTTTGCCAAGATTTGGCGTTTGAGGATAACTGTTCCCACGTGATCTATGGTAACTGGTACTAGGGGATTGGGACGCGACGCATCCCACGGGTTATCATAATCATCGATAATCGCTCTAATCGCAGACGCGTCTTCCCCCACCACACACACACCCACAACTCGACCGCGGTATAACTACGATACTCGTACTTGTGCCACCAGTGACAATCGCATCCTCTCCTTTCGCCTAGCGACCATCGTCCCTGGTTCTCGGCTACCTGTTCTGTTGGGATATAGTGATGCTTCGACAGTCACCCGTCCTTCCTCCTCTATGACCACGAAAAATAATCTCGGGCTACATCTCACTTGGTTTCGACGAGAAAGCCCACAAGTACCACCATCTCGTGCGAACGGCGGCAATGCACTCTTGCCCCCCGTAGCTCTCCCCCCAACGCCCGCAGCAACTTCTACTCCAGCTTTTTCCGCGGCACCTCCTACGCTTGTCCGTGAACGTAGCTTACCGCCCCCGCCCCCGCCTTTGCCATTGTCTCCCCACCAGGAGGATCCTCGAGGGACCGAGGGTGACGAGATGCCGTTCTTGCAGCTCGAATCTTCCGTTACTACTCGGAGGAACAAGCTTGCGAGCCGGTCGAAGGCTAGGGGAGCTGGGCTATATGGTCAAGAACCGGTGGTGCCGCTACTTTTGGACACGACGACACCTGCACCAAGATTTGGGAAGAAGCCTGGAGATGAAGCAAGCAATGCCTGTCCCACCCCTGCTGCAACAAATAGTACTGCATTCCTGGTGCCGAAGCAATCATCCTGGTCGTTTGCTAATTTTAATGTGTTCATTCTAGATCCCACCACCGCTGCTTTAACTGCTCGAAAGGGGGCTCCGGTAACTTCTTCTCGTGCGGAGCCCATATTGTTGGATGTGGATACCATTGATTTGACTAGCGAGGCCGATGAGGACGGCCCGCCCCCCCGAACCATTTCATCTGAACCTCCACGGGGTTCGGGAAGCTCTGGAAAAACAAGACACGAGTCCCCACTTGATACTCGAGATTCCTCTGCTCGTATAAGATCGACTGCTGCCGGACCAAAGAGGCTTACATCCCGACCTATGGAAGATGACATTCCGGAGGAAGATTACGGCTCGCCTGGGAATGAAGCTGAATGGCTGCTTCACGAGGAATCATTGAGGACGAATGAGGTGGCTCAGACACGCCGAAAGAGGAGGAATAGTGGTGAGTTTCAGAGGGATGCTGTGTCGTCTGGGGAAACACTACCTGCTCCTATCGTTGCAAAGGTGCCCAAGGTTGGTCGAGCGAATAGTGTCCGGGCTGGCAGTGTGCAATCATCCAGGGACAGGATTGAGGTTCCGGAGGACTACTTGAGCAGAGAGCATCATTCGCCGGTGCCCCACCCAATTTTTGACGAGCCACCGCCCCCATACTCGCCTGCCCGATCTCAATTACGGGAGTCACCATATCCCGATCTTAACAATCGAAACCCTCCCATACCCCGCCAACGGTCCCCACCAAGACCTGTCGTTAAGTTCTCGGAAAGGCCCGTCGTATCCAGGTCTGCATCTCACCTTACGACGCCAAGTACCTCTGCATCCGCACGGCTTGAGGTCACAGAGGAGCGGGAGGAAGAGGAGGAGAAAGTAATCACGCACAGCAAGAAGAGGACTGTGAGAATCACTAGAAAGTGTGGGGCGGTGTCTGCTGCTGGGGGTCGTCGAGATAGGCGCCGGGTTATTCTAAGTTCGGACGGTGAGGATGACGGTGACGAAGGTGGGTCTGGGGTTGTTGAGGTTGGCGATAGCAGCATAACAGAGCTGGTGAATCCCCAAGAGGGGGGGGGGAGCTGGAGGAGGATGATTATGGATTGGGTGATGTGGACTTTGGCGAAGTTGTGGATCAAATGGACTCAAGTTTTAACTATAGGGGGTCCGATATTGTCTCCAATAACCAGGAACCAAGGAGGTCGCCCCGACGACGAAATACTGTTAAGCAGCCATCTCCTTTGCAGCTGGATTCTCCTACAAGACTAAGGCCACCTAGCCCTCTTAAGAAGAGCAAACGACCTAAGTCTCCCATACCGCCAACTCCCCATTCCGAAAAAACAAAAAAGACGAAGAAGAGTACCGATGTGGGCAACCTCGAGGGGCTCGGTCTAACCCGATTGAAAAATAGGTTGGAATCTCTCAAAGCTCAAGGGTTCGATAATGCGAACCGGATGGTCGAATTTTTTAATCAGGGCGTAACTCCTCCCCAAGATCTTATACAACAGAACTCTGCTGTACGGGAAAAGATTGCGTTGTGCGAGGCCCAAATCAAGGAATTGGAGGCCAGTGATACAGAAATGTATGAGAGCGCATCTCTTCGGGATTATTCGTACGAATCACCTTCCCCATCTAGGAAGCGGGCCACTCATACCGAGGCCACGCTAGTGCCTGAAACGCCAACCCGAAAGAGAGGACAAAAGGTTCAGCTGGGAAATGGTGATCACGGAGGGGGGTGCATTAGTGGGACTCAAATCGTCCAGCAGACTCAGTTTGTTCCTGGAAGTCCATTTCGAAGGCAGAAATCGCATGACCAACCTCGGGATGTATCGAGACTGGAGAACTGGCAGGCGCAAACTCATCCGCCAAAGAAGGACCAAGGCTTCGATGATCAATTTGCTATGGACATCTCATCTCCGCCGCCGCAAGCTAAACCTTACGGTATGTCTTCTATAAGACCTCCAGGATCGCCTCCGCCGATGGAACCTCCCGAAGACTGGGAGGAAGAATATGGTGAAGCTCCAGCACCGGCGATACAGAGCGATGAGGATTATGGTAGCGATATAGATGCGGCCGATTTCGGCATCATGGTAAGCGATGATGAGCCCGAGGTCGCTACCGTCCCTGGGCCGAAGCTTCGGCAGCCGTTGGCCAGCACGGCCGCTAACTCGCCACCTCTGAAAAACATAAATCAGGTTCTGGGGAAGCCGCAGCAGTTGAAGCATACCCAGGTAGCTCAATTACAAGCAGGCGCGAGAATGCATGTTCAGAGGTCTTTAACCGTGGATATGAACGATCCAGCAATGAAGCATAAATGGTCCCATGATGTTGCCGATGCTCTAAGGCGGCGTTTCAATCTTAAGGGATTCCGGAGCAACCAACTCGAAGCTATCAATGCAACATTGGCTGGTGACGATGTCTTCGTACTTATGCCAACTGGGGGGGGGAAATCGCTCATCTATCAACTTCCGGCCATCATAAGATCTGGAAAGACGCACGGTGTTACTATCGTGGTTTCTCCACTGCTATCACTGATGCAGGATCAAGTTGACCATCTCCAAAAGCTGAATATCATGGCTTTCTTCATCAATGGGGAAATTAGTGAAGACCAACGTCGGCTGCTATATGACTCCTTGTATAATGAGGATGTTGAAGAGATGGTCCAGTTGCTCTATATAACTCCGGAAATGATTGCCAAGAGCGACAAAATGGTTAATGCGCTACACAGCTTACACAGAAGGGGAAAATTGGCCAGAGTTGTGGTTGATGAAGCTCATTGTGTTTCTCAATGGGGTCATGACTTTAGGCCTGATTACAAGACCTTGGGTAACTTGAAGTCGAAGTATCCCGGTGTTCCTTGGATCGCTTTGACTGCAACGGCTACGGAAAAAGTGCGAATGGATGTTCAATTGAACCTGGCTATGCCACGAGCGAAGGCTTTTACGCAGAGTTTCAATCGGCCGAATCTGAACTATCAAGTTTCACCCAAGACGAAAAATGTTCTGGACGACATAGTCGAAATTTGCCAACGACCCGAGTATTTCAATAAAACCGGGATCATTTACTGCCTTTCGCGCCAAAACTGCGAACAAACCGCCCAGAAACTGAGAACGCGTGGTATACGGGCTCAGCACTTTCACGCGAAACTCCAAGCGGATGAGAAGATTCGATTGCAGAAGGATTGGCAGGCGAGGAAGTTCAATGTTATCGTGGCTACCATCGCTTTCGGAATGGGAATTGATAAGCCGGATGTGAGATTCGTCATACATCATACAATTCCAAAGAGTTTGGAGGGCTATTATCAAGAGACTGGGCGTGCTGGGAGAGATGGTTTGCCTAGTGGGTGCTTCTTGTTCTACGCCTATCCGGATACCTCAACCCTGTACCGGATGATCAAGGACGGAGAAGGAAGTCGCGATCAGAAGCGTAGACAGATGGAAATGTTGCAGATGGTGGTGCAATACTGTGAAAACAGGGCAGAGTGCAGACGAGTACAAGTCCTACGATACTTTGGTGAAAGGTTCCCTGAGCAGGAGTGCCGTAGCAGCTGCGATAACTGTGCGTCTGGGATAGAGTACGAGACCCAGGATGTCAGTCATTATGCGAGGGCTGCTTTGGAAATTGTGAGCCAGACAAGCGAAAAAACCATGTTATTTTGTATGGACGCTTTCCGAGGCAGTGCCAATAAGGCGCACAAGGATGCGGGAAGTGGTAGGATGCAAGGGTATGGATTCGGGAAGAGTTGGGTGAGGAGTGACTGTGAGAGGTTATTTCATCACCTGGCTGGCGAGGGCGCAATAATTGAAGAACACGTCAAGAATGGCGCCGGATTCTATGTTAGTTATGTCAAGGTAGGTTCGGTTTGGATCTGATCGCGGGCTTGTGAGACTAACGTCTGTTTTCTCAGCTTGATGATCGTCGGGCCCAGCCAATCTTGAAAGGCAAGAGGATTGTGAGCATGTGCTTCCCAAAGGGCTCGTCCGGATCTACCGGGAGGCAGAAAACATCAGCCTCTGCCTCGTACTCTGCGACAACCGTAACAGGATCAATATCCGAACTACAAATGCAGTCCACCAATGTTTCGTCGCCGCCACGAAACGGTAGAGAGGCTCTTACTCGAATGAGGGGGCGACAGGAAGCCAGTTCACATAGTCGGCATTTCATAAACGGCTATGAAGATGATGGCTTTGTTGTTGGTGACGATGAGGATGACGAATATGGTCCTCCACCTGATATACCGGACGACTTTGGGTTCATGCCAGTAAGGGATCGTGGGAGGTCCGGCGCGACTACGAGAGGATCCAACAGGGCTGGTAGGCCAATCAGAGAGGATCCTGAACTTGCCGGACTGTCAGAATATGAGAAGGATGTCCTTAATAGATTCATGGAGGATGCTAGGAGATTGCGAGCGAAGGTCATGCGACGTCAGGGCTGGGAGCGTGTTGGGTCCGTGCTGGAGGATAGGCAGATGAGGACCATCGGGATAAAGCTTCCGACGGGTATGTTTATTTGTTCCATGGGGATATTTCCCATTGTTAATCAGAATAATGCTCAGATCGCAAGTCTCTTGAGGCCGCCGTCACCTTCCCTCCGGAGGGGATGAAACTTTTTGGGGGTGATTTTCTGCAGCTCTCGAGGGGGTACGCAGAAGAGAAGCACGAGAATCTTCGAGACGCAGATCCCTCTCAAGTTGTACCGAACGACGGTGAAGAAGCCTATTCCGATGAGGACGACTACGCGGACGATTATGAATATTACGCCGAAGACGCAGGCAAAGCATCATCATCATACTTCCCCCAGACGAGCCGAGGAGGAGAGAGCTCAGCAAACCCCGCAAACTTTAGACCTCCCGGAATGTCTGAGTTGCAAATGAGTCTCATGGCACAAGGTATCCAACTACTGACACTCATGATAAATCTTGGGGAATGCGGAACGCTAACTAAATAATAGTCAAGAACACTCAAGTGGTTACCACTGCGTCCAGTAGCAAGTCAACGTACTCGTCCATCACGCGTGTTCGAAAAGGCGGACGGGGCAGACCCCGCGGCTCGAAGAGGCGCGCCAGCGGAAGGAAAAGTTTCAGCGGCATTAGCGGCGGGGCGTCACAAGCTGGCACCCGAGGGGCCCGCGGTGGCGGCTCTCGAAGCACTAGAGGTGGTGGCGGTAACAAGGGATCTAGGCCCGGGAACGTAAGCCGGGTCGCCGACACGGGTGGGGGCGGGAGTGGTTGCGGCGGGGGAGGCGGTGACGCGTTTATTAGACCAATGTTTTAGAAACGGATATGGAGTTTTGGTTTGTCGTTCTATCATACTTTTTGCTTTGCTTTTACGTCATTGCTGTGTTGTACTAGTAGGCGACCGATCAGTTGCTATTCTTCCACCTCTCTCACTACTTCTCCATTCTACATATATATATATATATTCACCTTTTATCTTTTATCTTTCACCCTCTCGTGCATTTATTTACGATGCGCGCTGGTTGATTTCTTAATGTTTTTCTTTCTTTGCCTTTGTCATGTGGATATATGGAGGGGGTGTATCGGGTGTGGTAGTTGTAGTTGTACAATACTGTAGCGGCGGTCAGGGTAGCATAGTGTTATTATCGTATCATACCATACCACAATATTTGTTTTGGCGTCATATTAGTCATGTCTTTTAAGTCGTAGTTTTCTGGCGCTGACATGCGTCGGCGGGGGGGTTTCTGTCATAGTGTATGTGTGTGTGTGTGTGTGTGTCTATAGGAACCGTGTTTGATTCAAGGTCGCGAGTACCCTGTCCTCGTGTATCGTTAACAAATCACACCCGGTATGAGATTCGGATCGCTTTGGTAGTTTTTTTTTTTTAATTTGGTGCTGTGTGAATGGGTCTGGATAGCAATAGTGACTGCTTGGGAAAGGATAGGGTAAATCTTGCATGCTGTTAGGAAATGGCGGCAACTTGGGGTTCAGCTTCTCCTACATGTGGCCATTGCTGAAGAGCTGATACTTGTGGGTTTTCAGTCGCTGCCGTCATGACGTCCCACCCGTCACCATAATCAACCACGTATACCAGTGGTCGTTGGTGCACTCTCCCATCCGCCCCCATAGTCTAAACGCTACATGGTCGCGGTAAAGCTCTCAGTAGCGCTATGCTGTGGAGGAGAGGGCGGTCCCGTATCATAAGACTTTCGAGTTGGCCGCTCCTTGTGGCTTTTAGTTTAACAGTTCCATTGGGACAGTTGGGATCATCAGGTGTCACTCGTCGGTTTTGATTATAATCTGGCTATTTTCTTATTTGAGATAGTGTCCCGACCTTTCGCGATATAGTAGCTATACTTTTTATTGGCCTGTTAGGGCATTGTGGCAGGCGGGCAGCCCACGATGTGACTTTGGGTTGCCGTTTCTCTACGAAAACTTCACTAGAGGATCAATATAAACTGGGTGCAAATTGGATTCATGTGGGGGTAATAGTTTTAATGTTTTATTGAACATTAATTGCTCGAAATAATCAGGCTAGCACCGCCCCTGACCTGCCCGCCCCCAGTGAACAAGTGATACACTGGGTAACAAGGGGCGGCCACCCTCTCGAATGTCCAGCGAGAGTTGAACGGTGGTAGTGTTGATGTGAAGTTAGAAGAGTAGCTAGAAGAGATATGCATCAGATTGCCCCGCATACATCCTTTCTTCCTCCAATGTATCGTCCGCCGGATTCTGCTTGTAAATCGTCACCGTCAAGGCCATTATCGCCTTCTCCTCCTCTTCCCACTGATCATATGTCTCACCCTCATCGGCCATCATAACATCTTCGTCAACACCAACATCATTGGTGTTATTAACGTTCTCGCCTTCATAAGGACCATCGTCACGAGTCATCTCCACTTCCTTGTCACCCGCCTTCCCACGGGCAGCTTTTGCTTCTCTCCTCTTGTAATTCCTCCTAATCCCGGTACTCAAGACACCCACAACTTGGTGAATAGCCTTATGAATTCTATCACATATTTCCGCCGTTAACTCACCGAAATATCCAAGGGAAGGTCAAGAAAAGGAACTTCGAGAAAATAAGGGGAAAGTGGTAGAAACATACTTATCGCGGTCCTCCGGCCAAACCAAACCCTTCCCACCTTTGGTGAAAAACCTCGGCCCAATCTCCTCAAGAGCTTTATCGAGCCATTCGCCGTAGACATTCTGGCCTCGCTTGCTGCCCCAGCGCTTATCTTTGAAAGCGGGAGTGCCGGGGAGAACGATGGACTTGATGTAAACTTTGAACTCATAGTACTGCTCGGGGGTCATGCCAATTTCGGTCATGAGCTTGGGGACTTTGGCATTTTTGAGGGTTTCGGGGTACTTCCTTCCCATTTTTGCTGTTGTGATTTGGTTGAAGTTCTCGGCGGTCGTGGGAGCTGTGGCGATGGTAGTGGGAGAGAGAGCTGAGTCTCGATAATTTATACAAGGGAGTGCTAGACGGTTAGGAAGGGCACGGGTATCTTGCGAGATGGGGTTTTGGGGTTTAGCGTTGACTATCTCTTAGGCTTCAGGTTATAGGGGGAGGCTTCCTGTACTCGCCAAAATCAAAAGTCTGTCCCCGAGGTATAGCCGCCAGTGGCAACACAGCAATCACTCCCCTCTTGCAGCCTAGTGGTAGGAAAATGGTGTTGATAGCTATCGCTCGTAGATCAAAATTAATATTCCTAGAAAACGGTGTCACTAGTGGTGTTAAGAGGTTATGGGAAGTGAGCTGCAAGGTGTGATGGTCCAGTCGTTTGGGCATAGGTAAAGGTCGGGGACAGACTTTTGGTTTTGGCGAGTAGTCATGTATTATCACTCGCTTAACATAATTCCCCACTGGGGAATTCCTGGTTTAGATCAAGTTGCTATCTTTTTTTTCTTTCTTCCTTCGTAGAGGTTGGGACTTGCTAGGCGATTCTTTTCAAGGTAAACATTCATTGCAAGCGCAACTCTGAGTTAGGCGTCACTAATCAAGTTGGGGCAATGGCTTTCAAAGGACCCCGAATTCACGTTGTCGATGGTGCGAAATTTAGTGAGCCTAGATTTACGACAGGGTGTGGAAAGGGAGAATTTGTGGGCGTATGTCAGACGAAGTATGGTGCAGCATTTGCACTCGCGTATTGTCCTTGGACAGTGCTACAGTAGGCTTTTCCTTTCTCACCCGGTCGTGTTAAGGGCAGGTTAACCGGGCAGATGAAAGATGAAAGATGAAAGAGGAAGGAAGGCAAACCTAATAGCCGGTTCCCCTCCTATTTCGCTTCGCTCATAGTCGGGAAAAGCAAGTGCAACGCAAAAGCAAGTGCAACGCAATGCAACACAACAGAAAAGTAAGTGCAATGCAACACAATCAAGTGCAACACAATACAAAAGCAAGTGTAACACAATGGAACACAGCTCAATGGTTATCTTTTTAGTTTTTTTGTTATTGAGTTTAATGTAAATAATATAGGTTAAAAATAAAGTATTCAAATCCTCTTTCATACCAGTGAATTTCTCCTTACCCTTCATAATCAATTAGCAGCACCAAATCAGCAATTATGATGACAGATATCAGTGAAAAGCTAGAAGTCAAGCAATGACTGGATAGAGCCTTGAAATGGCTTGAAGAGAAACACACCAAAATGGCAAGTACAGCAGTGAAAATGTTCGATGTTAACGCCGCCTCAATTTGATCAAACCAGCTACATCAGAAGAAACAAGTATGCAACACATGAGGAACCATGAATCATCATGGTGGCAACAATATTATCCTGACAAAGGCATAGGAAGAAGCAGTTTATCAGTTTTGCTATGAGCAGTAGGAGATGGGAATTGCAGGAACTCCATTGATTATTTTTGCAGCAATCAGTCACCTTTGCCAAGTAGAACAGCTGGACTCTCCGTCTCAAGTTTGGTTTCAGCAATAGCTAAAGAAAAACCCAAGTCTCTATACCATTAAAACAAAGCCTATCACGAGAGCTTGAATCATGACACACATGGAAGAGGACTTGAAAACTTTTTTTGTTAACTATCAGAATGCTCTGTCAAAGTATAATATCAATAAGGCCAAGTATATATACAACATAGATAAATCAGGTATAAGAATTGGATGTCCAGCTGGGGAAGTTGTTATTGTTCTCGTGGAAGTCAAGGAGTTGTATACTTCAAGTCCTGAGAATCGTCAGTCTGTTGTGATTATCGAAGCAATATGCGTAGATGGACATCCACCTCCACCTTCCCTCATCATCTGCCTAGGGGAGAAGATTATGGAAAATTGGATACACAAAACTCTAACCGGTGCTGAAGTAATTACTGTATCACCGACTGGATATACCAATGAGAATATAGCACTTGTCTGGCTTAATCACTTCATTAAGCATGTAGGTGTAGGGCCTAATAAACATTGCCATCTGCTACCCCTCGACAGCCATAATTCTCACCACCAGGATGACTTTATAATTAAATGTCATGAGAATCACATCATGCCCTTCGAATTTCGATCACATATGACCTATGTCCTTCAACCTCTCGATGTTGGTGTCTTCCATCCTTGGAAGCATTATCATTCCAAAGCTATCAACAATGCACTACACTCTCTCAAAATCGAATATACCATTTCCTCCTTTTTTCGTGACTTGGATTCTATTCACAAGCAGACATTTTAACTATATACAATCAAAAATGCCTTTAAGAATTCAGGGATGTTTCCTGTTTCTGTCAAGAGTGCATTGAAGAAAATGTGCTATTACAACAACAAGACAAAAGGCACTTCGGAGCAGCCAGCAACAGCTATGAGCAATCCTTCAAGCCACCTCCAGTCAGATTGTGGTTCCATTTGAAGAATATGAGGATATAGAGCTTCCTAAGACACCTAGCACTTATGTTCAGTGTCAGCAGGGAATGGCAGAGTAGATCGATCGAGCAGAAACCTTTAGTCTGACTAGCAAAGAGCATTTTCAACAATGGGCGAAAGGAACTGAAGTTTGTCTAGCCAAAGTACAACTTCAGGAAGAAATGTAGCACAATGTTTAAACTAGAATCAACGAGGCAGAAAAACGCAAAGTGAAGTCAAGGCATGTGATTCAGAAAGGTGGAGTTCTTACGATTGAGGAAGTACGACTCAAGCAACATGAGAAAGAGGTGAGGGAGAGGTCTGCTGCAATTAAGAGAGCCCAAAAGAGTATCCAAGTAGCAGCAAATAAGGCAAAAATAGCACTGAATCGTTGAGGAATCAATGCTTGGAAGGCTGAAAGGGAAAGAAAGTAGCAAATCTGCAATATTCAAGCCCAAGATGGAATTATTCCTCCAGAGCTATTGATTGCAATTCTGGATTCAGAAAAGAATCTGACAGCTGCAGATTTTGAGTCACTTCAAGTACCTCCTGACCTCCTACAGGCTTTATTGTTACTCGATCCAGGTGCTATGAATACTAGCAACATAATTGATCCACAATTACAAGATGATAATCAACAAATAGATGTTGAAATATATACTCTAAGACAACCAGTTGATGAGGGATGTAGAATACAAATGGCAAATGATGGAAGAGCTGGTATTACTGAGACTGATGATGATGATCTTGCTTGTGAATTAGATTCTGATTCTTCCTGTATTTCAGATAACTCTATTACCAGAAATGCTGATTTTATAAGCTTGAATTGAGGCTAAATAAACTCATCTGGAGATATAGATATATGTTTTATAACTTGTATTATGTACATCAATTCAATAAAAAATTAAAAAAGATTATTGCGTTGCATTGTGTTGCACTTGCTTTTGTGTTGTATTGCACTTGCTTTTCTGTTGTATTGCATTGTGTTGCACTTGCTTTTGTGTTGCACTTGCTTTTCCCGACTATGAGCGAAGCGAAATAGGAGGGGAACCAGCTATTAATGAGTTCTTAAAAAAAAATTTATTGTAAAGCGTATGGTTCATGCAATTCAAAACATGCACTAGGCTGAAATAATGTGTTACATGTAGCTGTACCTCTTTTGATACTAAACCTTGAATTCTCTATAGGATTATGCTAAAGGGCTTAAATAATAATATATTATAAATATATTTAAAGATGAATAATATGAGATTATTATACTAAGAAAAGTACTGGGTTAAACCCTATTCCCTGAAGAATAAATCTCTGATTACTAAGCATTTAAACTGTGGCTGATGTAACATCTTTCTATCTTTCTCACTAAAAGTTCCACTTTTTGAATTTGCAAGGCTCTCCAACCAAGGACAAAAAATAAAATAAAAACCTCACAGTTATTCTCCATCCCTTTCTCTTCAACCCTAAGATTTTTCTTTTCCAATAACTCTACTTGCTGTGGAGCCTTGTCAATTTAAAAGTTGTTGACTTTCTGGTACAGGTTTTGAATGACATACACTATAATAAAATGATTAAAGATGTTATTAAAAATTAAAAATTAAACTATATTGGAGGCATTCTAATGCTATAAAGGCTCGAACTGATATTATACTTGAGAAAGGTCTTAGAAAGCACAATACTGTCTATAAAGGCAGTGCCAATAAAAGTATATCACAGGTCTTCAAAATAACTATAGGGTACAAACTAGTAGAAAAGAAAAAAAATAAAAAAGTAGCTAGCTCAAGAAAAGATACTTATTTACAAGACTCTTTCAGATAAGAGATTGAAATAGGCATTATCCTATAGGTGCCAGAGTAACCAAAAGGAATCCATTAAGACTATAGCTAAGATAGTAGAAATAATATTTAACTAAATAATTAGTTTATATATATGTTCAAAGACATGAACTATTTCTTCAATACCTTTTCTAATTATTCCCCTAGTTATTGAGCTACTATGAAGCCAATTATCAATATCTCTAATTATTAATATCCCTTAGTAGGCATATGAAAAGATACAATAAAAAAGATAGGAACAGAAGAGGTCTTTTTAATCATTAATAGGACTAAGACTCACCTAGTACTCTTCAGGGGATACCTCAGAGAGTAGGCAATTATACTACTAAAACCCCTATCTATCTGCTAGTTCTGAACATAATTGAAAATATTTGGATTCTAATAAGTAAGTATTTTAGTTATTACCCTGACCTCTATCTGATAAAGTATCTTGAAGGCTTAGTTTAAGGAGCAATTGAGGAGGCCAGAACTTCTTATTAATACTTACTTGTTCTAAAAGATTTTGACCTCTTAGCAATATCTATAGCAAAGAGAATAAAACTTGACAGGTAGTATGTCAAGTATTAATTACTAATATACACCCAACTCTAATCAATTACCCCATTTAGTAATTATTAATATCAAGGTGGTTGAATTTATAGGAGCAAATTGTCATTATAACAAAATTATTAGTGTGCATTCTCACTTGGAGAATCCAGTTAATTAACTCTACTATATAACAAAAACTTGAATAATTGGATGGTGTGCTATGTAGTCCAAAATCCCCTTCTCTGTAAAGGGATTCAAAAATACAGCAAAAACACAGCCCCTTTTCCCCTTCTGAGATAGAAAAAAAAAAACCTCTTGACCACACTGAGAGAGGAAAGTCCAATGGTATAGCACACCATCTAATTGTTCAAGTTTTTATGTTATGATTTATGATACCAGTTTCCCAAAGTTGGATGAGTATATTAAAAGTAACTAAGTATGGTAGGAAAAATAAAGGAACAGGAAAACCAGAGAAAGGAAAAACAATGCCAGGAAATCAGAGCCAAGGTTGAGCTTGCTGTTTGTCCGGTTCCGCCGTCGGAGGCTTTGCTGGGGTTGTCGCTGCCCTTGTCGGGGGTGATCGTTACCGCCGGTGTATCCCATGTGTGGCAATGCGGGCGCAGTAGGGCTGCTAGGGGTAGGTGGGTGGGCGATAAAGAACGCGAACAATGAAGAACCCGAACTGTATATAGGAAGAATGGTTATTGGGGGTTGTTGGGGAGATAGAGGCAGCCTCCTGTGGTGGTGGTTCGTAGGGCCGGGCGTCGTGGAGCTATGACCCCGCGCTGGCCGAGCAACCGGCTATACCTTTTTCCATCACCCTCCGAGACAACTGGCCCCTTCCTCGGGCCGGATTCACTATGCTTTGCCCAATTGGCAACAGGTTGTACCAACCCATCATTTAACAGTATATAGTAGTCATACTAGTAAGTATATTTAGATTGTAGGAAATTTCATACAAGAGTGTGGTTCTCACATCTAACATATAGAGCCTCCCTCTTGTGTATTTACTGATATGCTTAGTAGGAATGGCTTTTAAAAATCTGAGGGGTATTATTTATTGGAATACGAGAGGAGAAATTGGTGGATAGTATCAGGTTGTAATAATTTTTGAGGAGATTTATTGCACAAGATCATATACATTTCCTCAAGCCCGGTGTTCAATTTGTTTTGTTAACTAACAAAAGCTCCCTGTATCCTCTGGGATGTATTCATGGGAATATCTGGCCCGCAATAAAACCCCCTCGTGGTGACTGAATGAATATCGATGGCAATAAAATAGCACTTCCTTCCACGGTACCGTTCGGCCATGTTACCACTTCCTCGCTCTTGAATGGTGGTCACGCGCACGTTCCGAGATATCCCAAGTCGTGTAGAGTACTAGTGCTAGCTTCACCGATTGAGATTCTGTGATTTGGCAATTAGGCTCCGCCAGACTCAACCAACTCACAGCTTGATCTTATAAGGAACACAGTCACTTTTCCGAGGAAATTTCACGAATCATTGGTAAAGCTAAAGGCGTAATTACACAGAATCAGAAGTACAGGAGTAGTTTAAGTTTTTTTTTTTTTTTTTTTTGAGCATCAAACATTCGAGGTAGCGAGACTAGTAGTAAATTCCGGAACCTCATCCACTGTGACCCACGAAAAAGTGATAAACTACGCAATACGGAGAACCCTTTCAAGTGTCAAATGGAAGCGGATCAGTGTGACAATGTTGATACCAAGCTAGGAAAGCAATAGGAGAAGACGTGCAATCTATTCCGCAAAATTTAGCCTTTTGACGCTCGGAAAATTATCGGCCTCATTGGTCAACGTTGGCGATATGACGCACCGGGTCTGGGCTCTTGGGGTCCAGAATTTCATCCCAATCGAAATACTCATCATCCAAATTGGGGAATTGAGCAAACACCTCGGGCTATGGTAAATAATTGTCAGAATCGGCGGATGCTGGAAATCACAATAAGGGACTTGAGGATATACCTTCATCAAACTAAGCAAGTCCTCCAGCTCGATGGGGGCCGCGTCTATTTCTTCTTCCATCGTCTCGTCGGCCTGATTTTCCTGATCCATCATCGTCATAATCCCCCCTATTTTCTCCTCTTCCTGCTCCAACTGTGCATATTTCTCCTCCTCATCGGGCATCGTAGCATCACCCTTAGGACTAGACTCGTTGGTATCATCAATACCCTTCCCTTTAGAAAGGTCACCATCTTGGGCCATCTCCATCTCATTATCGTCTGCAACCATAATAACTGCACTCGTTTCCTTCTTCTTGTAGTTATTCCTAATCCCGATGCTCAAGACACGCACAGCCTGGTGAACAACCTTGTAAATACTGCCATGTCGTACCCCGTTAGCCCATCGGGACGTCCTTGTGGAAAGCAAAATCTAAAGGAAAATAAAAGGAAATAACAGGAAACATACCGATCACGATCCTCCGGCCAAACCAAACCTTTTGTGTCTCTAGGGAAAAATCTCGGTCCAATATCCTCAAGAGCAGTATTGAGCCATTGGCGGTAGATCTGCTTGCTTCCCTTGTTGCCCAAGCGCTCACATTCGAAACCGGTGGAGCCGGGGACGACAATGGATTTGATGTAAAGTTTAAGCTTATAGTACTGCTCAGGGGTCATGGCAATTTCAGTGATGTGCTTGGGGGTTTTGGCGTTTCTGATAGTTGTTAGAGATTTTCTTCCCATCTTTGCGGTTGCTGTCGGATTTTTTTTTCCTTCGTGGTGGGAGCTGTGGTGACTTTAGTGGGGTGGGGTGGGAGTGAATCCTCGATCAGTGATAAGAGGGTGTTATGCCGTTTGGAGGGGTCTTGGTACCATAGCCCATAAGACGGAAAGTTAGGGTTTAGTCTTGACCGTTGGTTCTCTTTCCTCCCATGGGGTATATAGATGAAGTAGCTGGCAAAGCAACATTGTAAGTGATGTATGATATGATACTCTATTTTGACTGCCCCTCTGTGGGGTTCACAGTAGAATCCGTTGTGTAGGATGGGCTTCTTATTTTTAATGACACCTGATAGGATGTCTGTGTGAGGCAAAGTACAGTACAGAGCAGAATTCTTGCTGCTCAGGTTTCCTTGGAGCGGTTTTCTCCTTTCCTCCGTCTGATAGCAGAGCGCCGGAACTAGCTAGCTATCAAAGAATCTACGTGACAATATTGTGAAGTTTCGCAGTTTCAATCTCTGTGTTTTCGTATTGTCATGCGGGGAGTAGTGTCAATATGGTGATGTGTAGCCCCGATTAGGGAGTGGCTCATTCATGGAAATACCCAAACAGTTGTGGAACGACCACTTGGAATGGGGGTGAGAGCGGATGGTAATATAGCGGTGTTACATTCCCCGGAGGAAATCTAAGAATTTGACCTTACATTATTCCCAAATGCTGGACGGTTGGTATTCTAAATTGTAGTATCATACCCGCTGCCATCTCTTTAACCCCCGATTGAGATTCGGTGATGGGATAACCCGGGAAAACCGGCCCCAGCCAACTTACCGCTTGAGCCCAGGGCACTGTTTTTTTTTCCAAGGAGAATCCACCAATAATCAATGAAAGTGAAGATCGAACTATACTCAGGTGGAAATGCAGGGGCAGTTAATTTTATTTATTTATTGAGGCCGAGGCGTTTGAAATAACTAGACTAGCATAGCTCCTGGCCCCCATCGATTCTGTCCCAGGAAAAAAGTAATCAACTAGGTAATGAGAAGGAAGGACGCTCTCGAACTTCGAATGAGACCAGAACAGTGTGATAGTGTTGATTATGGATTAGGAAAGCAACAAGAGAAGGCGCGCGATCTATTCCGCAAAATTTAGTTAGCAATCCGAAATGATGGACTTCATCGATCCACGTTGGCCAGATGACGTACCGGGTCTGGGCTCTTGGGGTCCAGGAGTTCATCCCAATCGAAATACTCATCATCCAAATTCGGGAAGTGAGCAAACACTTCAGGCTATGGTAAATAATTGTCAGAATCGGCGGATGCTGGAAATTACAATAGGGGACTTGGGGATATACCTTCATCGAGCCAAGCAAGTCCTCTAGCTCAATGGGCTCCGCGTCCATTTCTTCTTCCATCGTATCTTCGGCCTGATTTTCCTGGTCTAGCATCGCCATAATCCCGCTCACCTTCCCCTCTTCCCGCCCCCACCGCGCATATTTCTCATACCCATGGGGAATCATAAAATTCCCCTTAACGTCATTGTCATCAGCATCCTTGCCTTCATAAAATCCATCATCTTGGGTCATCTCCATTTCGTTAGCATCTGATTCCCCACGAACAGCTCGAACAGCTCTTGATTCTCTCTTTTTGTAATTCCTCCTAATCCCAATGCTCAAGGCACGCACAACCTGATGAACGGCCTTATAAATGCTATCGCATCGCTCCACCGTTAGCTTATAGAAGGGTCCTTGGGGAAAGCAAAGGGAACAATGAAATAAAAGGGAGTAGTAGAGAAACATACCTATCACGATCCTCCGGCCAAACCAAGCCGTTTGCGCTTCCAGGGAAAAATCTCGGTCCAACCTCCTCAAGAGCGTCACTGAGCCATTGGCGGTAGGTCTGCTTGCTTTTCTTGCTGCCCAAATGCTTGTTTTCGAAAGCGGGGGTACCGGGAAGGACGAGGGACTTGACGTAAATTTTGAGCTCATAGTAACGTTCGGGGGTCATGGCAATTTCGGTGATGTGCCTGGGGGTTTTGGCATTTTTGATAGTTTTTGGAGATTTCCTTCCCATCTTAGATGTTGTGGTTTGATATTAGGTTCTTTTTTGTGGTGGTGATGGTGATGGTGATGGTGATGGTGATGGTGGTGATGGCGATGGAGAGTGGTGGGGGAAATTATGGATCAGTGTTAAGCTCAAGAGTTCTATGATATGATAGGACGGTAGGAGGGGTGACCGCATCTTGGGGGATGAGCATTTAGGGTTTAATGTTGGGTATCTGTCTGGCTTCAAGATATGGTATAGGGTATGATATGATAGGTTAAGCTTCTGGCATGCGAGCCCCGTAAGCTATGTATTTTATAGTATGATAGCACAAGTAATTATCATACCAATGCGGCTCGCGCATTGGGAAACAACCAATACAACTTTGATTATTGTGTTACTATTTGTTTCCAATCTGCCTATACTTGAAGATTCTCCAATAATATATATTATATCAATGCTACTCGTGGAGGTACTAAGTAAATTTGAAGTAATAGGCACTGATTTGAGTAACAAATAAATCCTTTAGTATCATATCATAGTTGATTATTACAGAACTGCTTATACTAGTAGTAAATAGAGAGAGGATAAAAAGTAAGATAGGGTAGATACTATTGTTATAGATTAATAAAAATAATAATAAGACAATTTTTAAAGTCAATTTAACTTTAACTCAGATAGATAACAAATCTAAGGAAATGTTTTATGGTTCTAGAAAGAGTATTGCCTAGTAGTAGTATATTATATAAGGACTTGAATAAACAGACAATGTGCTAGGACATTAGATCTGCCTTTTTCAGTAAGGTCTAGTTTTTATTTCATCCCTAACCATCTTAGAAACTTTAAACCCCAATACATATTTAGCCCCCCCTCAATGGGGAGATTTTGCACTGCATAATAGCCGGTTCCCCTCCTATTTCGCTGTCGCTCATAGTCAGTGGAAGCAAGTGTGACACCCAGAAAATATATTCAATTTTAATAGTTATATATAATTTTATTTTTCAAATACACAACATATTCTATTGAGATAGTCCAACAGCTATTAGTACTAGTAACACTGATCCTCAATTGCTAGTTATTGAAGATGGAGCTAAAGAGGTGGAGATTCAAGTTAATACAAGGAGAGAACAAGCTGAGGAGGGACATGCAGAACATATGGAAATTGGAAATAATGAAACTGATAATGATAGAATAATGGTAATGGTTTGGCTGAATAATCAGATTCTGATTCTTCATGTCTATGGTATGGCTCTATTACAAAGAATGCTGATTTTGTAGCATTCAATTAACACTTTGTATCTTATATGTAAATACACTATTAAAATTGAATGTGTTAAAAAAAAGAAAAAATTGTGGAGCATCACACTTACTTCCATGTCACACTTGCTTCCACCGACTATGAGCGATAGTGAAATAGGAGGGGAACTGACTATTAGTACATTGGCAGTTTATTCAAGTTCTTATAGCACTATATGTAAACAATGAGGTTCCTATCATACTTTTTTTTTTTTTACATGCTTATTTTGGAGGCACCGACCATTATAGAATTGTATAGTCGAATCTCTACGGTTAATCACAAAGTATCACTCATTGGTTATTCTGGCTTCCAAAGCGGGAATGGCTGGCTGACTACCGCTCGGAATGACTGGATGGGGGAATGGATGTATTAGTAGGATATGATAGATATTAGAGTAAGTGCTATGGGAAGTAAGGGGGAGGTAGTACAATTTAGTAGGACTTTTGTGAGGAAAAAGTTGCTGATAAGGCTAGTTGCTAACCTCTGAAAGTAGCGGCTAGGAAAACGAACTGATATGACGGATGGACCTGATTATTAGCGTGAAGGCATACCCCCCTCCCCCCCGGAATAGGAAATCAAACTATGAAAGTTAAGTATAAACCCTCCTCACATACCATACAACGTGACGGTGAGTTATGGTATTCTATCAGAAAACCTTGGAACGAAAACGATGCATTGTAGAAAATACAGAAATATAGTGGGTTGCTGTCGAGGTGGGTGTTGCGCTGCTCAGCGCGGCACGAAACCAACATGACTTTAGAGTGCACATCAACACTGCATTAAGGAACTGAGAGGACGGAGGGAAGGATCACGAGGGAAAAAAAAATCTCCTGGATGATATACTCGCGAGCCATATATCTCTACAATAGTAGGGTAGAGATATCATGGGTAGGAGTGGCCTTTGTAAGGAAGATATGGGATAGCCAGCGCGGTGGCTGTGGGCGTGTGTAATCTAGAAAGCTTACTCTCATGGAATCATAGAGATGCAGCAGTTTTTGGGTAGGTTGGCTGGTGGAAGCTTATGGAAGGCAGAAGGCTATAGGGTGTAGCTAGCTCTGTGGATCTCGGACTCCTTAGGTAATCAGATAAGTTGGTTCGAGAGGGTGAAATGTTGTGTCGGCCTTCCAGGGCCATCTGCGGGGCCAGGGCCCGATTAAGCCTGATCTAAGAGCATCTTCGCCACCCCAGCGGCGGTGCCACCGCTCATGGCGGATAAGGGAAGCAGCATTACACCATTTTCATCAGGCAGATCCGGGTTGACATCGGTTTGTCCACGATGTATCTTAACCACTGCTTCGTGGTCTTTTCCGGCAGTCCAAGAAAATGGCGTTTGTCCGTCCTTTCTCCTACCAAGTTGTGGTTGAGAGCAGGTCGATCTAGAAATGTCCTCGCCGCCCTTACACACCTTCTCCCGCAGGCGGTGCCTAGTGGTTTGCCTTTGCGGGTGTCTGTCGGGTTAGGTGGACGTCAGCTCAGGGTAGCATCTGCACAGTCCCTTTGTTTTAAGACATAGCCACCAAGAAAGGTGGTCTTATGCCATTTATACCCGCGAAATCTGGGCTGACCTCTGCCCGATAGAGTAGCATCTCAACCCTTTCTTTAATGATATCTGACAACTCAAGAAAATAGTATTCGGCCAAGCCGGCCTGTAGAGTTAGGGTCCGGACCGCTGGTTGAAAGGTACGAAAGGGATGCTAGTCGCGATTTATGACCCCATCTCCCACCGCACTGCATCCCAACCCATCATCCAGCCCTGTTATGTATCTATTAGTATCTTCTGGACTGAGTTGAGTAGTGACAACGCCCCCGAACCTCGGGAAATGTCTATCCAGTTCCAGACGGATATGTGGTCTACCCGTTAGGGACAGTCGGGTATTGGGTGATTTCTCTCTATAATTTGCTCTACTAAGTTAAGCGGAGGAGTTGGGTTCGGTGTTCTACCGGAAGCTCGTCCGATGCATCGATGCCGGTGAAAGCTGGGGTGAAAGATGCAAGCATCTGGGGGAGCACCTAGATGATCCTGTCCATCTGGATGGCTCACCACCCGAGATGTCCCTTGGGTGGCTCAAGATATTTGGTGAATTCCTCGGGTGGTCCGGCCACAAACTGTCTCAATAGACTCTCTATAATAACTACAGGGACCCGTTCCTTCTGTCCACGATAGCCGCGGTATAGGCGCGCTGCCCCAGCATTTTTATCCCGCTGTGCTGCCACATGAGGCGTCAATAATAGGGGAACGAAAGAAAAATGAATCTGTTTAGCGGGTACGGCTGATATGGAATGGAAAGTTGGGTTAAGCGCTGTCCCACGAGACTAAAATCTCCCTTGCTCCTGGGATTCTGCAACATAACAAAACTTTATTACCGGATACCCATTCTCGCCGCCTCGCCATTCACGGCTCAGGAGTGCTCAGAACCTGGTCACCCGTGCCTCAGAAATGGGCGGCCAAAGCACCGTGAGGCCTCTTTCGAGATCCCCGAGGTGATGTCTGTTGGGGTCGTAGAAGTTTCTAGCAAAGGGCAGTGGATTGTTGTTGACCATGGAGCTTTCGGGAATGTTGGGGGTGGTTTCCTTAATTCTGGAGTTGTCATTATCTGAGGAGAAATTTCTCCGTACATGTCTTTCCTTTATTATCAGCGGTGTGTGTGGAGGATGGGGGACATGTATGGAGGAGATGAGAGATGTGTAGTGAGTGATCCATGGAAGGATCAGGATGCTTTCATTATTATGCTTTACTTGTATGCCTGTCTTTGCCATTGGTCCGAGAAGATGCCAAACGAGAGAACGAAGTTCTTGACAGCAGCTTTCCTACTTGAGAATATTTGTATCTAAGTCACTTGCACTTGTGATAGTGGAGTAGACCTGGTGAACAAGATATATCTTTAAGACTCATAGATTAATCCAAGCTTGCGTGCTCTTCTAACTGAAAGGAAAAATACACCCCTATTTATACCCTTCTATGGTTACGCGAACACTGACTCATACCAAGGAAATCTATCTAACCTGCTAGAATCTTCTAGCATAACAATAGGTCATGTGGCTGTGTCACATGACCGACACAGTCACACCACTGTACAGGAATGAGATACCGTATTTTGAACACTTCCCCTACGGTTCCATTCCCAGCCTATTAGAAAACCCTTCAAATGTCACCTTAACTAATCCCTTTGTACATATATCAGCCAAGTTGTCCTCGGTTCCAACTGCTATCACATCTATCTTCCCCGCTTCCCGTAGCTCTCTAGTGTAGTGGTGCTGAACGTCGATATGTTTCGTTCGGTCGGAAACGCCCGCGTTTTCGGTAAGCTTGATGGCTGCTGTGTTGTCACAGTATAGGATCGGTACAGTCTCAATTCCCATATGTGACATTCCTCGGCTAAGCCAGACGCTCTGTCTAGCGGCAAATGCGAGTGCGACGTATTCGGCTTCTGTTGTAGATGTTGCTACGGTTTTTTGTTTCTTTGATCGCCATATTACGGTACTTCCGTAAACTTGTACGATCAGACCGGTAAACGATTTTCTGTCTTCGAGATTTGAGGCGAATGAAGCATCAGTAAAGATCTTCAATGGTTGCTCCTTGTTGTCTCGGTTGTATCGTAATCCCTTGGTCTTGGTTCCTTTTAGATACCTAAGTACCCTTTTTGCGGTGGTAAGATGTGTGGTGGTGGGTTTTGAGGAGAATTGGCTGAGGAAAGCAGTGGCATGTGTGATGTCAGGTCTTGTAGCGACAGCGGCGTACATCAGCGATCCAATGATGGACTGGTATTGTCGTTGATCGCATAGTTGATCATCGTCTTTTGCTTTCATAAGTGTAGTATGGACTTCAATAGGAGTGGCAACTGGTTTGGCTTCGCTTAGGTCAAATCGTTCGAGGATCTCAGTAATATACCGTTCCTGGTAGATTTTGAGATTGTCTTTTGAGATTTCGATCTGCATGCCTAACAGTAGTGATGCTTGTCCAGAGTCCGTACATTGAAAATGGGATTGTATTTTGTCAATACATGTATCGACTAGTGAGGATTTTCCGGCTATTAGAATATCGTCAACGTAAATGCAACAAAAGAGGTTTTTTGCAACAAGAATACATGGGTCGAAGTCGGTAACTTTAAGGTTCATGGTTTCGAGGGTTTTGGTTAGTCGTTGGTACCATAGTCTTGGGGATTGCTTAAGTCCGTAGATGGCTTTCTTAAGCTTCCAGACCTTGCCTGGTTCGCGATACCCTTCCGGGAGCTCCAGGTAGGTTTCCATGTCTATGTTGCCATATAGGAAGGCGCTCTTGATGTCGATCTGTCGGAACTTATAACCACGTTTGACAGCTACTGCCAGCAGGAGTCTTAGGGATTCTAACCGAGCAACCGGGGCATAAACTTCTTCATAGTCTTCGCCTGGGGCTTGGTTGAAACCTTTTGCGCAGTATCGTGCTTTCCAATGTTCGATAGTGCCATCCTTTTTGACTTTGGCCTTATAAACCCATCGTCCTGTTAATACCTTTTTTCCACTTGGTTTTTCCACTTCCACTCCTACTTCTCGTTTTCTCAGTACCTTCATCTCTTCCTCCATGGCTTTCTGCCATTCATTTCTCTCCTGCGATTCCATGGCCTCTCTATACGTATTGGGGTCTGGTATGTGATACATGAGACCAACAACCGTATATCTTTGAAGATTCCCTTCTTCATTTCGAAGCTGTTCATCAAGTTCCTCTCTTCTTTCCTGGAGAAGTTGCATCTCGTCCTTGGTTAGGCCTTCCAGCTTACAATCCCGTTCGTTTCCTTTTATTTGACGTTGCAGAGACCGTATCTTCTTTTCTATCTGAAGTTTTTCTTCGTCTCGTGCTTTCTGTGTCTGAGTGCGTTCTCGAGTAGAACGACGGGGTGCTGGAGGTTCCGAGGAGGAGGTATCTGGAGGAGGAATAGGTGTTGACTGGAATTCGCCAGGCATAGAGGTAGTCGGAGGTGGTACTGGTGTTGTCAGTCTTACTGCGGTAGATGACCCTTCCTCATTGGTACGTTCCGATTCACTGGATTGATCCGACTTTTCCTTTTCTTCTCTTTCTATTGTTCGTTGAAGATATTCAAACGATACCCCTTTTGTCTTTCCAAATTTCACATCCCTTGCTTCGATCACAGTATGCCGTTTAGGTATGTAAATATGGTAAATCGTCGGACTGGAAGTGTAGCCGACTAGGTGACCTTCTTCTGCTGTCTGGTCAAACTTTCCTCGCTTCTCAGCTGGGATATGTACCATGACATCGGCGAACCAGGGATGGAGGTGACTAATCGTGGGTTTCGTTTTATATAGTTGCTCGAAAGGTGTTGTTTTTATTGATGAATGCCACCGTCGATTGTAGAGGTAAGCCGCTGTGGAATAGGCCTCTCCCTACAATGATTTTCGTTCAGGTGGCATCATGCATCGTACCATTGTTGTAAGGGTCCGATTTAGCCTTTCTGCAACTCCGTTTGATTCAGGGTTGTAGGCTGGTGATGTGGTGTGGATGACTCCTTTTGTGTTTAAGAATTCAGACACTTTTCGGTTAAGGTATTCGGTTCCTTGGTCGCTATGCAATCGCTTGACTCGTTTACCAAATTGAGTAAGTACCATTTCCCAGAAGTGTTTTATGGCAACTTCTGCTCCGTCCTTTGTCTTTAGTAGGTAAATCCAACAATACCTGGTATAATCATCTATAAACGTCATGTAGTAGAGATTTTTTCCCAGTGTAGATGTGGACATTTGACCACTAAGATCGGAATGGACTTTGTCGAAAGCTGACTTGGTTTCGATGTCCTTTGACTTTGGTTTTACATGCGTGGTTTTGTTTCGATTGCATGTTGTACAATGAAAGTCTGATGGAGGAGTGATAGGGGTGGCGTCCTTGTAACAATCCTTAATCACACTCGGATGTCCAAGGGCTTTGTGCCGTTCTTCGTAAACAGAAACAAAAGACTTCTCATTACTCATCCTAACATACCACAACCCACTTTTCTTATCCGCAACCATGAAAATCCTCCTTTCCTTCTCAAACATCCTTCTTCCTTTTTCTACCGTAACCTTTACTCCAACATCGTCCAATCGGGATTCAGATACCAATGAGTATCGAAACGTGGGTACATACAGTGCTCGTTTGAGGATGACTGTATGTTTGGTTCCATCCAACAGGCGCACGTGGAGGTAAGCATCTCCGGATGCAGTTGCCTGGTGAATTCTACCGTCTGCTGTTACTATCTTTTCGGAGGAAGGCGTAAGACTTTGGAAGTCACCTGAATTGGGAGATATGTGGTTCGATGCCCCAGAATCACATAACCATTCTGTCGAGACTTCCCTGATTGTCATACAGACAACCTCTTCCTCTGGTGTAGGAGGTTCCTTGGCTTTCGCCATCAGAACCGTGACTGTAGCGTCGGTAACAGCTGCGGTGTTTGGCTTGTTGTCCCGTTTCTTCTTTTTGGCTTTTTCCCTTGAGAGACCTCGACATTTGTTCGTATTGTGGGTATCGCTTTTCCCACCTCTTGCTGCACACCATGTGCAATACATCTGTTTCTTGTTCTTGTAAGGTACCGATAGTACCTTTTCCTCCTCTTTACCTTCTCCTTTTTCTGCTGCCCTGCTTAGAAAGTAATCCCGAACGTCCACGTATCTGGTTGTCTTTCTTGCCGACAAGACATCGCATAGATCAGGGTGCAACTCGTTGATGGATAGCATGAAGACAGTGCCCTTGACTTCTTCTGCTTGTGTCCATGCTCGCATCGCGGTTCGGAATTCGTTGGTTGTTTCATCATCAGCTGATGAACATCGTTGTGCAAGACGGTTCCATGCAGTTTCGAACTTTGTGGCATGGTCGGAGATGGATTGGGTGGAGACAAGTTTGATTTTCCAGATGGCTTCAAGTAGCATCATGTTGGTAGCGGGAGTTTCTTTGTCGAATCGGTCTTTGAACGCCTGCCAGACCTCCGCTGCTGAACTTTTGGCAGAGATGTCGGCATGGTAGATGGAGTTTACTGCTTGGTAGAGGTAGAATCTAGCTTTAGTGTCCTTTTTCTTCCACGTCGTGACTTTTGTAGCATCTTCTGATGCTCCGATCGTAGGGATCTCAGGCTTCTTTTCCGTTCCCAGTACTACCTCTGACAGACCAAGGACTTCGAAGGCAACCAGCCAGGCTTGTGCCCAAGTCTGGTAGTTCTCTTGTCCTTGTAGTTTTGGGTAGTCGGTTACGGATAGCTTGAAGACAGTTTCGGTATCGTTCGACATATTGCTTTATCGTGGTACGTTTCCGATTACTGTCGTTTCTGATCGTCTGTTTTGTGGAAGGGGTCGGTTTCTTTGTGACCAAAATCGCCAACTATTTATCTCGCCTAGGTTCCTGATTGCGTCACGGCGTAGATCGTCGTAGTACTTTTCACAACAGGAAGGGAGAAGATAATCAGGTGAAAGAGGGCGTTTTTTGTTGCAGTAAGGACACGTCCACCAGTCTAGTGCATCAAAGTACTGGTGGGCCAGGTTGGTTTTTGTTGAAGGAGGAGTTTGAGGAGAGGATTAACGGTATACGCTCGCTTAGGAGTGCTCTTATAGCCTTGTGGTATATGATGTTCAGGTTTGCGGAAGATCTCACAAACCCGGGCTCATAACCTGAGAATATTTGTATCTAAGTCACTTGCACTTGTGATAGTGGAGTAGACCTGGTGAACAAGATATATCTTTAAGACTCATAGATTAATCCAAGCTTGCGTGCTCTTCTAACAGAAAGGAAAAATACACCCCTATTTATACCCTTCTATGGTTATGCGAACACTGACTCATACCAAGGAAATCTATATAACCTGCTAGAATCTTCTAGCATAACAACTGGTCATGTGACTGTGTCACATGACCGACACAGTCACACCACCGTACATGAATGAGATACCGTATTTTGAACACTACTGTTCCTCCATAAAAGCAGTCATGAGACATGGTTCGGTGTGGGCAAGCTGTCGCGGATTTCCAAGGTCGATATTATACTTATCATACGCCGAACTAGCTCTAGCAAACCAAGCCCACACCCACCTTGGCATGAAAAAAAATAGAGCGAAGAAGGGGCGACTTGGCTCCAGTCGGCGCGGGTGGGTTGGAATATTTTCGGTTTAGTGTTTTTCCAGCCTTTGGTGCTACTCGATTCAAGTGCCGAAGTTATCTTTCTTTCCGGACCCGGATTATCATGAATTCTCGAACCCCGGGCTATGAAACTAGAGGGGCGAGGGTGACTCGCATCCTTAACTGTGTCCAAGACTGCTACACTCGATAAGTTGGGTGTCGTACATCTTTCAAAAAAAGGTAAGTCAGGCTATATGAAATGGAACCACTGTACAGTATATAAGTTGTTATTTTCGACTCTCAATAGCAGACCAAAATAAGAGATCTCGGCACCCACTACACCTTCGAACGGCTAGCAGGAATACCCTCGGAATTACCATTGACAATGCGACTCCCACCATCTATGAAGATTAAGGTTACGGAGTCTCAGGATGTTTATCCTATGCTCGAGCCAATGGATTTCGCACCACCTGTTAGCCCCAAGGGGACTCAATTTCCTGCGGAGTCATTGACGCTCGTTGGAATAAAGAAAGATAGTGAAGAAGGATTAAAGCCTGCCGAGGTGCCTAAAGGTAGAGTTTGACAGTTTTCCACATATTGCATGTTTTAATGCATCGAGATACCAGAATATTTCATATACCGCTTCAATACTATCCCTTTTTTTTTTTTTTTTAAATTCTGCTGCTTCTTTTTTCTCTCCCCCTTTCCTCCCCTTTTCGTGACTTGCCCAGTATCTGACTTCGTTAGGAGAGTCTCATTTTTATTGAAAGTTGATGGAGGTAGGGAGGCTTTTTGTACTTGTTCTTGAATTAATACCTAATGGGAACTTCTCGGTTTTAATTCACATTTACTCTCGTCGCCCAATGCGAATTTCGATTCTCATTCATGGTGTGCCCTCGCCCCCATACGAGCGTTGTTCCGTGATATCCAGCTTAAGACTCCTACCCAACCGGTATGGTACTTGAATGATCCGATTCAAACTCTCCTTCCCGTCAGTGGCCTGGGACTTGTTAATGCGGATTATAACTTAACCTACCCTCTGCAGTAAACAATCTAAGGGAACGTCAGTATGATACTCTCGCAGTCAAATACCGCAAAAACTCTCGAAACTGGCTAAGTCCGGACCAGGATGTGGTAACACCGAGCCTATAGGAGAGTGGCTCGGCATGGGCTTGGCTGAATGATGTTTGATGAGGGTACTTCAGTAGTAGAGTACCCCTCACCATAATACGAAGAGTCGTATTTTGATAATATTTTCCAACTCAAGCATATGGCGGGATGGATTAGGTTTTGAAATAGTATGGGAGATTTTTTTTTTTTTTTAATCAGTCAGGTGTATATATCAGGTGGGATTAGTGTGTACGAGGTGGTTGGACTGCCGGGTGTAATATATTGTAAATAGTTCCAGTGATCCCAACGGACAAAAAAGAAAACTGTAATAAATTTGTAGAAAAATTAAAAATCAAAATCAAAATCATTCTTCAGTGATAATATATTCATTATCACTATCATCCCCATTGTCAACAGTAATTTCTGGCAAAAATAACTGTTCCTTCTCCTCCTCAACCCTCCAGTCCCCTACTTCAATCCCTTCCAATCCCTTGATATTAAGCTCATTATCCCTACTTCCATTTGCTGGTAAAGACAATCCAACCATTCTAAAAACCTTCTCAACCAGCTCTTTCTTCTCTACACTGAACTGATACCAAGCATCTCCCACACAATTTGTTGTCAAAATTCTTCTTTGACTAACTGACCACTTCTCAAAACTCTCTATACTCTCACAATCCAGAATAGCTTCATCAGTTAAGTCCCTAATCATTCCCTTTAATGGCTTATTGATAGAAACATCCAGTGGCTGTACTAGACTAGTACAACCAGGTGGAATTAGGGAAGGAATGATTTGATTAGACTTAAGTAATTGAAGAACTGATTCTGTTTTATGAGCACTGCAGAGATCCAATGCAAAGAGACTTGGCTTTCCTCCTAGAACTGGTATTATATGTTCTTGGATATACTTGTAAAAGAGTTCACTATTCATGTATGCCTCCTCATTGAACTCCACAAGTACACCAGGATGGTAGAGATCCTTCTCCTTATTATATACTTTTCCTTTGCCATGAAAAATAATAAGAGGAGGGACTCTATTAAAACCATCTGCAAAAACACATAATACCAGACTTGCCATTCTCTTATCCCATCCTGCCTTGCTCTCCTTAACCCAAATGGTTTTCTCTCCCTGTGAATTATAGGTATACCCATTTAGGTATTCAAAGGGTAGTGGTGTCTCATCAACATTAAAGATATTGCATGGAGCAAATCTATTAAGAGGTTGAATAAAGCTATCACCAGGAAGAAACCTCTGGCCAAAAGCACTAATAGAAGATGGTTGACTATTTCTTCTATTAAATCTTAACCAGTTGATTACAAGTTTCTTGTAATCTTCTGGTACCTATATGAATCAAATATGAGTATCTTGCCTTTTTCAAGGAATATATCAATTAGATAGGCCTTACCTTTTGTGCTTTCTTGGTCACAGCTCTAAGGCTAACCTTATGCCTTTCCAAAAATCCCTGAAACCATCCATTGGAGAATCTAAAAACAGATCTATCTGTATCAGGATATACAGATAGAAATATTTCCATAGAATGTCTCCTAAACCACTCCCTTCTAATAGGCTGTCCCTTGTCTCTCCCTGCCAAAAACCTTTCATACAATTTAGACTCCATTTCAGGCCATTTACAAAAAGCCCTACTTTTAGAAATACTAAAATTTGTATGACCACTAACTCCCAAACTCTCAATCTTCTCCTTATTGCTTATCCAATTTGCAATAGTGCACTGAGGGACTCCAAACTGAGTTGATGCTTCAGCTTGGGTAGGAGGATGGAAGGATTCTGTAGAAGAGAGGGAGGTATGGACAGTAGGAGGAATAGGAATTTTAAAATGGTGGAGGAAGGTCAAAACCTGGAGTTTTTGAGCTTGACTCCAGGAATTTTGATAGCGCTTTTTTGGCTTAATATTTGAAATATTAAGCTGCCTTTCAGATATCTTCTTTGGCTTGGGACCTCTTCGCTTTTTCTGGATTTTATTGGATGGGGAAGTGGAGGATTTCATCTCGTTTGAGGGCTCGGAGGACATCATTGCTGAGCATCAACGATCCATCGCACGCGTTCTACCATTGCCACCCAACTCTGTTCTCAACCTCAATACTTACAGTTCTTGTAGTACTATCTATCTACCAATCACAATTATGAGCCAAGCCTCTGTTCTACTGGGCCGGAGTTACCACATCCTGGTCCGGACTTAGCCAGTTTTGAGAGTTTTTGCGGTATCATATTTGTTGACTCTACTCTCTAAATGGGGTTAGGCGATCACGTGATGTATAAAACTATGATATAACTGGAGCTTGGCATGGCCCGAAACTCCAAATGCCTCGGATCTTGCCACAGAGCCTCCTCTGGCGCTTTTCATGTTAAACCCTCACCCCGCTACTCATCTCCGCCATCCTGGTCAATTCCTTCCTGCCCTATCACCACCCCTCATCGCCACGAATATGGTACTAACTCCAGTACCGTTACGTCAAGCATCGTAGCAATCTTCTCATGCTTGCACGCCAATGTGGCCGCCGTGGCCACCGTCCACTCACAAGCCTTCGACATCGACCTCGCCCATCGGGATTTGAGAATTCCTTGTACGGTGGTTTATCGGGTACGGGGAATTCTCTATCAATCTGGGTCACGGATTCGGCGCTCAGGCAGGCCTTTTTATCGTTTACAAGATGGTTTTCGCAGTCGCCGCGGACATGCGAGAGACTTCAGGCGGAGTTGAGGAGGGAGTAGTTTCTGAAATCTGGGTCGCCATCACCACCGTCGGGGGTGTCAATGCATGGGTGGGGCGATGTCCCGCCGACTTTTAGCTGGAGTTTAAGTCGATATAGGGACCGAACTCCATCGTTAGACGGTCTGTCTGTCTTTTATCCTTGATCGCACTGTACCGCATGCTCGAATCGGGTTCGCTCACGGACAATCGCAGATCCGCTTATGTCGGCTTTCAGCTCCCAGATAATCCCTCCTTCTACTGTGAATCGACCGGAGCGACCAAAAGGCTCGCACTACGAACCACCACGTCTCAATGTGAGCACGTTCTTCAATTCTATACTCGAGCCGTTCGCGGCAATTTTCTCTCCGTGGAGAGCATTACCGCCGGAGGCTCCTTGTGCTCCGTTCAGTACTGTGCGGGAGTCTTTTGAATTATTGAACACTCGTATTTTGGCTGAAATGTCGACCAGTACGGCCATTATGGAATACAGAAGACTCAAAGCCATCGATCCTGGTTTACGGCTTACCGGCCCAGCTATCATCGTATTTTTGCGGAACCTGTTGAAGCTAGGACTACATACTCCAATTTTGGAGGTCCTAGAGATGGAGGACCTAATTGTTGAGCAGGGCATAATGCTATTAAGGATTGCCATGGAAGGACTTAGCCCGGAGAAAAGACGGAAGGTCGCCAGAAGACTCCTCGAAGCTGGGGGGGATATGAAGCGATTTAGGAGCATGTTGTCAGAGGAGATCGAGTCTTTTGGGACTGAAAAGGTGATCGTGAGGAGCGATCGGGAATACGTCCCTGATATCCGGAGGGCGCAGAGCGGCGACGAAATGCGCGAGCTCCTCGACGAAATAGTATTAACAAAGGCAACCATCACTAAAGGGACAAGCCAGCTTATCGCCTCTCGGTTCGTCGAGCTCAACGAACTCGATTTAGGAGCTTCCTATGCGCTAGAGCCCCTCATAAACATTTCTCAGAGCAACTACATAGCGACGATCTGTGACGCTCTCTGTGATGCAAGGCAATACGGCGAGGGTTATAAACTCATAATGGGGGCCCTCAAGACTGCCAAGTATGGCCTCCTCTCAGATCTAGATATGAAACGTGGCGTGCGAACGGTCGACGCTATGTTCCAACCGCATCTGCAACTCTACAACCTCTGGGAAGCGATGAAGTCTTCCTCATCCATATATCCCCGCGACCTCTCCTACCACACCTACGCCGCCTTCCTCGGCCGTGCCACAAAGCTACGATTTGGCCCACAGGGCAGCCTCGGAAAAGGAAAAGGCGAAACCCCACTACTAACCATGTCCATCGAGATAATCGTCCGCTTCACAGATGAAGAAAAGAAGATGGCCCAGGGTCTCTTAAGCTCCATGCTGGAAGCTTGGATATGGTCCTGGGGCCGCACATGCCCGAAAAAGCCCGATCTACAAACCTTAGAAGGCAGCATCCCCTTCCTGGCGCCGCTCTTCAACATCCTCCCGCCCGAATCCCGCGACCCGGCAATCCTCATGGCCGTCGAGCGGACAACAACCAACTGCATCAAGAGCGGCGGTGAGGTCTGGCCCCTGTGGGTAATCTGGCCGTTCGTATCATCACTAGCACAGGCAAAGATCTGGCAAGAGGAAGAGAGCATCGGCCTCTGGGCCACGGAGCGGGTACTACTTCGCAAACGCCTAGCACCTGCATACCTCCGCTACCGTACCGACCCCGAAATCGCACGGTTCGTCGCAAGACACTACCTTCCGCTGCGACTAGGCCTGACAGGACCAAAGCGCGTGACGCAGCAAACGCAGGATGCGGAGCGAGTCATGGTGCGCATGCGCTCGCTGGAGAACGGCGCCGCCAAGTTCCCAGAACTGAGCGTCTTCGCCCTCACAATCCTAGCATTCAAAGACACGTGCATCCCCTCCACCACTCTCCTCATCGACATGATATACACCCTCCACCGTCTCCACCGATACACCGACATCCCCGCGCTCCTAACTTCCCTAAAATCCTACAACATCTCGCCCTCGCGCTCCGATATCGCACGGCTAATCCGCCTACTAACGGGAGTCCACCCACCCTCCGCACTGAAGCTCCTCCAGACATACCCAGACACCCAATACTCCGTATTCGCGCAATTCATCGTGCGGACCGCATCCCCTCACCCAGATCTCGCGGTGCAGGCATACCAACTCCTGACGCCACCAACGCTACACTACTTCTCGCGCTTCCAACCGAAGATCCCTGGCCGCAGACTGCCCGGCAGAAAGTTGCTGGTTGCTATGGGGTGGAACTTTGCGAATTCGCCGGTCCTGTCGCCGAGGCAGTGTTTCCGCTACGCGCAGAGGTGCTTGAGGGCGATGTTGGAGCTAGGGTTGGATCCTGGGCCGAGGATGGGGTGGGCTATTGCCGTTGCCGGCATTGAGAGGGCGATCCGCGCAGGGATTCCGGTGAGGAGGGAGTGGGGGCGGGTGAAGTGGGTACTGAAGACTGTTAGGAAGAACGCGGGGCCTAGGAGGGCGGGGGAGGTGGATCTTATGTTGAGGAGTTGGGAGAGGAAGATCTTGGATGATAGGATGGGGAGGGGGAGGGGGAGATGATACCGGCCCTATATGATTCGGAGGTGGTATCTCGGGTAATTAACTTTTTAATTTTCTTCCTATTCTTTCGTCGATGGAGTAGATGTAAATAGCATTAGCGGTGCGCATGCATGTACGGTTAAGAATAGGGCTACTTTAGAGATTAGGTAGAGGTTGTAGGCGGTTGCTTATAGACATCACCAGGCGCTGTGGAGGGGGGAAGGGGACAACATACTGTACTGTACATAGCGTTGCTAAAGCGCAGCGATACTTGGCTACCAAACCACAAGTTAATTGCCAATTTCTAATCCACAAGATATCACTCGCTGGAAAGTGAAAACTGCACCCAAAATAAGTATTTTCGAGCGGTCGCCTGCAGGTAGCTCGCATACCTACATCCCAACAGCCAGGGAGTCTCGGCGCCGGTCAACCCGGAAAAATATGAGTTTTGTTTCCCCCTCCCCTCCAGATACCCGTGCTGGAACGGTCCTCCCTGCAAGGCGAGGTGATCGACATGTCGCTCGCGCGTTATCCGGGTCCTGTCGATCACACCTCAGGAACGCCCTGCAAAGACGGGATAATACCACATGGGCCGCAGTCCGCCTCCACAACCAGCGCTTTATACGATACGGGATCTGCCGGTCAATATGCGTAAGGCCCTATAATATTGCTTGGACATTCCCGTTTGACGAGTTCTCGGATGTGCGCGCGGGAATCGACAACTCGCGGGAGAGATAGAGAATGAATTTGTGATACTTGATAGAGTGAGGTCTGATTACCGTACTCCTCCGGAGGGTTTCGCACTCCGTTGCTTGCTTGCTGTCGCCAGTGCTCACCTGGAGAAAGGGGGGGGGGTAGAAGGTATATTAAGGGCAAAGATATCCTCCATGTATCTTTCCCTCTACCGTCGCTTTCGCGCTTGCACTAGCACCCCCTCTCGAAAATATGAAGTTTACTCTCCTCCTCTTTCCAATCCTGGCTCTTGCCCTTCGCCAACAACGGCCGCGTTCAAGAACAGGTGTGACGGAACACGTTACCTTGAACCTGCGTCCCGGGATCTCATTAGAGACCACGAATGCCGACGCTCAGGACTGGATTTTCCAGATTGTGGGCAAGCAGTCCGGCTTCCAGGACGGCTATTGGGGATTGGAACTCGGGGACGCTCCGAGTGCCGCTTATTGGTTTTTTGGTATGCCCATCTCCCCCCCCCCCAACCAAGCCAGAGGGGGGCGCCAAGCTGAGTAGCATGCGGTAGACTGGGACTCGGTAGCGAGTCACCAAGAGTTTGCCCAATCCCCGGAATACCCCGCCACGATCGAGAAGGTGGAAACCCTCGCAAGCTCCTTTTCCGCCCCGCACGTTCCCCTCCAGCCATTCCCGCCCAGGGAGGTGTTTGCATCGCCCATAGTCTCCTGGGTCACGTTTAACCTCATTGGTGTTGCGAACTCCACAGCTGCAACCAACTGGCAGGCGACGGCTAATAGCTTTTTGGGCAACCTGACTCGCATCAGTGGGTATAGGGCCTGCTCGTCCGGATGGGAGGTTGAGGATAGTAGGGTCTTCAGTGCGCTTGTCGGGTGGGAGAGCGCTGAGGCCCTGGGAGCGTACGTTATCGGTCGAAATTTTGCGGAGGAGTTTCGAAGATTGGTGGATGGTGTCGCGTGGGAGCATAGGGTTTTGAGGGTGGCTGGACATGTTCCTAAGCTGTGAGCCGGCGTGATTCTTTCGCCTTCCGGAGAATAGATGCATAAATTGAGCGGGTAGAGCACCGTTTGTATTTGTTGGGTCCAAAGCCTCTTCAAGGAGATCACTGTTAGTCTACGGTACGGTAGGTATTTTGAAATGACATCCGCTTTCTCAGATTGCCTGCTCATTAGGTTAGACAAAACCAAGCTATGAAAAGTCAGTCAACAGGTAATTCTACCTCATCATTTAATTTAGTGGGGACTACGCAGTCTTATAAAGAATCTTGTGCTGTATAATACATTTACCAAATCCCAGCCTTGTGCAACGTGGGATGCTGGGAAAGGAAAGAAGTCTTCTTAGGGAGCGAGGAAAATCGATCGTTTAGTCACTGCGAGGTAGAAGATAGGGGGCGGATGGGAGAAAGGCAAGTTATTTATGGAGAACATTTCCACTCGCGGGATGGGGGGGGGTATGATATGATATACCGGTACGATGCATGACAGCAACGTGTGATACGGTGTATTAATAGGTATCAGGGCGGGGAAAGCCAAGTTGGTAAGTTTGCTGCTGCTCTGGCCTAGCTCTGGTGTCCGATGGCCGAGAGGCTAGGATTTTGATGAAATGCCCGAAAGCCCCACCCATCACACGTTGCGACGTTCCTCCTGACCCGGAGCAGTCTACCACCGGCCATGGCTATATGATGCACAAAGCTCGAGCGCCAAACGAAACTCCATATAAAGCCCCCCTTCATCCTTATCAATCCATCCCCCCACAAACGCACACTCCCAGCACCGGAAAATGTGCAAAATAGCCAGCGGGAGGTAAGGTGCCGTGGCTGGAGTTGCCCGAGAGGATGGGCAGACATTTGATTGAGCATTCGAGAGTGGAAACGATTTCAACTCTTTTCGTTAGGTATGCACCGGTGGGGCGTCACGCGCGTTTGCGGATTGCAGATAGCGGCCTTGAGGGCAGAGGGTGCGCCCGACATTTACGACCTCGTTGCGCGTCCCTGAATTACACCCAGTGGATGGGAGTTGGAAAATAAAAACCACCCCAGCGATGGGCCCTTGGAATTACTCGCAAGTGAATTCCAACCCCATCATACCAAGAAGCCTCGCTTCACCGGCGTATGGAGCTTTGGGCCCCTTTCGGACCGACGGAGTCTCTAGGGCCGGGTGTCAAAAACCGAGTGACATTCCGTGAGTTCTGGTGATTCTGGTGGGGAGAGTCAAGATTCACTCCCCATATCTACCGCGCGGGCAGCAGGAATAATTTGGTGATCCCCAACTGGTCGCTTGCTGTGCTCTTTCAACCGTCCGGCGACGTGACTTTCAGCATCGCGTGCGAGCAACTCTCTCCATGGACTGGGTTTGCGGTAAACTCCCGTTGGATCTTTTAAGCTCTCAATTCCTTCCGTCCCCAGCAATTCACGGAGAGCCTTACACTGTTGAGGGATTTCGAACGCGGAGGGATTAACATGTATCATACTCGGGCACAAGATGCAGCACCATGTCCGACACGATAACGCTGGTTGTGTGTTGTGCACCAGAACCACAGCTGGGTTGGGCGTAAATAGGTCTCATGAGGGGCTGGAGTGCGGTGGGCCATGCGGGGTCACAACTGCAAGGGATTTTTATTGTGGGAGTAGGATAGTAGATGGTACTAATGTCTCGGTACAGTACACTCCTGGGTTGATGGCTCTACCGGTACTGGATTCTACCGAATTAGGAATGAGGATGTTGGAGGGCAAAGGTGATTTCCTGTGATTTCCCGTACTGTACCGTCGTCCATTGTCGATAGCGGTAGGGGGCATGCGATTGCAGCGTTGGCGCGTTGCAGCAGCTACATGCACTCGAACCAGATACCGGTACAGTACAGCACAGTACTGTACTGCACAGTATCCATAGCTGATGAACCACTTTCATTTTCCCTGTGCGCCCGCGTGTCATCACCGGTCGCTGTCTGCTGTTGTCACCCTCTCGTTGCATGATCCGTGGATATGGCTCAACCGAGCATATCATGAGAGGCCCTGCGTGGCTGAAGACGGGGTGGTTGGGTTGCGACCGGGTCATGTCATGTTGACCCTTGGCACACGGGTTTTATGTTGCCCGGGAAATTTCTTGATTCGGGAGCCGGGGGGAGATCTCATCTCGCGCTCTCTGTTTGGCTCCACGAGCGGGCTCAAGCCACCACCCATCATCACCATCACCATCATCCCCTTCCCTTCTTGTTGGTCGAGGGCATCTCTTGATTTCGAGTTAGCCGTTGTTGGACGAACCTCCCGCAGCTCAGCGCACCTTGCCGGCTATACAACTTTCGTGAATCTGTTGACTCATTGGTGAACAGTCATCTCGTCAGCTTTGCGTCCTTCTTCTACTCGTGCTGCCATCCCGGCCTTTAAATAGCCTTGGCTGTCCCCTCCTGCCCCTAACTCATCGCTCCCATCCCATCGCTTCAACTTCCACGACCGATCCCCGAATAATAAACATGTCCGCCTAGGCGCCGCCTAATTTCGACCAACTCGGCCAAAAGCTGACCCGTCAGAAGTCTCGTTCGCTATCCTTCGCAAATATTGTGAACCCTTTTTGCTGTTAACCTACCTTGCAGAGCTTCGAGAGATACCTCAAACATGATTCCTCGGTTATTAAAGTTGTTCCCTTTGCACAAAACCTGTACAAATACTCAATCCATTGTATTATTACGCCTACTGCTCCTTGCGTCCCTTGTTGGTACAGCTCGCTTGTCGCTCGGAGAGAGCTTTCCAAGCCATCGTTGAGATCTCGCGGAGGGAGTTGGAAATCAGGGGCAGAGGGGGATAATTTGTGGGTGCTGTTTCATAGCTAAAGCTGCTATCATACTTGCTTGTCGGTAAATCTCTTTTTGTCTCTTTCCTGTCCGATCCACCCCTTTAAGGTGCGGCGCGAGCGAAGGTCTAATTATCTGGGGAGGGGGGAAGGCTTCGTCCGCGCACTTACCCCAACGCTCGTCTATCCGCAGGCCAATCCCTCAATTATCGTTTATCATGTCTAGCATATTTACTTTTAATCCGTCGCCCCCTAAACCCGCTTCTCCGTGGGCAAATAACGCCCCCGCTCGTCCTACTCCATCAACAACAACAACACCGAAGCCTGTGACCGGGTCGCCGGATCTGATCGCTGATGATACTCCGGGGCATTTGAGAACCAATAACAACTCCGGCAAGATCCGGAACCATTTCACGGAGGATAGCGAGAGAGAAGGGGTGGTCACCGCCAGCGGGGAGACTGTAAAGGGCTTGGCCGCCGAACCCCAAATGGGCGCCACCGAATACAAGCTGAGTCTTGTTAGAGGCGGAAAGAGTGAGGCGCGATTGGATCAGCTGGTGACTCAGTTGCTCTGGAGGCTGCAACAGAGTAGCCCGTGCGTTGTTCTCTATCCTCGGGGTTTAGAATTCGGGCCTCCGTTGCTGATTTGTCTACCACCTCAGGTACCACGCCAATTCTCTTGCCTCAGAGTCTCCCGAAGCAATCTCCTCGCTAGTCCAAGAATCTCAAGGCGCACTCTATGAAATTGGAGTTGCCGATGATGGCAAACTTATCGGACTCTGCGAGGAGGAGCTTCAAGCATCTCTTGCCACTCTGCGCATAATGGCCGCACGACTAGGATGCGGTGTTAGGATACTTCGCAGAGAAATTGTTGGTACGGTCACCGAGCGGGTTCTACGGCGCGTAGAAGGAAAGCATGCCGAGATTGTGAGGGCTAGGCAACGAAATCGGGAACGCGCTGAAGGGGCTCTGCTTCCGGGGGACGGACGCGGTGTGGAAGAGGAGAGCTTGCCGGGCTCTGAGGAGAGTTTCGGCCTTCCCAAAGTCGGCGACCCGCTATGGGTCGTGGAAGCTTTTGTCCGACCGGGCCATGGTCAAAATTCCATATCTCGAGGGCCTATTCCGGAACAAGATGCGGCGCGTGTGGGAATTAGAGGGAAGACCGAACAGCTTAGGATTACACTAACGGGAGCCACTACCTGTGGTAAAACCACGCTACTGGGGACCTTAAGCACTGGCGAGCTTGACAATGGGCGCGGGAAAAGTAGAATATCGCTGCTCCGCCACAGACATGAATTGGCATCCGGTATTACCTCATCTGTGACGTGGGAGATCCTGGGTTACATGCCTGAGAATTCCAAAGCGGAGCCCGAGTTCGCAAACTGCGATGGGGTGCCGTCGAGGTTAGTGAATTACGCGTCTGGCAATATATCCTCTTGGACCGACATTCACGCAGCAGCAGATGGCGGAAGAATTGTTTTTCTGTCGGACTCTGCTGGTGACCCTAAATTCAGCAGAACGACCTTTAAATCGCTCATTGGATGGGCGCCACATTATGCAGCTTTTCTTGTCCCAGCAAATGACGATGAGACTTTAGAGAATGGGGAGAGGGCTTCGGGCTTGAGCAAACCTAGCCTTGCTCATCTTGACCTTTGCTTGAAATTAGGTTTGAGGATGGTTATCATTTTCACGAAACGGGACCTAGGCACTAAGACAGGGTTGAAGAAAGTTCTTGGGGGTCTGCTGACAATTTTAAAACAGAATGGGAGGAAACCTGCTACACTCTCTGCTATTGCAAGTGTCAAGGGCATTGTGAAGCTTGTGGAGAATGACCCTGAACACACGGTACCCATTTTGTTTACCTCATCCGTCAATGGACAAGGTGTTGATCTGCTTCACGAGTTGATGATGAGATTGCCAGTCCCTGAGCCCCCTAAGGCACCGGTGGTGGGAAACGTTCTTGAGCCTTTACCGGGTAGTAGCTTGGTAGGCGTCAAGAAAGGGATGCGGAAGGCCAAAGAAAACAAGGGAGAGCCGAAGGTTGCAACAGGGGAAGACGGCGGACTGTCCACTTTGTTCCACCTTGAGGAAATCTATGGGTTTCAGCCTGCGCATAGTGCGGAAGATGGCAGTGGAGGGGCTGTGGTTGGTGGGCATGTCAAGTATGGGAAGATCACTATATGTGACGAGTTGCTAATCGGACCCTTCCCGCCGGTGGACCATACGAGTAGCCCACCATCAATCGAAGGGACTCCTGCTACCCCTACCTCTCATCCCCTACTATCACCATCTGCTGGTCATTTATCAGGGTTCTTGTCAGGGAGCATAGACAGTGCCGATGAGATGAGAGCCGCCTCTCCTATGCCATCAGGAGGACCAAAGATCACACGCGGCGATGACACCGGACATAGCAATATGTCTGGCGAGGAATGGGAGTGGAAATTAGTGAAGGTTGTGTCCGTTCGCAGACTTAGGCTACCGGTGAATACTCTTTTCGCTGGTGAAGCTGGAACTCTCGGGATCATGCCCATCGAGCGAGAACCCCATCTCGACACACCTCTTGCAGTCTCAGCAGTGAATTTACAATTGCGTTCTAGTGGGCTGGGCGGCGAGACGGAATCAGAGAATCTCAACGGCATCAAGATACAAAATGGTTCCTCACGTACCCCGGCAGACGGCACAAAGGCCGTAACATTTGCGAATCGCTCAATCACTACCCCGCCTCTTTTCTCCACGAAGCTCCGGAAGGGTATGGTAATCTTTAATCACCGTTCCTCATCCGCCACGGGCTCCTGGCCACGGGCATATGCTGGCTTTATAGCCAATCTCGGCGAGGAAGCCAATTCCCTTATCCCCGGCAGCAGCGTAGTCGTGTACATTGCTTCGATCCGTGCCATTGCAAGAGTTATCTCTATCGAGCCTCCACTGACCAGGAGCGATGAGATATTTAGTCTCGATGATGAAGAGGGGTTACAGGAGGCGGGACAGGTAGGTGATGGAGAAGGAGCCGGAAGGAAATTTTTGTTCGAGTTTGATCGGTCGCGGGTGGAGTGGATTGAAATAGATGACAGGGTACTGGTAGTACCTGGTGGAGGAAAGAGAGGGTTGGACGCATTTGTGGGCAGGGTTGTTGGGAGACAGTTTTAGAAGGGTGCAATTGTGAGATGGGTAGGATTTGCCGGTTGTGATGGAGTTGACTTTTTCTATTTTATTTGTATTTGTTTTCGTGATTGTTACGAGTCATGTTCTTAGTGCATGTAGAGGCTTTGCCGTGGAGTGAATTTAGATATTTTTCTTTTTTTCCCTTAAGTAAGCATTTGAAACTTCAAGGCAGGATACAAATAGGCAGCAGGAAGCCTTTCAGTGACGATACATGATATTACGTAAATGGAGCAATTGTCCAGCGACATAATGTTTCACGAGCAATCTTATTAGAGTTGACAAATTATAGTTCTCAGACACAGCTCAATAAAAATAAAAATAAAAATATATTAAATTTTTGTGACTGGTTCTGCATAGACACACCTCTTAAACCAAAGAAAGAAAATTTAAAAAAGAAAAGAAAACCCCAGTACCATCTACAATCCTCTTATTGTAATTTAAATTTTCTTCATAACACCTCCTGCCATGACCATACCCTCCCCTGTTCTTACATAACACCACCAAGTTAGTTGACTAGGGGTTTAGCAAACCATCTCTTTCTCTCCTCTTCCCCCTCCTCTTTCCAGGCTTTTCCTGCTTCACTCCAGGGAGCCAAAAGTTGATTGACAATTGGTCTTAGGAATTCCAATTGAAGTGGTAGCTGTTATTTCTAATTGTTAGTTTTATTTATATATACTTGTTAGAAGAGGTAGTATTAACATACTGATAGTTATATTTAAATTTCAGTTAAGGTAAATGAATATCAAAAATGATATGAAAGATATTGTTATGCCGCCTGCAGCACAACAATACCTATTGAATTGTATAGTTATCTATGATAGGTTAGTGATAATATAATCAATTTAGAAAGAAAGTACTCACAATATTAAACAATTAATAGCAATTATTACTATAATTATTGAGAATATTGTAAGTTATTTTGTAAGAACTTGATAAGTAAGGTAAATGAATATCAAAAATGATATGAAAGATATTGTTATGCCGCCTGCAGCACAACAACACCTATTGAAATATATAATTATCTATGATAGGTTAGTGATAATATAATCAATTTAGAAAGAAAGTACTCACAATATTAAACAATTAATAGCAATTATCACTATAATTATTGAGAATATTATAAGTTATTCTGTAAGAACTCAGTAAGTTAGAAAAAGCAGCAATGCACTTGTAGTTCCTGTTGAGGGATAGTTTATTTGGTACCAGTATAAGGGTGAGAGTTCATTAAAATGTAACTCTTTACAAGGGTTTTGACTCCAGGGAGTAAATGTAAGTTATACTTAGTATAGTAGAACTACAACTGAGTTGTAATAGTTAGCCTCTTATTTGATTCACTGAAATATAGCCTAGAAGGAATTCTTACTCAAGTTATTACTTGAGAAAGCTATTGTAAAGTCAGAATAAAATTAATTAAAAATGAGATGAGGGAATAGTTACTGCTTTAGCAAAACAACATGCCCACTAGGAATACAACAATTAGTATTCATAGTATGACAGTTGGCCTTTTGGTATAATATAAAGTTGATTGAGCAGGTAGTAAATTGCAGAGCAATTTTATTGCAAAGTTAGAGAGAGTTGATGCTAAAACAACTCCCAACCAATTCTTTCTAAGCTTGTCAACCTTAGTGGTTCGGAATGGTGGGAGAGTAGCATCTACTTTTCACGCATGATTAGCTAGGTATAGAGAAGAAAAGAAGAGGAAGAAAGATGACAGACTTGGAAGAGAATATTAAATTATTAAATTCTTGTATTTTCTCAAATTTGAAAACACTGAATTAACATGATAAACTCTTAAACTCTTAAGTGATTGTGTCAGCCTGCAGTGGTGGGTTGATTGAGGGTTTTCGCCTACACTGCTGGTATTCTCTACCTATAAATCAAGTACAAATTAGTAAATCTTCTGTGCTATCAAAGATGGAATTTGGGAGTCAAATACCAGAGGGGCAAAAAACCTCACTAGTGGCTAGTATCACATTGCTGGGTATGGCGAAACATCAGCTGCAGGCTGAGAAGAACGAGAAGAGAGAAACGGGTCGATAGTCGCCATGACCATTGGTCTTTGCAGCCGTGTCCATGAAGGTGCTTATTGTTGTGGCCTGTAGAGGTGGATGTGGATGTGAGGGAAGAAAGAGGTGGAGGCGGGCACTCTTTTATACACCTCTGGGAGGGGGCCATGCCCGCAGAGAGTTCTCACAACCAGCAGTCACGCTTGAACAGCGGTCACCTCATAAAACCTATTAGAACCTACCCGCGGGTATGGAATACATATCAGGGTTACAGCGAAAATGGAGGAGGCCTTTTTGTTCCCGGGCCCAGCGCGAAGAATATTCTCACAAGTTTTCTTACTCATGGTAATACTAGATGAAGCCGGGTGTTGCGCTCACCACCGACAAAGGATTTAGAACCTGACTGAAGCAGTGGGGAGGTTCGAAGTTCTCCTTATACAGGTCTCGTGCGGTCGTATTTTTCGGCTACTGAATTAGACTTCAAATTTGCTGGCGCGGGTATCCGCTGATGTGGTGATGATAACTGTTCTATTTCCCTCTGCTCCGCTGAGACCAAAGCAAATGATGCTAGAGCTAACCCGACACCAGAACAGGTAGTATCTTATCGCTAAATCGGGTAGTTTATCTGACAGCGGGACTCGACATATGCTTGGACGCTTGGAATTGCGCATGATATCATAACGAGAATACCAACCCGATGGAAACAGTGGATTGACCCGGGCGCCTAGATCAGACTACCATTCGGCTGTACCGGATACTGTAAGAACTTGAATAATTGAACCTCGCGCTAAGACGTCCAGAATTCCCTCTCTTGGAGAGGGGACCGAAAGCACCGCGAAAACTGACTCCCCAGCCCCAGCTTAAAACAAAAGAAAAATATATAAAAAGTACCGCACCTTACCAGCCAAGGCGCGTCCAACGTCTTAGTTCCAGGTTTAATTATCCAAGTTCTTACGGTAGGGTAGTGCGTTACACAGTCTTCGGGTTTCAAATTCCTGGTGGTACTGCTGGCTGACCTTGAGCTGATACAGGGAAACCCGGTGCCGCCGTCAATATATGTGATGGTTTCCTGGATATAGTGTGTGCTTGCGCGATAGAGAGGGGCGACACTGCAAACGGAGGGTTCGAAGTTCTCAATGGCGCGATGACGGACAGCTTCATTTTTGAACCACAAAATGAATTCTCACGTTACCAACCGAGGTATACCTTCCGGGTTATAACAAGCACTAGCCTGAGAAACAGACGCTAAAACCCTCTCTTTGTAGGGAAAGTGCACCGTGTACTGGGTGTTGTACCGAGAACTTTGAACCTCCTTATTGAAGAGAAAGTACGCCTTGTACTGTACTGTACATAATGTACCCGTGACTTTAAATCTCCCGGTGATACCCTTTTCCCATTCGTTGTCTGTGCTATTTTCCTCAATTCACTGTCTGACTGTTTTTCCTTTAGTTTTATACTTGCATGTGGCTACGGGAGATTGAGCTCTTCAAAGCAATTCTGGGGCACTCCAGCGCCTTTGCTTTGTCTGTCACATCTAGAGTGGGAACTTACTAACTCGTAGTGATACCTGTTTTCAAGCCGTAGGATCGGCTTTAGCAACAGCCCGTCAGTTCTCCGGCCCGAGGGATTCAGGAGGCTCCGTGGCACATCTACAAGAGTAGATACGCTCAAGCCTGGCAGGCTGCCCCGGTGAGGTCCCCTCTCTCTTGGGTTCGGGTAACGGCCGTGGGGATATTGGCCGACTCATTCTCGTTTCCGGAGATGTTGACCCGGGAATTGCTGATGGCCACCGGCGCATACCACTTTGCTGGGCTGCTGAGTAGGTATTGGGGGAGTTGATCCTGATCCTATAGACATCACTTATTACGCATCGCTCATTCGGGCCCCTGAGTGAAGCAGCAAAAGTGGTTCTGAGCCGGGAGGTGTCAAACCGGGTCTGATCAACACCCCAGTTGAACAGACCTTACGATGCGGAGCAGGGCTATGAGAGAAGAACCATAATTCTTTGAAAATATGATCCGAAGATGTCGACGCCAGCTTTGCTAATTATATGTAGGGATGAGCATCACTGCTCTATACTGCTGACACTGGAAGCGATGGGGTGGGAATAACTCTATTCAATTGGCACGTACCTGGCTCGACAATACTGGCAACACTTATGGCTGTACACCTGCTTGAGCGGCTGTGAATTGCGGCCATTAAAGAGCAACTCGGATTCTGCTCTGTTGATCCCTACATAAGGCAACTTTCCGACCAAACGACATTCTCTGAAGCTACTTATGAAGATAGTAAATGAGTGGCAGAATCCTTACTCGCCCGGACTGGTGCTGGCTCAATTTAGGCCGATGTTGGCCACGGTGTTTGTAACTGGGCGGTCCATCTATCTTGATGCTAGGGAGAGGGTGGACTGCGGATAACAGCCTCTGCAGCCCTGCCGAGAATCTTTCATTAGATATTTGGTAGAGGGGGAGAGGGGAAGATAACGGGTATCACTATCAGTTTATTTAACGTCTTAGAACGTGGGTCTCACGGAGTTGGGCCTTCAGACAACAGTTTCGGCCTCTGAGGCTTGTTCGTAGCTGGGATTGTGTGTTGCTATTTACAGGTATGAATCTTGCTCAGTGGGCAATTTCTTTGATAATAAGATGCTATAATATTCCAGCAGGTAGGAAATTTTCTCTTGGGAATTTAGTCAGGTAGGAAAACATGCATGGCTCTTGATCCAACATAGACTAACACACTGTCAGTGTTTGAATAGGGAAGAAATAATACTAAAGAAATTTTCAAAGGAAAAGTGGAAATTTCCAAGTACTTCAAGTTCCTCTGTTCATGCGCAGCTGGCTACTCGAATCTGTAGCCGAACTACTAGCTTTGCAGAATAATGTCCTACATTGTCGAGTCCGTGGCGCCTGCTAAAAATTGTCGTCTTCTAAATTGGCAGGAGCCGAAGCACCGTGAACTGTGGTCCCATCTGATCTGGTCTCTGTGGTAGTCTCCCCACAGCTCTATTTGGAAAGAGATGTAGGTTATTGCCAGCTGTTTGGCGGAGGTGTTGCTGGAGGGTCAAGATATCGACCCCAACAGAACCACGTACTCCGACTAAACCCCACTCTCCATCGCGACTCACGGCCGTGTGTTTGGGGTTGCCAGAAGGCTCCAGGCCAGGGGGGACATGGCCAGAATGAAGCCTGTGAATTCAGCCAAATGCCAATGTCTTACGCTGGGGGGTCTAGATTTCAGGAGGTAATTAAGTTACTTGCTGTGTGGGCTGTGAGTAGCACCAGCCCTGCGCTGCAAGGTGGTAGTAAAGCAATCTCCATCGCTGTCAGCAGACCGGGTATTGGGTGTCGAAGCTGATGAAATGCTGTGCTATCATAGGACGAAATCATGTCAACCTCAACACAATGTATCTTAGGGTATGAAAAAAGCGCTTTCACAAACCTTATGAAATAAACCACTGGGGGAGGCAATGGTATTATTGGAATTGAGGACCATTTTCTCCTGGATTGGTAAACTGCACTATGGAGACTCAACTTGTATTTTATAGAACGCTGGAGTCCGTGACCAGGAATGATATGAAGACATTTTATAGTGATTCCCGGAACATCAGTGTGTCCGGGGGAGTTTTTGTCTTTTTCTGTTTCCATGCTGCAGCTTCTGGGACGAATCCTCTGTGTTATTCTTTCCCTTTATACGGTTTGGTAGAGATGCCACTCCCGTCAAGGTTGTATCTTATTCTGGCATTCTAGAGGAGGGCCTTACCACTGACGAGTGTAGCGCGGGTGGGAAAAACACTGGAGTATGCAGGTGGTGGTGATAAGTGTGTGGTAGGGAACTAGAGCTAGTGTTCGGATAATATCATACGTATTATAAACATCTGATAATACGCTGTAAATAAGAGCTATCAGGTGCTATACTGTAAAAACAGTACCCCACACTACAAAATTTGATAATTGGAAACATTACGATTTGCCATAGGAGTTCATGTAGAGGAAAGTGCTGATAAATTAAGCTCTCTTTTACAGTTGAAACCTGAGATCACTAACCAACAGGTATTTAGGGGATAGTTCGACATTAGACTTAAAAGATCAGGCTCTGTAGCATATGAGGGTAATCTCGTACAGGAGGACGATATTGTAGAAGAGCCAAGTTAGATATGCGGTATCCACGCCCCCCTGAGTTATTGTGTATTAGGAGGAGTGAGTTGGGATTTCTTTTCCTCTATACACCCGTGTAAACCCTCCCCTCCCCTACATTCTCATTGAGATCCGAAGCACTATTTTATACTGGGTCAATGGTGCCTTACCGTGGGTTACCATGCGGTATCACATCGCATTGCATCGGAAGCCTGCGCAGACTCGCCATCTGAACCCTACTATATGGCGAGTGATAGGATGTGACATTCTGTAAAAAGTTTCCCGAGGGTATAGGCAGCCTGCTTGCTGGGGTGCCAAACTATCATAGGTGAGTATTTCCTTGGCGTGGCTGGTGTCCACTTGTGAAACAACCACCCTGCACCTAACACCGCCAAGCAACCCCGCTTCGCTTCGCCTGAAGGAATAAGATGTCCCTCTCTCCTTCGATAAACTACCGTACTTCTATAGACTACTGCCATCTTGCCTGTCACCGAACCTCTGAACCTCATCCGACATGAATGCATTACCTACCGAGTACCGAGGATCAAATTCCAGCAGCGACCCCTGCCAGTATGGCATATCAAATACCCGTACCGACAATAACATGACCAATAATATTCACGGCCACTCGAATACGAACTTTGCGAATGTGACAAACAGCAATAATCACACTATCAACGTGGGAGTGAGCGAAGAGTCTTTGCAGATCCAAGCATGGCTGTCGCCAATCGAGCCCCATAAAAGACATCAGGATGTGAGTAACCGCCGGCTTGACGGTGTTGGAGATTGGGTTCTACAGAGGAACGAGTTTGAGTCATGGCGCAAGAGCCAGGGCGGTGCGGAGGATCCTACTTTGCTATGTTATGGGAGTCAGGGAGTGGGCAAGACTTATATAAGGTACAGGTGTATTCTTCGGAAACTGTGGACGAAGCTAATATACAATAAATCTAGCTCCCTTGTAATAGACACTCTGCACGATCAAGCTCGCGGGAAGAATATCGCCGTTTTATCTCTCTATTGTGATTACCAGGCACAGAAGGACCAATCGGCGGTAAATATGATAGGGGGTCTACTCAGGCAGATAGCTTTGGGGGCGCCGGGGGTTCTAGGCGAGATTCAAAGTGCTTTTGACGAGTCTAAGCGGAGAGGTGGCCAACGTCTTCGATTGCCGGACATGGTAAAGTTATTCGCCAAAACAATTAATTCCATTGAACGAGTTTACATCTGCTGCGACGCGGTGGATGAGGTACTGCGACAGGAGCGACCAGAGTTTCTTCGCGCGTTGCGACGGATTCTTCAAGATGCACCGAACGCTCGGCTATTTCTTACAGGGAGGCCGTACATTCGTGGGGAACTTGACACTCATCTTACAAAAGGCGCCTATATTGTACACGTTGTGGCCGACCAAGGAGATATCGCTAGGTACGTAAGGCGAAAGATGGACGATGACAATAGCCAAGATCCGGACTTGATGACAGAAAATCTCAAAGATGGTATCATGAAAACAATCTTGGAAAAGGCTTCAGAGATGTAAGTAGGGGTAACTCTATTTCTAATTCGGGTCACTCATTAACATTCGGCAAAGGTTTCTACTTGTTGCATTAAATATCGATGCAATCCTAGGCGAGACCTCGCTAGCGAGGAGAAAGGAAATGCTGAAAAAGGTGGCGACGACTGGTGTGGACTTGGAGAGTGTGTATGCGCAAACTCTGCGGCGAATAAGGGAACAGAAGGGTGACCGATCAAGACTTGGGATGGAGGTGTTAATGTGGGTATCGCACGCGGAGCGGCCATTGCGGATTGACGAACTGTGCCACGCTCTGGCAGTTGAAATGGAGGCGACGGATCTGGACCCTGACAATATTCGGCCGCAAGATACCGTCTTGGCATCATGCTTAGGGCTTGCTGTGGTCGATAAAGAGACCTCCACTGTCCGGCTAATCCACTATACGCTTCAAGAATACCTCTCCCGTCCCGGTATCCTGCCTGGTGCCCACGAAACCCTTGCGGAATTATGCTTGGCCTATCTCAATTATGAGCAAGTCAAGGGACTTCCGGCCGATAATGTTTCAAACCTTGGAGACATGCCGTTTCTCGAATATTGTTCTCTCTATTGGGGACGTCACGCAAAGTTAGAACTCTCGGATCACGCGAAATCGCTCGCGCTCATGTTATTACAGCAGCGGGATAGCCATATATGTGCTACTTTACTGTTCAAGCAAAGACACCCTTACAGTCCTCTCCCCGATACCCATTGCCTATTTACCAGTTTGCACTGTGCATCCTACTTCGGAGTTGTTGAGGTCATGGCTGCTTTAATAGAGATGGAGGGCTGTGAGATCAATCAAGGAGACTGGAGGGGTTCTACCCCACTTATGTGGGCAGCTCGACAGGGGAATGAAGGGGCGGTAAAACTACTGCTCGCACGGAACGATGTCGATCCCGACAAGCCAGGCAACTATGGCTGGACACCACTCTGGGGTGCTTCTTCTTATGGGCATGAGGGGGTGGTGAGACTACTGCTCGCACGGAACGATGTCGATCCCGACAAGCCAGACAACTTTGGCCAGACACCACTCCGGGGCGCTTCTCGGAATGGGCATGAGGGGGTGGTGAGACTACTGCTCGCACAGAACGATGTCGACCCTGACAAGCCAGATAACAAGGGCCGGACACCACCCCTCATCGCTTCTATGAATGGGAATAAGGAGACCGCCGCACTCCTCCAACCTCGGACAACCGCAGTTTCTAGCCTAGATTAACCTCAAAGTAGTTTCACCCCCATTCCCTCCCTGCTCCCTTATGCTTGGACAGTTCTCGCTCTAGTTTCTATGTACATACCCATTACCAGCACAGCCCCCGCCCGCGCTCCAAAGCGTTTTGCCTCCCTCCGGTATTTTTGCTTTTACCTCCCGGTCGCTCTCTCCTCCCTCTTCCCCCCCTTTTTTGTTTTCTTTAAACCCCTATCTTTAAAACCACTCTGGGTTTGAAACTGGGCGCCGAGTTTGTATGATATATGATAGACATTTGAGGTAGCCCTGCCCATTGCAGACGTGAGGCCCCTCCGGACACACAAGAGCGCAGCCTTGGCTATATCGTGCGCTGCATCATCCTTGAGGCCTGTTCAAATTGTTTAATAGAAAAAAGGGGGTTCAAATAAAACCCGATACAGCGCGGAACGCCCTACCCTTCCGTTTTAAAAAGGGAATTAATGATGATAAAATACAGAGAAACAAATCAAAGGCGGAATCCGGTTATATATCTCCATGACATTTCCCGGCCCCCTCTACAATGCTCTACGATTGCCGGATCAGCGAGTTCGTCGTCATCAGCGTACCCGGTAGCGCTCCACACAAGGATTCCAGAATCAATATACCAGTGCTCATCTCATTTACACCTTTCATTTGTGGATTTTTTTTTTCAGCCCAAGTTGCGAGTGACAGCATGCGAAACCGGATAATTTGGGCGTCCAGCTCGTCCACGGGTATAAGGTGATCCCGATGCATCAATTGGCAGATCCCGGTGGAGATATGATATGATACGATACTATAGAGATGAGGGGGGGTGATCAAGAGAAAAAGGGATATAGGGTATGGGATACCCGTCGTTCCGGGGGAGCTGGGAGTGAGAGGACACGCGAAATGGGCCCGGGGTCTTGGGTTCCTTCAGACAGCTTAGGATGAGTTATCGTAAATTTAGGTTAGGCCGTCGATTTTAATGTCGGGATCGGGCCAAGTTTGTCAGCGCGTTATCCGGGTAACCGGGCAAGCCCATGAATCCCACCTTCCCACCTTCAGTTCACCGCTTCCCTTTCACTTCTCAACTGTTCACCTTCCTCCTCCCCCACTTCTGAAAACCACGAACAATAAAATAAAATAAAAACAAAAATAAAAGTAAATAGAAGATGAAATGAAATGAATACAATAGAAATAAAAATGGAAAATAACAGAAAATAATAACAATCAATGAAGAATGAAGTAGTTGTCCATATATAAGGTAAATCAGTGCATATAACTGAAAGAGTAGAAACCAGCTGATATACTTCCTTTGATGTTTGGCTAAGACCAAGGTTACCAGTATAAAGTCTCTGATTAAATTTTGCAAACAAAACCAATTATGAGGTTAAGATATAATCTCAGGTGTATCTGTTAGGCAGTAGCTGACTCTAAGGACAAGCGAGTCTGTACTAAGGCCTGATACATGATGAAGTGATTGCTAGAAAGGCTCACTTAAATCGTCAGGATAGATGTAGAAAGTAGATGTGTATCGTTTAACAAATATATTGATAAGATCTCTTCTCCGTCGCTGATAATGATCTGTAAATCATGAGAGGCACCTTGATATTTATATTCTGCGTCTGGGTGTTTGCGGCCTATCTACTCCTCCCACTTCTCTCTGTGCAAACTTCGTAGACCCTGAAAACCTTTACCCCGCTTGACTCTGATTTCCTCAAACTGCGGGAAGGGTGTCCTACCCCTCTTCTCGCAGTGTTCGCCCTAATCATAGTCACTCGAATCTTTTACTGTGGCAAGCGGTTACTGGTCCTATTTCTGCATACGAAATGATCAGCTCCGATGACAGACTTATCAATGCAGGTGGATTTCCTATCCATCTGCATCAACCTGCAGGAAGCATGTTCCTGTCTTATCGCGCCAATGGCGGTTAGGCCTTATTGCGCTCAGGGTTGACCTTTCACGTAGTAGGCCTTCATCTGGCTCTACCTTATCATGCCTCCAGGTGTGGGTGAACGATCGTCTCTCGGACATTGTTCCCTCATTAGGCATGGTCTTTACATGCGTTTATCTTTGCAACTAAGGGACCGATTTACTTCGTTTGACCTTGTCAGGATAGTTGAGAGTCCTCTCTTGAAGACTCAGTGAAAACCCCTCAGTTGGCAAACTTCAGTGGTGGCGTAATCGAGGGTTTTGTGCCAACGTCATATTGGTAAAACTTAACTCATTCTCCCAATACTCGGATAGCTCCTGGGATCGAACACGTGATCTTTTGCCAATGATCACGTGACCTGCCTATTATGCTATGCCAGTTCGTCTTATGTGTAACAGTATCTATGCTCACACACCGCTAATATCTTGAAACTATATGCTATAGACTTGCTGGGAATTTATTGTGTATATGCTGACCGACTGGTATCCAATTATTCAATTTTGTTAGTAATAATAACTATAATTAGAAGTGTATAGTACAGTGACTAGACATAAGTCTTGGTGAAAGGTTAGTCAGCAGACAGCTAAGCGAGAATAGTACTACCTCCCCCTATTGAAAATCATGTACACACCTTGAATACCTATCACATTACACCCAACAAAACAATGCCTCTTAAACAAGCCAATCATGCCTAGTATAAGCCTAAAACAGCATGCCGAGAGATGACCAATACAGAGAAAGGCATGAACATTGTCTTCATCTATGTCTTTCAGACAATTTCCACTGTTGCCCACCTAGTTGGGTGCCCCTGGTCAACAGTCCAGAATTTCCTAGCATGTACTTGTGATCATGGATCTATGGAGAATGCAATCCAATCTGGCCACCCTGCCCTATTGAGTTGCTGAGAAAAGTGAGTGATCATTTGCGCAGCCAGAAATGATTGAGCAATGACCTGATTAGAATAGTGCAACCGTTATGCTCCACATGTGTCTATTAGAACTATCGATTGTATTTTCTGGGAAGCCAATATACAGAAGTGGCTTGCTCAGCAGAGGCCAAAGTTGCAGGAGAGATATGCTAAGGCTAGACTAGAATGGGCTTTGGCTAGAAAAGACTAGACAATTGAAGATTTTCAGGGGATTCTCTATAGCGATGAATGCACTGTGCAAAAATCTGCAGATCTTCAGTATGTGTGAGTGTTTCGCACACCTCAGGAAAAGTCGCTCACACCCTGTATTCAGCCTAGGGGGAAGGCAAATGAGATTAGGCTGATGGTTTGGGGCGGCTTTTGGGGAAAGAAACAGGATCAATTAGTTTCAATTAGGGAGACAAGGGTAGACAGACATGTTTATATTCAGCTTCTAGATTCTGTTTTAGGCCCGGTCATGCAGGAGATTGCAGGTGATATTGACAATCCCCTGTTTCAACAGGATAATGCAAAAGTTTACACAGTATGTGACACACTCCAATGGCTTGAGGATAACGGTATTGATTTGGAAGGTTATCCTCCCCTCTCCCCCAATCTTAACCCGATTGAGCATGCCTCAGTAGAACTTAAGCGCCGCCTCCACAAGTAATATCCTGATATCTTAGATACACCAGGTAGACCTGATTGAGTATGGGCAAGGTGAGACTAGCTGCTAAAATATTATTACCGGGCTGGTGGCTAACACTTTACACAATAGATTAGCTGAGATCCTACCACTTGTTTGGGAGACTATTCCAGATAGCTTCTTTGAGAAGCTGTGGAAGTCTATGCCCTCCCATGTAGCTGCAGTTATTGAGACGAAAGGATGGTATACTAAGTACTAGCACTATGTATTTTAATTTTTAATTTTAATTTAATCACTTTCATTCAGCTGGGAGGTTATTACGCAATGCCCAGGTGGCGCACTGATGTTGTTTCAGATAGCACAATCACCAAGACTTATGTCTAGTAACTGTATCTAACCTGTGAACCAGACCATCATTTCATCAACAGCAATATTACTTGCAGGGATTATAAACCTTTAAAACTTGGAGGAAAAGTTGACCAACAATGGTTCTAGTTTTTGATACCACTCCACTTATGGTAGGGACTCATAGGACTTGAAAACATGAAAGTATCACTTTATTTGCTCAAATCGAAACTGTGATATATACTTTCTGATGCCATATTAAGGCTATTTATATGTCTTCACCCAGTAGTCTATATATCTGGGTAACTGCTGAACACCTATAGACAGGACAAGAGCCAGAAAAATGTGCAGTTCTGCTGCTAAAGTATCATACCATTTCTGCTTGTATGTCATGATCTGGCTAGAGGAGCGCTAGCCAGGTGATGGAAGCAAGGAACAGGTTTCACACATGAACTTATTTAGAGGTCATGGGGTTAAGTTATGTTTTTATGCATATGACCTCGTCAGCAGGTCATGGAGCTCATTTATGTTTAAATTGTTTTCACGGATATGACCTCATTAGCAGGTCATGGGGCTCATTTATTTTTGATTGCATTTCGCACATGACGTACAATTAATGTTATGGGGAAAGTCTAGGCTGGCCAGTAAGGCTTATCAGCAAGGCAGACTCATTTATGTTTCACCCGTGATCTCGTTAGTAGGTCATGTGCCTTGTTTATGCATTTGACTTATATTGTGTTTGATTTATATTTTCGCATATGACATTATTTAGAAGTCATGGGATGTTTTATGTTTTGCGCGCATGACTCAATTGAGTCATATAATGTTATGAATGATTTTGCATCTAACCTTGCTTGAGGTTCAGGACAGGGTTAGGGTTGTGGGAAGAGGCCTATATAAAGGCCAGGTTTTCACAGATGGGTTAGCTCTTCATGCAACCATCTACTGTTATTTTCTGTCTACTACTTTAAGCTCTTTACAATACAAAAACCTTTACCCTCCAAACCTCTCCATTAGATGGATCAACCATAGAGTCAACAACCTATCCGCTATGTGGATCAAGTTAGCAATATAAAGACCGGTACTCTCAGCGCTGGTGAGAAACCAATTCTTATATGAGAATACTAAGATAGGACCAAGGGACTCAAGGAGCTCTTGAACACAGCGCAGCGCAGTTTGAGAAGCAAAGAAGTTCGTTACGTGTCGCAAGTACAACGAATTGTGGGAACCCATAACATTGTATGAGTCATAAGCACCTTTATTTAAAGTATACATATTTGTATTTTGTACAAGGATATTAAGCTCTTCATTGTCAAAGAATAAGTTGAAAAAATCTAATGCTTAGCTCTGCTTTGTAGAAATAGTCTTTGGAAGATAAAGAATCCGCTCATGGGGCAGCACTATATGCTCAAAGAATACAAAATCTGGAAGCGGTGGTAGAGTATTTGGATCAATATGTAAGGCAGTTCTGAGATGGTGGCTCTGTAAACCCTGGCCTTCTTCCAATATATCATCTTCTCCTTCCTCTTCATTACCATTGCTCTTATTCCCACTGTTATCAAGACTTCGACCACTCCCTCTACCTCTTCTAGTACCTTCATCATCCTCCTCCTTATGATCATCCTCATGATCAGTCCGTTTTCCAATATGACCAGCTCTCTCAAGCACTGCTAACTCTTCCTCTGTACTCTCATTATCTGACTCAGTGTTGGGAGGTATGAATCTTTTAGTTTGTTCAAATGTGGTAGCAGTACCCCCAGGGGTAAAGTGTATTGTTCGTGAATCCGTTGGAATATGCATATAGCCAGGAACTTGAAAGGTATTTTCAAATTCTATATTTTCTTCTGGTTCTCTTCCTTCTTTGCCACAAGCGACCATAACAGGTACTCTACATAAAAAATTTACAACGATAATGTTCTTTTACTGTGGTGGGATCTTCACACCCATTCTATGATTGGTCTTTTCCTTATAGGGTAAGGTTGATGTGGATCCTGACACCAGTGCAACGCTAAAAAGCTGCGAAATCTGCACACAGATTAAGGGATAGCAGACAACTCGATTATTACGGTTTACAGCTTTTAAGGTAGTGAAGTGCCCACATCACTTTAGAGTGATGCCGGTATCTCGTTACCCAGTAGGTCGGGCTTCGGATCACAACTTGGGACGGTCTTCTGTTACGCCGCGATGTTCCTGTGGGTTTCAATGCGCGTTCAGCGCCACGGTAGGCGGGGTGGAAACGCTAAGGTTTGTGCTTTGTATTCTCGGCATTGCGATGGGGCCGTTCGGGTGCATCCTCCACACTCCGGGGAGTGGATTCGTATTAATTATTTCAGTCAGCCAGGCGGGCTGGCGGGGATGGTGGGCGCTCCCGGCATATCACTCGGCATCTAAAGAGAAGTGTTTGTTGTAATTCTTAATTGAAGTTGTACTTTTTGCTTGATTGTCTGCCAATCTCACCCATCATGCCATCACGCGGTCTCATCGATTAGATCGTAACCGAGCAGAAACCGGTCGGTGTGTTCAATTACGCTTGTGCACTGTACAAGGGTCTGGTATGTTAACCGGAACGGACAGGGATCTATTTGGCTGGTTAACCTCGAAAAACTGTTCCATAACTTCTTGCCGGACCTTGTACTAGAGTGCAGCGAGGCGGTGGGCTTGGGACAAACTCTTCAATTTCACTGATGTATTGAGAGGTACTGTAGATGTTGGCTATTAATTGAAGGGGGGGGGAGGGGCGTGACCTCCACTATTTATCTATTTGTTACCAGACAGTTGTCCGTTATGCGGAACCAGCAGTAGGGGAGGGTTGATAATTGCGGTCTAGTATATCCGTCCTTCCCTCACGAGCTTCGAGCACCTCACCACACCTATCCACTGCCAACTCTCTGATATAAGTTCCAAGCTTTCTGTGAAAAAGACCCCAGTCAAACGGAACGTGATGGTCCTCTTCAAAGGAGACATCCAAGAAGTCACTGAGGTGAAAGTAAATATAAGTGCAATTGTTCGTGCCAAAGTGGTTCTATGCATGTTAGCCATATTAGAGACTTCACCTTCACCAGTCTTGAGGAGTCGCTTACAGAGGGACCAAAGGTGCGAATAGCCAATCGAGACACCGGATCGCGCTTCCAGATCTCGATGAATCCGGTAATCCTGCCTACCCAACGTAAACCCTTGTACCAAGCGGGCCCTTGAGCACCATCGAGAGTGAATAGTTCATGGGCGATTTCGTGGGACGGGGGAAATTCCAGCTGATCGAACTCCTCATCACTATGGCGTGAAGTAGGATTCTGGTAGGCAGGGTCCTCTTGTACCTTCACAAGCATAACTGCGGACACAGTGTCGGTACCCTGGAGCCATATCTTGGCATCCTGAACTAGCCTAGTATACTCCCCGGCATGACCCACTTCCAGTACAAACTTCACCTCGGGAGCTCCCGCAACATTTTCAACTTGCACTGCGGTATCTGGCACTTTCCGCGACCCACGGTACGCGCCTTGGAATGTGCGGAATTTTTGGTTTCCGACAATGCTGACGTTCTCGCGAAGTCTTGTAGGAAGACTGCTCCTCGCCAGGTTGAATCCTTCTGCAACGGTGCTTACAACCTTTTCATGGATGGGACCCGGCATGCACCGGATGATCAGGGTGGAGGATGACGCATCGAATGAAAATTTTGGAAACATGGTACTGCTTAGCAATTGACTTTGGAGCGGAGTCAAGAGGGAGTTTTACTTTTCATCATCATCAATATTCAAGGCTCTCTTGAAATTGAGGAAGTCGGACTTTGGCATTTGCATTGTCAGCGCCAACTCCCTGCTTTCAGGAGGGCCAAAACTCCCACTTCCTGAGTTCCAGTCTTTAAACTTCTCCACATATCGGTCAACAGATCCTGACTTGGGATCTGTGATGGGTGGGGTCTGCTCCGCGTGACTGGGAGTGTCATTGGTGGCACGGTTGTCAAGGTGGCGATAGCGTGGAGGCTCAACGGCGTGGTACGGAAAATGGGACGGGGTGGGCAACCATGCGGGGGGAGGCCCGGGGGTACGGCTCGCCGGAGCGAAGTTAATATTCGGCGGTGTGTGGATGTACCCAGTCCCACTGTGGCTCCCAGGCCCATCATAGCTCCCAGGTCCGTCCAGTCGATGCCCCATTTTGCGGGAAATTACCTGTATGAACCACGTTAGTTGAAAAATCGTGAATGCGATGTATTTGTTCATGTGGTACAAGGGTAAGAACTAATTAACCGGAACAGACAAGGATGTATTTGGCTGGTTAACCTCAAATAACTGTACTCGGAAGATTAAATTGTGAGGAATAGGGGTATGATGCTGGATAGAGCAGGGGAAGCAATCAAGGGGAGGGAGGTGCAAAAAGTAAGGAGTTGAAGGGATGGGGAAAGGGAAGGTTGGGAAAAAACAAACGCTCTTACCGATGTCAGTGGCGGTGGTCTGGAGACTCTGAACCGTTGTCTCCGGGCGTTTGGCGGTGGGTGGTATGGTTGTGGGAGCTGTTGGGTGGACTACTCGTGCCAAGGCGCTGCAACCCTCGAAACTTCGCCTGTTCGCTGACTCAGCTTTCGGGGGGCACTGATCCTGAGTATACGCGATTTCCACTCTAGTGACACGACACTTTCCGCGATCCCACCAATCAGACTCCTTGGAGCCCATCTCGCGATAGCTTCAAGTCTTTAATTTCAAGGAATCCAACCTTGACTTTAACCTTGATTTAGGAGATAATTTAATCTCCTTTTATCTACTATTACCCATTTCCTGTCAATGGGACTTAGTTTACATTCGTCTACAATGGTTCAAAGAAATGGCAGTTCCTGTTTTTTTAACTCATATGTATATTTGATTATGGCTCAAACACGTACATGCAGCTCGCGCTATGGCATACAAAAGCCTTAATTTCATGTCCTCCACGCCCCAGGGGAAAAATCGCCCCAAGTCCCTCTGGTCTGGGACCAACCGCATATCCCTCCCCGAAGCCCAGTCCCCCAGCAAGCCGAAACAAACTAAAGAAACCCAAGCAACAAGAAGAGCAGGAAGCTACAAAAAACCCCACTGGCGTCATCTCAACAAATAAAACAAAATAAAATACCCCCTAAAAATGCCCTAACGGGCGGTTGCGGAAAGTCACAATCCCGCGCAGCAGACCTATGG
>PYWC01000074.1:626864-706817 GCA_003182015.1 Tuber magnatum | reverse complement strand
GCAATCCTTTGCGTAGTGCCCTTTTTCCCGCATTTGAAACATGTCCCTTCCTCGCGTCGTTTCTGCTTCTTGTCTTTCTTGTCCTTTGAATCCTTGCGATAAGGTTTATCCTTTTTCGTATTATCCTGCGATGGTGATCCCTTGCTATTTCTTTCTTTTGGTATGTGGGTTCGGGAGACTCCTGTTTCATACAGGATAGCATCCTTCCGTTCGGCCCACTTGACTATCGTGTCAAAGGAATCACCATCCTCCTCCATGGGTTCTACCTCCTGGCGTAGTCTGGGATGCATTGCTTGATACAATCTTTGTCGTAGCGTATACTGAGACACTGTCCCGGTAGGCAATCGTCCATAATACATCAAGGGATCCGTCGCGATCAGGGTTATTCTTTCTGTTTTGCCATTTCGTACTTGCTGGATGTCCTTGAACCTTTTGTATAGTTCTTCCGTGTTTCGCGAGGATTGGAATCTCTCTCTCAAGTACTTTATTAGGGTTGTTCCACGGATTTTTTCCCCACTCTCATAGTGGTTCATTGCTTGGTGGTATGCTTCTTCTGCCTTTCTGGTGGAGAAGCTTCTAAAGTACGCTCCACTTCCTTCCTTAGTTTTGTCCAATCCGCGTAGCGCCCGGTATTGAGAGGTTGTTATAACCCACCGATCAAATACTTCAGGTTTTAAGTTGTCCTTTTCGCCCGAGAACGAGGGTGGCAGCGGAAGTTTGATTTTGGGTCCTCTTCGCCTTGCCCCTGGGCTGGGTGGTCCGGCAGATTCACCTTCGGACATTTCGTGTTTGGACTCTTCGTTACTCAAACTGTTGTCTGAGGAGCTTTCTCGAGCGTCGCTGGGGAATTGGTCTGGTGGCTGCCTTACTACCGAGTGATCAGATGCTTCTTCGTCGTCTTCTCCCTTCTTAGCTGTCCCGACAGGTATGCTATCTTTCTTCAGAGGTTGCGCTAGTGCCTTTCCTTTGCTGGCGCTGAGGGGGAATAGCCCAGGAAGGCTAGTTGCTGCCTTTACTAATTCGTTAGTCGATTCGCTGAAGGTCTGCTTGGCCCAGTCTCGCGCTAGTTGTCGTTCTGCTTCCTCTATCGAGAATTCATGCTTTGGCCCTTTCAGTTTCTTTGGTTGCCTTTTCTTCGTAAGGCCTTCTCGCGGGACCTGCTTCCCACTTCGAGTCTGCAGTGACTCAATGGTGTCATGTTGGCAGAGCCGAACCCTTTGTGGTTCTGCCGTTCCCCGCTGCTAGCTTCGCTGTTGGACGTTTCCTAGGTTGATCAGACCAGGTCCCTGCAGGCTTCTTAACCACTTGCTGAGGTTAAAAAAATGTAACATGTTCGTGCCAGGCCCTAGTCACGTAGCGGTAGGATAGGAGCAGATGGCTTCGTTGTCAACACGAAACGAGCGCTGCTTGCTAAAGGAGGCTTCGAACAGGGTGAAATAGGAGATCAAAGAAGTAACCGTTCAACCAAGTATATTTCAAGAATACTGTCTGTTGAAGTCTGCTGTTTCCATTGCGGGAATCAGCGGTCTTTAAATACAGCATATCGCTTATCTCCAGTATGAGCGATATTGCAAAACAATGTGTGTATCAACCGATAGCACATGAAACAATTCAAGTATCAAATGATAGCACACGAAACAATACAAGTATCAAATGATACTGTGAAACCAAACATAAAACAATGTGTGTATCAAACGATAGCATACAAAACAATACAAGTATCAAACGATACTGTGAAACCAAACATAAAATAACCTAGTACCCGTACCAGTTACACACCAGATAAGATTACCCTACCCTCAGGATCAGGTTACCCTGCCATGGGGCTTGGGTTACCCTGTCCAAAGTCCTGAGTTATCCTACCTTTCAATACGAAGTCCCTTGGGATGTTTGGGAAAAATGACTGGAATGTTGGTCACGCGAAGTCATGCATAATACTGGAATCTGGGGTTCCGAGACACGCTATTGGGCGAGCTACGCAGCTCTGAAGAAGCTGTAAATTGGAGACATTATTTCCATCATACCCCTCCAGCCCCGTCTTGAGGCCTGGACGTTATGGGCAAATGGTTGTGCAGTTGTTTGCAGTTTAGCAAAGAGGAATCTTGGGAGACCTGCTTGCAACACTGTATAGTTTGTTGCCATCCAGTCAACCATAAGGTGTTCGCAGGATATATAAGAGGGCATAGTGTAGAAGGTGGAGTACCTCCTCCAAGATGTTTGGAGTAAAACAGACTAAAACTGATGGAGTTAATGGGAGTTAATCGTGGGGGGCCCGAAGGTAGACCTGGGTGGTGCCGGGGCGAGCGGGAGAGTTTTATACCAACCAAGCCCGAAAGTGTCCCCAATGCCATAGGCTCTGTAAGGGAAGTGCAGAGTCACTAAAAGCATGATTCCTACTACAGGTAAGGTGGATCTGAGGTAGTGGTCATAGGTAGTGCCTATTGGACCCCTCCTGGACCTCCGTATTCTGCGGAAGACACCGGAAGACCAAGAATTGTAAATAGTAGATTGATCAACCGCTCACGGTAGCCTCCGGGGTCATGTGGAGATCAATGTACATGGGAAGGATGTCATAGATAGTCCAGTTCATCAGGTGTCTTGACTGTTAGCCACTGGCAAGACACCGATGTGAAGAAGTTTTCACTCGGCAGGCAGAATGGAAATGCGCCACAGAAATGACAACCACATAAGGTAAATGCCAACTAGAACATGTTGACACATGCATGCCCGAAGGGTATGCTAGGAGACATGTCGGACCACCCTTAGTGGAGAAGGGTGTGCTCGCATAGTTGGAGTAAACTGATGGGGGAGTTTCTGGCATAAGATAAAACTACTTGAAAGTCTATGCGAGAACTCTCCTACTCCAACAATCAATCCTCTCGAGACCCTAATTGAGTGAAGTATCAGGCTTAACAATATTAAGTTTTATCATTTACTTTACTCTTACATCTGTGTGAACTTTTGGTGATAAGTTTGTAGTTGTTCCATGTGGTCGCAACCTTGGGATCCATCTTCCTAGGCGTACCCCCATTACACAAATAACAAATAAGAAATAAGAACAAATAACAAATTACAAAGAATAATAAACAAGAAATACAAACAAACAATAAAATAAGAAGAACAAGAAAAAAGAATAACAAATAATAAATAATAAATAACTAATAACAACAAATAACAACATATAATAGATAAAAGTAGGCAATAAATAAGAACAAATAATAAATAGTATTAAATAATAACAAGTAATAAAAAATACTAAATGATGAGCAACAAATAAAACAGACCTTCTGGACTGAAGAGTAGTGTGCTACATACTACTACCACTCCAGAGTTTTAACCTATACTACTTTCAAGGCTTAACTTATACTACTCCATATACTATAGTACTCTTTTTATAATAGCAAATAGGTAATACTACTTTAATGTATAAAGAAATACTAAAACAGATTTACTTTTGATACAGCCTATATGGAATGCACTCCAGGTCTGGAGGGGGTCTGCTAAATACTACTACTTTAAAGTATTAATCAATACTACTTTTTATACTATACTCTTTGTATAACGACAAACAAGAGATACTTCTTCAATGTATAAACAAATACTAATACAGATATGCTTTAACAGTCTACATGGAATACCCTCCAGGTCTTGAGGGGGACAGCTAAACACTACTACTGCTTTCACATATTAACCTATACTACTCATACTATATTCTTTGTATAACAACAAACAAGAAATACTTCCTTAATATATGAACAAATACTAATACAGCCTATATGGACTCTCTAGATCTGGAGGGAGCCTGCTAAGACTACTACTTCTTTCAATTGTTGATCAACACCAGTGCTTATACCATACTAATACAGATGTACTTTTACAACCTATATGGACCCTCCAGGTCTAGAGGGGGCCTGCTAGTCTGATGAGTACCATCGCACTCACTGTGCCCCGGAATCCAGCTTTCTATGTGCTAGGTATTTGGACTGCCGAAAGTGGTCTTCCTTTGCTTTCGGGTGGATAAATGTCATCGTCTCATCCTCATACCGGTATTTGACCTCGTCTAGGTGTCACTGTACGGCAGATTTCTACCCCATAAGGTGCTTTCTTGATCATACCAAATAATAGCCCCATTACCCTCCTATTTCACTTCGCTCATAGTCGGGAAAAGCAAGTGTGATACGATTTTCTTTTCATTTCTGGGGTGGTAGCTTATGACTACACACCTTAGAAGAGAAATACTGATTATATATACAATACCGGTAGTAAAATAATAGTGCATAATATATATAATACTAATTAAAGCCTACAAAATGGGCATTTCCCGCAATAGAATCTAAGGGGATAGATCATGAATGTGAATCCAATTCCTCAGGTAAGTAATTACGTATCATACCTACAAAAGAACTCTAGGTCGTATCATGAACTATCACCACACAAAAAAAGCTAGCGTCACACTTGCTTTTCCCGACTATGAGCGAAGCGAAATAGGAGGGTAGCCGGCTATTAAGTGCACACTCACCCCTACCATCATTTCCCGTTGGTTATGGCTCTCGCATACCGGCCGCTCGTGTAGAGTGAGCCTCGGAATACCGCTGTCCTTAGCATGAAGAGAGAGAAGAAATCCTGCTCGTGCCTTGCCACAGTTAAGTAACATATGCCAGGCCACCGGAAGTTGCCAGGGAGGCTCTTGAGCTCGCCGGGGCTGGGTAGATTGGATACCGGACGGATCTGGTTTGGGCCAAGTTGGCTGGTAGGTTGGTTACACTCGTATACCTGTACGATACCCGTTAAAAAATTCAACCGGCCTTTCTCAAGAGCCCGTGCCCCCGGAATTCATGTACGAGTACTGCCAGGGTGAACCGAGCGCCTACTGGGTTGGTTGAGGTAGACTTTGCGAATGTGGCTTTTGACTGTTCTGGATTCGTCAAGATTGAGAAACAAGATGGAAGGCCCGGGGGGCACGGGCCAATTCCGCCTCTCTGGAGCCATGACAGGACATGCTGAACGAGGATTCGGACTGTGGCCCGGAGTGGCTGCTTGTGGCCACCACGAGTATTCGAGTACTGTATTAGCAGCTGGCCAATGTTTCGTGAACAAGACCGCTATTTCATGCGGTCAAATTCCGGCTCTTCTGCTCATATCCTGGCGGTATGCAATCGTACCCGCCTTCACAAATTTCACCATATTACGAGTGGGCTTTGCCAGCCAGAGGCCATTTGTCTATGCTACTTCCCCGTCTTTCCAGCCGTACCACTCTACGGTCGAATCTCAAATGGCGGGCAAGTGTGCTGGGTAGTGCGAAATTTACCCCTCCCGAAAAGGGGCGAGAAATACAGAAAAACATAAGCCGTTCAGTCTTTCCTGAAAGCTTAAGAGAGAGAAAGAGAACTGGACCTTATAGCAGGAGGCAAGTGGGACTACTTGGCCCACTGTTAAGTTGTTTGAGACCAGACAGTGCAGTGCAAAGCTGTAACACAGTTTCCCTCCAGTGCATGCGTCAGTTGTGTGTCCCTCGTAGGTGCGGTATCCCCATTAGAGCTGGAGAAGTCAAGACTCTCCCGAGCTCGCATGTGCTTGGAACCTCTTCGGAAGACGTATCAATCAATTAGGGGGACGCCGCTGTCATGTAGCCCGCCAATTCGCTGATAGTTGAACCCTGCTCCAGATGAAGGCCTGATTGGGGAGATGCGAAGACGAGGTCACCCATGGCCTTGGCGTGCAGACGATTGGCTGGTGCTCGGTTGTGCGACAATCGCCTTGATGCCGCCCCAAGGAAACCCCGCTCCGCCTGGCTTGGAGGAATGTGACGCCCATCGACCTCTTCAACAAAGTAACCGTGCTGGTGTACTCTACTGTTATACTCTCTATCGTACTACTAGTGACCAAATCTTACCGGCGATGAATACAAGACCCAGCGGGTACGGAAGACCGGGTTACAGCACTGATAGCCGCCAGTATGGCATCTCGAATACCCGTACCGCCAATAATACGACCAATAATATTCACGGTCACTCGAACACGAATTTTGGGAATATTTCAAACACCATCAATGTGGGAGTGAGTGAGGAGTCTTTGCGGATCCGGGCGTGGCTGTCGCCACTCGAACCCCATAAAAGACACCAGGATGTGAGCAACCATCGGCTTGATGGCATTGGGGATTGGGTCCTACAGAAGGATGAGTTCGAGGCATGGAGGAATGGTCAGGGGGGTTTACAGAATCCTATTTTGCTATGCTGTGGGGGTCAAGGAGTCGGCAAGACCTATATAAGGTACGATAGTATTCTCTAGAAACTATAGACAATACTGACAAGTGATAAAATCAGTTCATTAGTGATAGACACACTGCTCGAGCAAGCTCGTGGATACAATACCGCCGTTTTATCGCTCTATTGTGATTACCAGGCGCAGAAGGACCAATCGGGGGTGCACATGATAGGGAGTCTGCTCAGGCAGGTTGCTGTGGGGACCGCAAGTATTCCAGCCGAAATTCAAAGTGCTTTTGAAGAGTCAAGACAGGGGGGTGGCAAAGGTCTTCGAGTGCCGGAAATGGTGAAACTATTCATCAAAACAATCAGCGCCACCAATCGAGTATACATCTGCGTCGACGCAGTGGACGAGCTGCTGCCACAGCACCGATCAGAGTTTCTTCGCACCCTACGACAGATTCTTCAAGAGGGACCAAATGTTCGGCTATTTCTTACCGGGAGACCACATGTTCGTGGGGAACTGGATAGGCATCTCGGCGAAGGGGCATACAGCATACAAATTGTGGCCGATCCAGGAGATATTGCTAGATACCTGAGCCGAAAGGTGGATGACGACAATGCCCGAGATCCAGGCTTGATGACGGAAAATCTCAAGAATGATATCATGAAAACAATCGTGGAAAAGACTTCGGAGATGTGAGTATGATAGAAACAATCCTAATGCAAATTCGACTCACACATTGACATTCTGCTAAGATTTCTGCTCGTTGCATTAAATATCGACGCAATTTTGGGCGAGACCTCGTTATCGAGGAGAAAGAGAATGTTACAAAGGGTGGCGACAATTGGCGTGGACCTGGATAGTGTGTATGCTCAAACATTACAGCGAATAAAAGAACAGGGGGGTGACCGATCAAGACTTGGGATGGAGGTCCTAATGTGGTTATCCCACTCGGAGCGGCCAATGCGGATCGAAGAACTCCGCCACGCTCTGGCAGTAGAAATGGAATCGGTCGATGTGGACCCAGAGAACATCCGGCCACAAGATACAGTCCTCGCATCATGCTTAGGGCTTGCCGTGCTTGACAACGAGACATCGACGGTCCGGCTGATACACCACACGCTTCAAGAATACCTCTCCCGTCCCGGTATCTTGCCTGGCGCCCACAGAACACTTGCCGAGTCATGCTTGACATACCTCAATTATGAGCAGGTCAAGGGGCTTCCGGCCGATAAGGGTTCAGACCTCGGAGACATGCCCTTCATCGAGTATTCCTCTCTCTATTGGGGATGCCACGCAAAGATGGAGCTCTCGGATTGCGCGAAATCGCTTGCGCTTAAGCTGTTAAACGGGTACGATAGCCATATAAGTGCTACCTTACTTTTCAAGCAAAGACGCCCTCATCATTCTCACCAGTCTCCCTGCCTATTTACTGGTTTACACTGTGCATCCTACTTTGGGGTTGTTGAGCTTGTGGCTACTTTAATAGAGATAAAAGGCTCCGATATCAATCAGCGAGATCGGAAGGGTTTCACGCCGTTCATGTGGGCTGTTTGGCAGGGGAATGAAGCGGTGGTGAGACTGCTGCTCGCGCGAGACGATGTCTATCCCAACGGGGTAAACAAAGATGGCGAGACACCACTCTGGTGCGCTTCCAGGAATGGGCATGCTGGGGTGGCGAGATTACTGCTCGCACGGAACGATGTCGACCCTGACAAGCCAAACAACGTTGGCGAGACACCACTCTGGGGTGCTTCTTGGAATGGGCATGAGGGGGTGGTGAGACTACTGCTCGCACGGAACGATGTCGATCCCGACAAGCCAGGCAACTATGGCTGGACACCACTCCGGGGTGCTTCTTCGAATGGGCATGAGGGGGCGGTGAGACTACTGCTCGCACGGAACGATGTCAATCCCGACAAGCCAGACAACGATGGCTGGACACCACTCCGGGGTGCTTCTTTTCAGGGGCATGAGGGGGCGGTGAGACTACTGCTCGCACGGAACGATGTCAATCCCAACAAGCCAGACAACGTTGGCGAGACACCACTCTGGGGTGCTTCTTCGAATGGGCATGAGGGGGTGGTGAGACTACTGCTTGCACGGAACGATGTCAATCCCGACAAGCCAGACAACGATGGATGGACACCACTCTGGGGTGCTTCTTCGAATGGGCATGAGGGGGTGGTGAGACTACTGCTCGCACGTGTTGAAGCAACAGGAGATCGGTGGCAGCAGAGAGGCTGAACGTAGCAGGAAACGAAGACGAGACCTTTGGTGGAGGGAGGAGAGTGAGTGAGGTAGTATTGTTTGTATTGGTTGTAGTTAAGAGAAAACAAAAGAAAAGAATAAATGAATGAATGATACAAAGGAAAAATTGTTTGTAGGGTTATCTTAGTATAACCCTGATCCATATCCTATCAACCCCTTTTGAACATATATCCCAAGCACTTTGTAGTGTAGACTACATCAGTCTATTAACAGAAATACATGAGGACTTGAAAGAGCGTAGACTATTTACAACAGCACGGAACGATGTCGACCCTGACAAGCCAGATAACAAGGGCCAGACACCACTCCTCATCGCTTCTATGAATGGGAATAAGGAGACCGCCGCACTCCTCCAACCTCGGACAACCGCAGTTTCTAGCCTGGATTAACCCCGGGGTGGTTTCACCCCCATTCCCTCCCTGCTCCCTTATGCTTGGACAGTTCTCGCTCTGGTTTCTATGTACATACCCATTACCAGCACAGCCCCCGCCCGCTCTCCAAAGCGTTTTGCCTCCCTCCGGCGTTTTTGTTTTTATCTCCCGGTCGCTCTCCCCCCTCTTTCCCTTCCTTTTTGTTTTCCTTAAACCCCTATCTTGCAACCACCCTGGGTTTGAAACGGGACGCCGAGTTTGTATGATATATGATTGATAGATATTTGAGGTAGCCCTTCCCATTGCGGATGTGAGGTCCCTCTGGACATACGAGAGAGGTTAGAGTTGGCCATATCGTATGCCGTATCATCCTTGAGGCCTATTCAAATTGTTTAATAGAAAAACAAATTCAAATAAATCCCGACACAGCCCGGAGTGTCCTACCCTTTCTTTAAAAAGGAAAATGGTGATAATGAAAAACAGAGGGAAACAAAATCAAAGGTCGAATCTGGGTATATACAGTGCAAATGGGCTAAAACCGGGTCCTCAGAACCAGCAAAACCCGATACCGGACTAGTTGATAACAACAAGGAATTTTTTAAAAAAAAAAGCTGAGACAAAAACCAATTCTAAGAAGCACAAACCATTGCTCTTTTTTTAAAAAAAAAATTAATGGTTGTCTGCACTGGCAGGAAGAGTTCAAGTATGAAAAGTGAAAATTTTGGTGAGAGTGAAACTAGTGATACAATCTAACTTTACCTAGTACTATGCTGAAAAATACTGATGTAAATTTATATTATAAAAGTCATTGTCATGTTTCATTGACCCAAGGTTCTTGCTAAGTCTTTTTTTCTCTTTTACTCAAATACAGTTCCCCAGTATGTAAGTTAACTAATTCTGATGATTTCTGTCTTTCTCTACCCCTCTTACTGCTCTGTGTATGTATCATTTCACTTTATGCATGGTGTCTTGGCAAGTCTTGGCACAACCGGGATCGTTTGCCACGGAGTTGCAACGGAATTCTCGTTCACCCGAGGGCTCGCTTTTAACCACTTTGCACCATATCTCCATGATATTTCCCGGCCCCCTCTCCAATGCTCTCCGATTGCCGGACCGTCGAGTTCGTCTTCATGAGCGTACGGTGCAAAGTGTCTAAAAGTGGACCCTCCGGTGATACAGCAATCCCGTGGCAACCGATCGGAATTGAGCAATAATTGCCAAGACATGATGAGTAAGGAGAAATGATACATGTTCAGGAAACATGTAACATAGTGCATAAGGCCAAAATCAATGGAGTAAAAATGTTGATACTTTATATAATTAATTAAACCTTGTAATTCAAGTAAAAGAAGAATAAAAGAATAGCTAAGAAGAGTTTTGAGCTAAGAGAACGTGATGATGACTTTTATAAACAATATTAGAAAATTGAGTTGTGCCATACTGCAATCCAGTATAGTAGGTATTAAGAATATGGGTACTCTTCCCCCAGTATCTCAGAAGTAACAGTGAGGATACCTCTTCTAAAGCTTTTGGAACTGTTTTGATCAGTAAAGGCCAATTATATTGGCAATGTTTCCTTGTATACCACTTTGCTTTTCCCTATCAATACTCAATCCAATTAAGTTCACAATGGAATTTAGGAAAAAACAAACAGAGATGACCCTGTTTCTCAATCTCCTCCTGAAGGCGTGACTTTTGGGCAAGGAAATATGACTGAACTGAGAGCAGCCATCTAGCACAACAAGAGTTGCTAGTGTGACCTCAATACTGCTTGCCTTTCCTGGATTTGCAATCATGTCTTAATCCTCCTATGGGCCATAAGCCTCACTCCTGCAGTACTCTCTTGCATCCCTTTGGCTTGCCTCTCCATGTCTCTGGTACTAATAAGTCATTAATATTAAAGCTTATATTCTGAGTGTGCAAAGTAACCCTATTGGACTCATAGTACCATCCACCTCTGAGATGTGGTTGTTTCCCACCGGGATCCATGTTCATATGTGATACTCGCAAGGCATCTGAAGTATCAGCAGTATGTGAGGTGGCATGATCAAATAGGAAAAGTGCCTGAGCATTCAGAAATGTAGCTTCAAATATTGGTATAGCAATATTGAGAACATGGTCAATCAGGTTATCGCCATTCCACCAAGATTCTTTACCAACTTTGATATATTCAGTGGCCTGTCGAGGATTTATTTTGAGACCAGGTATTGGTTCTATATTGCGGCTTTGTAGGATTGGTGGTAAAGGAGTTGAAGACAGCATTTCAAGTCAGTTGCATGGAGGAATGAAATCAGATACTATGAGGCCTTGGCCTTATGACTTCTTACAAATAAGGTATTTATCCTTATGAACCCAGTGGTGATGAACTCCATCATTTGATTGGAAGGTGCATTCATCATGAGTACAAGGAATCAAGAGGCGCTCTTCAGCTGGTAATGAGATTGTCTCTAATTGCCCATCTTGTAACGTGTTCAGGCCGGGCCCTAGTCACGTAGTGGTACGATAGTAGCAGATGGCTTCTTGATCAACAAGAAGCGAGCGCTGCTTGCTAAAGGAGGCTTCGAAGGGGTTTATTAGGAGATCAAAGAAGTAACTGTTCAACCAAGTATATTTAGAATGTTCTCAGTCCAAGTCTGCTGTTTCCATCGTGGAAATCAATGGTCTTTAAATACAGCATATCGCTTATCTCCAGTATGAGCAATATTCCAAAACGTTGTATGTATCAACTGATAGCACACGAAACAATACAAGTATCAAACAATACTGTGAAATAAAACATAAAACATTGTGTGTATCAACCAATAGCACATGAAACAATACATAACCTAGTACCTGTACCGGTTACACATCTGCTGATGATTTGGGCATTCATTTTTCCAACTCTTTCCATTGTGGAAGAAAGCACTACTGCTGGTAGAATACTACTTCTGGCTTCTCATGTCCATCAATATGGACGCCTTTTCTCACCTCCTTCCATTCGAAGCCTAGCTTCTTTAACCAAGTGACAGCTGTAGAAGCAGTTAAGCTCATTCTCCCTCTAGTATGTTTCTCAATCAGAGCCTGGTAGACGCAGGCCACACGAACTTCTGCATCTTACTGGCTTGTTCATGTAGTCCAATATTCTGTCACTGCTCTTGCCAGCTCTTGTCCAGAAATATCTAATGTATCATCAGTCCTCTCCATTGTTTATAATTAATAAAATGAAACTTTCAACTCCTAGGAATACTTACTCTTACCAGCCCCTTCAAGGTACTCACATACTGCAATAAGAGTACCTTAATCATTGAGTATACTTTGGGACTTGGCATGCTTTCCCCTTTGGCTTAAAGCAATAGATTGAGTCTTGATCCAACTCTTCTCTAAGCAAATGATATTGGCAGCTACATGCCTACTCTTTCTCCACTCAGTAGCTGTATTGAGAGCTGCAGTCTTGCATGGAAGATTGGGGTACTTCAATTGCCAGTTCATGAACTGCAAAACTTGGAAGTATCTTTTGATATCCTGAGTGCTTTTAGGGATTTGCTTCTTGTGCTTTAGCACTTTTTGTATATCTGCAACTCCTAGTTTGTATACTCTATATTAGTCTAATTATTCTCAACTCTACTCTACATATTTAATTCAAAATAATTATACCTTTTTTAAGAACTGTTGCTCCAATCTCCTTTGCCACTATTGGCCATTTCTCCTCCCCCAGTTTCTCTACATTCTTCCAATTGTTTTCTATAACAAGTTGACTCTGCTGCTCTTGCTCAATACTTTGTTGCTCCTTCTTCTTTGCTTTTTGAGCTCTGCCCCATAGGGTCATTCTGGATGGTCCATGGGTTGGACTCAGACTGTTTGTAGTATTATCGCAGGAGATATTAGGGGCATATTATGAGCCAGCATTTGAATCTATTGGTACTTCATTTGAGAGATTAGGTGGTGAATTTTGTAGTTAGCTTGTTAGGTGTTTGTCAGAATCTGAGATAGATTGTCTGCTTCGGATGAAGCATAAGGCTTTTTGGAGCATCCTCCTTCACATCCAATAGTTCATATACGCTTGCACTTGTTACTTGTACATGCCATACTTCTCATAACTTGATTGAATTCAGAATTGTTGTTAACGGTCATTGTGTATTAGATGCATAACTTGACAAATATCAAGTACTATCATATTTTAGTCATCTCCACTTCACAGTATTTTTCAGCATGGTACTACGCAGATTCTATCCCTTGTATCACTCTCACCAAAATTTTCACCTTTTAATCTTGAATTACATTCTTCTACGACACTTAATTAAAAAAAAAAGCGCTAGCCTCTTCTCCTTTCCAATAGCTTCCCCTCAGCGCTTTTCTTTTATAAATATCCTGTGTTGTGGTTGACTAATTCAGAATCGCGTTTGACCTATTCAGAGGGTCCGGTTTGAGACAATTTGCACTATACCCGGTAGCGCCCCACGCAAGGATACCGGAATCAGCATACCAGTGTTTATCTCATTTCCCATTTCATTTCCAGTTTTTTTTTTTTCGGCCCAAGTTGCGAGTGATAGGATGTGGAACTGGATAATTTGGACGTCCAGCTCGCCCTCGGGCATGATATGAGGTGATCCCGGTGCATCGATTGGCGAATCCCGATGGAGATGGAGATGGGGGGGGCAGTGATCAAGGGGAAAAGGGGATATAGGGTATAGGATGCCCGTCATCCCGGGGGAGCAGGGAGTGGGGGGACGCACGAAATGGGCCCGGGGTCCTGGGTTCCTTTAGACAACTTCGGATGAGTTATCGTATCATACCGTAAAAACTTGAATAATTGGACCCGGTTTCATGTAGTCCGAAATTTCCTTCTATGGAAAGGGGGCAAAAAACACAGCGAAAACACAGGCCCTTTCCCTCCTCCGAGACAGAAAAAAAAACAAAAATTTCTTGACCTTACTGAGAGAGGAAAGCCCAACGACATGAAACCGGGTCCAATTATTCAAGTTTTTACGGTAGGTTAGGCCGTGGATTTTAGTGTCGGGTCGGGTTTGTCAGCGCATTATCTGGGCGACCGGGCAAGCCCATGAATTTTGGTTGCGGAAGGGTGCAGCGCTAGGGCTGACCAACGGCGCGGGCCCGGATCCCGTAATAAGGTTATGCACGATGGATTGAGTTGAACGGATATCATACGATATATTTTTTGGGATCAGGATTTAATGGCCGTACCCGCACAGTACAGATACCTGGCACACTAAATTACCTCCCTGCAGCCTGTTCTGGTCACACCTTCTCTCACTTCATATTGTATCATAACGGGCAGGGCTTCAGGGGGGTGATCGAGATTTCAAGCCCGGGCCCAGATTGCCATTCGGGCGCTCAGGCGAAGTCTTGGAGGTTGAGCCCCGAGTGAAATACTGTATGGATAACGGGATAACCGGAATGGTTAGCAGGCTTCGTCAACGGCTCCTTTCGGTTACCGGGCGTGTTGGAGGGCCCTTACAATCCATGGCATACTCGAGTGGTATCGTGCTCATTGTGCTCCAACATCCGAATTCCTACGAAAAAGGGCCTTCTTTGAGCCCTCTGGTGGGAGAAAGCCTTTCCCATACCTTCCGGAACATTACACACCTTTTCAATACCTTCCTTGGCCGGGACATACCCTGCGGGGGTGAGACTATAACCTCCGAAGCACCGACCTCCAGACACTATTTCCGAAGATTACAGAATCATATACTGAAGTCCAACCGCTTCCCTAGGCAACGCGTTCTAGATGGATCGTACCCGTTTTTTTTTATATTACTTTTTTTCTTCTTCTTTTCTTCTTTCTTTTACCGGTACGTGGTTCGCTAGACCAGTCTGCACAGACTTTATAATTCTTTGAAATATTTAGCGCCAAGTAGTCGATGCTTTAGAGGTCATAGTTTTATAGCTGGAGGGTATTCTTTGGCCAAAGGGGGCATTGGAAAGGCGTTTAATGTCCCGGAGGGTATGATGTGAGAAAGGTTTTCCCAAATTCAAACCAAGTAACTTAAAAAAGCCCACCATGTATTGCCCGCTGCCCCTTTTCCGCCAAGCCCCCTCTCATGTCATCGATCTTGCTCTTCCTCCTGCTCGTCCTTCCTTCCCCTCCACCCTCTCCTTCTTACGCCCCCTAAACCTCAAGGACTCGCACGCTTCCTTACAGCGCAATCATCTAAAAATTGTCCATGATTACGTGTGAGCGACTGCAACGACCATTGCCTCTCTCATGCTGGTATAGTGGAACGTTAGCTGCACCAACGGAGCCAGAAAGTGCGAGGCTAGCTCCAATAAAAGGCGAGTCGTGGAAGGGTCCTCTATTGGGAGCGGCTGTGCTCAAGAGCTTCTAACCACTGATCCTGTGGAGCAGTCCAAACCAATACATTCGTCTATGGGTGGAACAATTCCCCAAATTTTGCTCTCAGATCCTCTGGAACTCTATATCTAAACTGGCTGGGAGATTGCCCAAAGAGCCGTTTTAAGTTTTAACTTCACCATATCACATTCCAAAGCAGTCAGAAATCTCCAAATATTCCACGGGCACTTGGGGAGATACTCGAAAGGATTTTGGACTATGCTATCAACTTCCTAATTTCTTCACAGCTTCGGAATGTATTGGGCGGAAGGTATGGGGTAGCGCGTTTTGGGTTGTTACATGCTATTCTGCTCACCACTTTCGGCACCAACCTCGTATACAGCAGGAGCTTCTCCACGTTCCCGATTTCGTGATTCAATCCAGCTAGACATCCCCGCAGAATTATATAAACCCATGCCCGCCAAAATGAAAAAGCCCGTCCCAGGGGTATAGCTGCCAGTGGCAACACGACAATTACTCTCTCATGGCAGCCTCGGCGACGGGAGAATTGTGATGATGGCTATCACTCGGAAATCAAGTATCCCTGCTAACCGCAGATCCTCCCCCAAAATAAGAAAAGGCAGGCGGAAAAGGAAAGCACCCCCGGCAGACTCCGGCAAGAAGAGTAACAATCAATCCCCATTTTCAACGCGACCGTCGTATGACGAGGTAGATTCTTGCCTCCTTTTGAGGGCCAAGAAGCCCTTGATGATATCGGTAACCGGGGCCAGCCCGGAGGTGGAGTTGTGTAAACAGCAACCCCTTACTGTAAAGTCTATTGCCTTCAAGTATCAGGAGGGACAGCATTATAAAATCCCACGATAAGGTTTCCCAAACCTGTGAAGCTCCAACACCCAGCCCAGGGGGACCGTGAGAGTGGGTTTGGTGTTTTGCCACGTGATCACCTTCCGAAATAGGAAGGAGAAAAGTGGGGCCGGAAAATTGAGGCAGAGGGGCTTGATCAGTCTCTTCGATAAGCCACCGTACAGTACTGCGATGCCGCCGGCATCGCCTCACCCACTCCCGAAATTTATCCGCTATGAATACACCACCCACAGGACATAGAGGACCAAATCTCAGTGGTGGTCCCTGCCAGTATGGCATATCGAACACCCGTACCAGTAATAACATGACCAACAGTATCCACGGTGACCCGAATACAAACTGTGCAAATGTGTCAAACAGCTATAACAGCACCATCAACGTGGGAACAAGTGAAGAGTCTTTGCGGATCCAAGCATGGCTGTCACCACTCGAACCCCACAAAAGGCATCAGGATCTGAGCAACCGTCGGCTCGATGGTGTCGGGGATTGGGTTCTGCGGAAGGATGAGTTTGAGTCATGGAGCAAGAGCCAGGACGGCTCGGAGAATCCTACTTTGCTATGTTATGGAGGCCAAGGGGTTGGCAAGACCTACATAAGGCGCAAGAGTGCCCTCCAGAAACTATAGGCTATGCTAATATGTAATAAAATCAGTTCATTAGTAATCGACACCCTGTACGATCGAGCTCGTGGACACAATACCGCCGTTTTATCTCTCTCTTGTGATTACCAAGCACAAAAGGACCAATCGGTAGTAAATATAATAGGGAGTCTACTCGGGCAGGTTACCTTGGGGGCACCAAGGATTCCAGATGAAATTCAAACTGCCTTTGACGAGTCAAAGAAGAGAGGTTTCCAAGGCCTACGATTGCCTGACATGCTAAAATTACTCGCCAAAACAATCAGTTCCATCGAGGGAGTATATATCTGCTTCGACGCAGTGGACGAACTACTGCCACAGGGGCGGTCAGAGGTTCTTCGTGCCCTGCGCCAGATCACCCAAGATGCACCAAATTCGCGACTATTTCTCACAGGGAGGCTGTATATTCTGGGGGAACTCGACAAGCATCTCACAAATAAGTCCCACACCAAACACATTGTGGCCGACCAAGGAGATATCTCTAGATACATAAGCCAGAAGATGGACCACGACCATGACCGAGATCCGGACTTGATGACAGAAGATCTGAAAACTAATATCGTGAAAACAATCTTGGAAAAGGCTTCGGAGATGTAAGTAGGAGCAACCCTACTGCAAATTTGGATCACTTATTGACACTCTGCTAAGGTTTCTGCTCGTTGCTTTGAATATCGATGTGATCCTGGGCGAGACCTCGTCAGCAAGGAGAAAGAAAATGTTGAAAAAGGTGGAGACGACAGGTGTGGACCTAGATAGTGTGTACGCCCAAATTCTACAGCGAATAAGGGAGCAGAAGGGTGACCGATCGAGACTTGGGGTGGAGGTGTTAATGTGGGTATCCCATGCGGAACGGCCATTGCAGATCGATGAACTCCGCCACGCTCTCTGGCAGTAGAAATGGAGGCGACGGATCTGGACCTTGAGAATATCCGGCCGCAAGATACCGTCCTAGCATCATGCTTAGGGCTTGCCATGCTTGACAACGAGACATCGACGGTCCGGCTGATACACCACACGCTTCAAGAATACCTCTCCCGTCCCGGTATCCTCCCTGGTGCCCACAAAACACTTGCGCAGACATGCTTAGCCTATCTCAATTATGAGCAGGTCAAGGGACTTCCGGCTAATAGAATTTCGAACCCTGGAGATGTGCCCTTTCCCGGATACTCTTCTCTATATTGAGGAGGCCACGCAAAAATGGAACTATCAGATCGCGCGAAATCGCTCGCGCTCGATCTATTAAACCGGTACGATAGCCATGTATGTGCTACCTTACTTTTCTACCACCGTAACCATTTTCACCCACACCCCTATCGACTGTTTACTGGTTTGCACTGCGCATCCTACTTCGGAGTTGTTGAGATCGTGGATGCTTTAATACAGGAGAAAGGTTGTGATATCAACCGGGGAGATTGGAAGGGCTTTACACCACTCTTGTGGGCTGCTCGACAGGGGAAATGCAGGGGTTGTGAGACTACTTCTCTCACGGAACGATGTCAACCCCTCCAAGCCAAGCATTGATGGTGAGACGACACTCTGGTGGGCTTCCTTTAATGGTCATGAGGAGGTGGTAAAACTATTGCTCTTACGGAGCAATATCAACCCCGGCAAGCCAGACATTCGGGATGAAACACCACTCTTGTGCGTTCCGAGGAAAGGGCATGAAGGGGTGGTGAGACTGCTGCTCTCACGGAACGGTGTCAGCCCCGACAAGCCAAACAAGTATGGTCAAACGCCACTCTGGCGTGCTTCCGCGAACCGGCATGAGGGGGTGGTGAGCCTACTGCTGTCATGGAGTGATGTCAATCCCGACAAGCCAAACAATGAGGCTGAAACACCACTATGGTGGGCTTCTTGGAACGGGCATGAAGGGGTGGTGAGACTACTGCTCTTACGCAAGATGTCAATCTTGACAAGTCAAACATTCATGACAAAACACCACTCTCGTGCGCTTCCCGGGATGGGCATGAGGGAGTAGCGAGACTACTGCTCTCGTGGAACAATGTCGATCGAGACAAGCCAGACAGCTGTGGTCGAACACCGCTCCGGTGGGCCCCTTTCAATGGACATGAGGGAGTGGTGAGGCTATTGCTCTCATGGGACGATGTTAATCCGGATAACCCAAACGACGATGATAAAACGCCACTTTGGTGCGCTTCTTGGAATGGGCATGAGGGGGTGGTCAGACTCCTGCTCTTACAGAACGATGTCAATCCTGACAATCCAAACATTCGTGGCGAGACACCACTCTGGCGGGCTTCGTTGAATGGGCATGAGGGAGTGGTGAGGCTACTACTCCCACGGAGTGATGTCAATCCCGACAAGCCAAACATTCGTGATGAAACACCACTCTGGTGTGCTTCTCTGAACGGACATGAGTCGGTGGTGAGGCTACTGCTCTCACGAAACGATGTCAATCCCGACAAACCAAACGATGCTGGTCGAACGCCACTCTGGTGCGCTTCTCGGAATGGGCATGAGGGGGCGGTGAGACTACTGCTTTCCCGGAACGATGTCAATCCCGACGAGTCAGACAAAAATGATCAGACACCGCTCCTGATTGCTTCCATGTATAATCGTCAGGAGATTTTAGCTCTCCTCCAAGGGATATCTGCCTGCATTCCCTCTCCCTGCCACAGATGCTGGCGCAGCCCCCGCAATAGCTTCCACTTACGTACCCTTTATCAACACAATTCCCGCCCTGTCCCCGAAGCTCTTTCCACTCTCCAGGTGCACCCTTTTCCATCTCCCAGGCGCCCTCCCCCTTCTCTTGCTTCGCTTTGGTTTTTCCCAAGCTCCAACCTTTGAAATCATCCCGGGCACTAGATTATTGTAGGAAAGGACCTCGTTTCACACTATATGCATTTAATCTTTTCTGATATTTTCCATTCATTGTGATTGGTAGAACGGGCGATGCCGTTTTACCGAAATACCCAGGAGCATGCCTTGTCATGTTACCGCTTCGAGTGTTTGTTTTCCAACCACCCCAATCCCCTCTCTTGTATGATATCATACCTCACCTTCCTCCATCACGTGCAATAGAGTTCCAACCCCCCCATAGTAACAACCAACCAAGGTTAGCCCCAATATGTAAGGGTAGAAAGATAACAGTAGTAAAAAGGGCCCCAATATTGATGACTTTCGAGCTATTGTTATCTATCAAAAATAACCGAACGACTACAAGTAGCCCCATACCCGTGAAGAGTGGGTTTAATTCAGTTCGCGGTGGCTTTGTGGGATCCCTTGTATTATTCAGGATAAAGATTCTCACCTGTGGCCCCGGTTAGTCGGCGAACCCTGTTGAAGCTTTTCTCTTCGCCCTCAGCACGCGTTCAGTAATTTTGGATCGGTGTGGTGGCAACAGATTTCCTTCCCACACGGAGTCAAAACTTGTCAAGGTCAGATACTCTGGCATGGGAGTCCCGCGGAAAGAGCTGGGGTCCCCTATTTTTGTAATCCGATTTTCACTTCAATCCCTTCAGTCTAGTGTGAAGAAGATATCGTATACATGGCGAGACACCTACAGGCCAAGACTCCGGTTTTATATGATATATGATGGACAGATGGAATCTAGCCCCGTCCATTCCAGAAATTGACCGTTCTTGGCGCATAATATGAGAGGGCACAAAGTTGGGAATATAGTGCGGAGTATCCCCCTTCAAGCATATTCGCATTGGTCGATCGATCCCCCCGTAATTATACATCTCCGCACGGTCTGTAATGCCGTAGTCTTTTTTTTTTTTTTTTCCTTGAAAATAAGAAAAGAAAAGAGAAGAAATCCGAAGGGTTAACCCCGGCACTATAATATTGTTTGGTCCCCAGTTCGACGTTCTCCGATTGCAGGAAATATGGGAGCTCGCCTTCCCGACCATACCGGTAGCGACCAGTGCAATGGCGCTAGAACCTATGTACTAGTATCACACTCGTTTTACGCTTTTCATTAGTTTGCGGGGTTTTTTTTTTCTTCTTATGCAGCGAGTGATAGGATGTGAAGCTAGGTTGCTTGAGTAGCCAGTTGGCCCTAACAGAAACATGGGAGAAGAAGAAATAATCGTAGTGAATGCTTTCATGGAGTAAGGCCCGTTGATGAGAAAAGAGACTTGGAACAGACCAAGTATGTATGATGCACAGAGTGAAGGATTCGATATGCTCAGAATGAGAAGAAGGGGGAGAAGGGGGAGAAGGGGAAGAAGCACAAGTGGAAAAAAAAAAAATGAAGAAAAAGAAACAAATAGAAAAAACCCCTTCAACGCTAGCCTACATACTGGCCCACACGCACACATACCTTCCCATATCTATTGCGGAAAGGCCCTATAATAATAGATGATCCTAGTCAATAGGTGGCGGCGGTCTTGACGATGGAATTCTTTTCATCTTCTTCAAAACAACAACGGGGACTATTGAGAATTGCATGATAAAGAGCAACCGGGTTTCCCAAATTTGGTGGCAACACCCGCACTCAATCCCTTCCCAACCCACGACGAGTACCCGACGCCCGCACACAAGAAAGCTCGATCTCCCTAGTTTCGAGGAGCCGCCTAACTATCCCAGTATCTTATCTCCTTCGTCTGGGCCCACCCACCTCACGGAATCGACCCCGGAAGCCACTCTACCAAGCTCACGAAAAAATCACTCATCACCCCTAGAACCAATTGCTTTTGACAACTTTCACGACGTGCTACCGGATAGCTTGGTTGGAACTGACTTATCCCTGGACGTGATGCCATGGGGTGCGTCTATATACCAGTTCTCTAGTTGCCGGCAGTTAAGTGCAATGGAATTTATTGAACACGGCGCGGTATAAACCCCCCCCTCCTCCCCGGCCTCTCTATTCCGTATATGAGTTATCGACCGCTCAGTACTGTAGCAACGACCAAGGAAGAACTCTCCCCTCGACACATTACCAGAGCAGCCTCCGACAGCGCTGCACCTTCCCGTCCCGTAAAATGTGCAAACTCACCACCCCAACCCCTATTACAGGGCTGGGTGAATCGCGAACGGCGTCCCCGGCGATCCCCTTGCCTCTCCTGAAGAACTGTTAGCCAACAAAACAGCATGCGTGGCACTATAACTCAACTAACTCTCGGAAACTCACCCGCCGGGTGCGGGTACAAAGATCCCAAGGCTCAGAGACGAACGCTATACACCCGGATACCAGCACACATTGGCACGAGAATAATCGAATCTACCCCTCCCCACCTTGGAGCGTACCGAATTCGAATGAATGGAGAATCACAGTTTGTCACTCGGGGGCTCGTCAGTGGTGGTTGATGATCGGGAGAGCGGTTGGAGAAAAACGTTCTATCGGAGATGATACGGGGCTCTGCTTGCCTAGGGCTGGCAAGAGCGCGTCGGCCTTGCCATAAACCTCAATTCCGAACCCCTTCGCCACCATGTTCGGGTGTTCGGACAAAGTTGTCTCAAGACTACTAAAGGCCGTGCGAGGCCTCAATCATCCGCTAATGCCCTATAGGTAAAAGAATGCAGGAACTTAGAAATAGCAATACGGGTGTCTAATTTCGAGAATCTATAGTATTTAAAATCCTGCAGCCTGAATGATGTGTGTTATAAGCACCACAAAGAATCAAGCCTTCGGAATCCGCCAACTGCCTCCTTTATACTCCACCTTCCCTTCCGATTTCATTCGGGACAGGAATTCCCTCAACTCCTCTTGCCCCCAGGAAAACCCCCCAGGGACTAGCCCGAGCATCATCGAAATCCTCTCGAGAGGCATTGCCCCACCATTGGTCAACATTCCAACAACAAACTGCTCAACAACCATCCTTTCTCGTTTCTTTTCGTCGGTAACTTCCTCTTCTTCCTCCGCTGCAGCAACACCAGTCTTGGGAGGGGTGCTGGCTTCGAGCTCTTCGAGGTCCTCTATCACAGTGTAGACGCCGTTGCCAATTTCTTTGAGGACATCCCTGCATTGCCAGAATTGGACCGCCTTCTTAACCAGGGATTCCTCCATTTCCAGGTTGTCGGCCAACTGCGAGATGGTCCATTTATCACATCGCTCCTCGCCGAATTGGTGGATGACCGCTGCTTGCCAAGTTGCAGCATCAGGAACCTGGACTACTCTGTCTTCGAGCTCAAGTTCTACCTCAACGGTTCCCATCGTTTGTAACCAAGTGAGCTTCCGCTTTTTCTTGAGGGTTTCGAACCCTCGCTCATAGCGCTCCTGCAGCTCTCTGATTTCTAGAGGGACCTGAAACCCATCCTCTTTCATTGTTGGCCAGAACAGTCTGCTGAGGATTTTGGTGTGAATTTCTGGTGAGCCTTCCATTCTAAGACCTTCCTGGGCCCGAATGTGTGTGTCCGATCGCTTAGAATCTGCAATGTCTTTAAGCATGACGTCGCAGCCTTGCATTGTTGTTTCGCCGAACCGGAGTTTAAGGAGCTCGATTGTGCGGATTTCCTTTTCAAAGAGCCATTCACCGCTACCAAGAAGCCTACTCGATAATACCGCTGCTACTTCTTTCGTCCAGACTTCCTTACTCTCCCATAGCGAGATCAAACTTCCGACTACATCGAGACCTTTGCTTCTTCGGAACTCAGGGCCTGCGTCAACTGGGTCGGGTGCCCAAGACAAGTCGTCGTAATCGAGTTCCTCAAGCCCTCCACCCTGTTGAGTCGCCGGAATACCTTTTCCAAGTTCATGAGCAAGCTCCGAGAGATCCTCGGCATCTTCTGATCCGTCAGGTAGTGACTCGGACATTATCCCTCTCACTATTACACGGACAGTATCATCACGTTCTCGGAGGTACCGCCGAATACCTCGCGAAACCCTATCGAGTAAAACACCACGAGGATCTAGAACGGTGAAGGCACGGATCAAGGAGATATAGGCCCGAAGTATATCGGAGGTTGCAGCTGCCGGATGCAGGAGACGAGTAGACAAAGCAGAGGTGAAAGTTGTCGTTAGGTGCAGACGAGTTTGCGGTGATATAATATAAGACTTTAAATCCTCGACACCTCCAAGACTATCTGGCCATTCTACGACAATGTCAAACAGTTCGCCGACTCTCAGCCGACCGAGCCTACCAATAGCAATACGCTTCCAACTCTCCAAATCTTCCTTTCTTCGCTTGATATCATCTTCCCCTACGCCCGCTCCTGCATCCACTTCCATCGCCCCTTTCTTCCGGCTATCGAGGCTCTGACGACTAGCCCTGAAACTCTCCCGGGGGCTTAGTTTTTTAAGCCTAGCAGCCCAGCCTTCGGCAGAATTAACTGATTTAGAGGAAAACAAGACATCCAGAACTAATTGTCCAAGGACATGCTCTACCCAGCGATTCAAGTCGTCGCCAACCTTGGAGGGAGTTTCCCAAACTCCGGCAAAGTGAGCGTTTATGTAGGTGGTCAAGAGAGTATTAATAACCTGCAGGGAAATCCATTAGCATATAACCCTCAATGGGCCCGCGGCCAATTTTTCACCTCTGCAAATACTCTTTCCCCTCTTCGACCACCACCACCAACACCCAACTTTTCCATAGCTGCCCAAATTTCCAGGACCTTCTTTCGGGCCTTTTCCCTCGGCTTTTCCTCTTTTCGCTTCTTCCTCTTTTCGTCGGCTTTTTCTTCAGCCCTCTGCCTATAAACATCAAACTCGTCAATCCCGTCCATATCTTTAGGATTCCCAATCGCGACTCCATCATCATCGACCACGATATCCCCATCAATATCGGTTTCCGTTGCAAAGCTTTGCTGACTTAATCTTACTCCCTGGTATACATCCTCATCTCCGCTCATACTGTCATTCCCCGCCCCGTCGCCGTCGTTAAGCACCGTGTCATCGTCATCATCGCCATCGTCGCCTCCAGGCAATCCCACCGCTGTCCCACACAACTCCAAAAACTTTTCGTAGACAAGCTTATTCCAAGCGGGATCAGGCAGTGAATAAGAAATAATCGAATTTAACGATCTAACGAACGCCTGGACCTTTGAGTCGTCGCTCTCGTCCCAGCTGTCCAGGTTCCTGCGCGCCCTCCCTTTCTTCTTCTCCGGAACGATGTAGGTTCTCAAACGAAATAGATAAATGCTCTGAGCAGTTGTCAATCGGCCCAGTATTTCTTCCAACAAACGTGCACCATCACTGTACTCCGTTGGAATCGATATCTCCGGGCGAACGTGAGCTAGGAAGTGCCTTCGGACTTCGCAAGTGTACCATTCCAGGAGGCTTGTTTCAGGGGTCGGATCTTCCGCATGGTGAATCGTCAGATATCGGATCGCTTCCGCCACATCTCTCGTCGGGTCTTGGTGTGTTTGCACGTATTCTCCAAGGCTACCCGGGAAGGGATCTGCAGGGAAGGAGAGGTACGTTGTCGCTAGATGCCACGCTCTAGACTCCCTGGCGAATATAGCTGCCGGACTAGGGGCGAATGATATGGGGGCCGGAGATGGCGTAACATTGGGATGATGCCGGGTGTTGTAGCCGTGGGAGGGAGTAGGAGTTTGTGGCGGTTGAGATGGTTGTGATGGTTGTGATGGTGGGGCCACAAATGAGGATGTAGGGGTGGCTAGAGGTGTCGGTAAGGTGGAGGATGCTGAAGGCGGGAATACAGACTCGAAGATTCGTTTTCGGCCTTGTGGATAGGGAATTGGATGCTGAGATAAAAAAGCCGCCATTTCTGATGATTGTTGCTCGGATTGAGAAAGGGGCTCCCTGTGGGAAGTCGCGATGCGGGGAGACGCGTTCCTAATGATGTTCCGTGAAAGCGTGATCGCCAGAACCCTAACCCCAAAACCCCCCCGCCATACCGTGCATGTAGCTCATTTCAGCGTTTATTGGAGACAATATCATACTTACGAGTAATTACACAATAGTTGATACAGATAGTGTACAGTACTGTACTATTAGCGCTAGTCTAGGAGGCAGCGCTATGTGGTGCTCGAGTATAGTGCAAGTGCTATGATACCGGTGGCACGGTACTGTGGTGTATCATAAACCAGGATGAGAGAGGCTTACCGGACTATCCCCCACAATTCACGAGCAGATACACTCTCGCAATCCCACGGCCAAATAATCTCAGTTTTTTTTTTGCCAGAGAATAGCTCAACCTCCTTACATGTGCAGATCATCTATGGGAATTACAGTACCAAAGATTTTGTATTCCTTACTTGTAAGAGCTACATGAAAATAATAATAATAATAATAATAAAGTGAAAAAGGCATCACCCCGCCCGCTCCCCAGTTACTGATTTGCGACCATAGCAGCGGTATAGATATCAATCTGCCCCATGATATCCCTATGCCTCGGCTCCCATCCCAGATAAGTCCTAGCCCGGTCACTGCTAGTGTTGAACTGGGTGAGAATCGCCTGCTCAAACATTGCCATAGGCCCTTCCGGATCCCTATAAACGATAGCCCCCGTGAACCCCATATACTTCGCCGCAGCCTCAATGATATCCGTATACGATTCGTGCTGAGCTGCGATATCAAAAAGCGGATACGACAAAGCCCCCACATACGATATCTGCAAAAGTCAGCAGCCTCCTTTATTGAAATCGAAAAAATAAAAGGAGAGAAAGGGCTACCTGCCTTTTCTACAACTCTAAGAGTAAAATCGGCTACATCATCTTTGTGTATCACTGCAAGCTCGAATTTTCTCCCCAGAACCTTCGCTTCAGAAGCACCTTCCTTAACCCCCGCAGCTATGGGGGCCAGAAGCATCGAAAAAATGCTCCCGCTACCGCCGTAAAGCATCGTCGGCCGGATGACTACAGCATCCAAAACATCGCTCGAGCCCAATACTTGGTTCTCCGTGGCCGGTCTCCAGGCCACCATGTCCAGAGGAGTTGGAGTAGTCAGTTCATTCACGATATCCCTCGCATCCGGTTGGTCTCCGTGAACCCATGTTCCGGAGAACAAAATGAAGCCAAGCTTTGGTCCCCGCTTAAGTCCCTGCAGCCGAGCTTCTCCCAATCTTTTGACTTCGGTGAGTATTTTGCCCGAGTCTTGGGCGACATTAGACAAATCAATGATTACGTCTATCCCCTCAGACTCAACCACAAAGGTCCAGGAGGAAGGTTGAAGTATATCGCCTATAATGGGAGTGATTTCGTGCTTTGCTAGGTTGAGGCCCTTGCCGGCATCACGAACAAGACCATAGACTCGGTGGCCATTGCGACGAAGGGCAAGAGCGACCGCGACTATGAGCAATAGGTCAGATATATTCCTTAAAGGAGATGCATTAGCGTGCGAGAAGAAAACTTACAGCCAATGAAGCCAGACGCCCCGAGAATGAAGACTTTAACCATTTTAGCAAACTTGTTGAGGTTGTTGAAATGGGGGAATATTTGGGAAGACAAATGCGTAGAACTAATCCGGGAAGCTGTGACAGACAGAGAGGAGTCAAACACCTTTATAAGCATTGATGTACTGTACCGTATTTACTCTTTCGATTCGTTATCTCCGTCAGATCGCTAATCCCGTGACCCACAGACAAAAGGTTCTCCAGGGGAAGTGGTACTTTCCTGACATGGTACTGCCTAAGTCCTTCGGCTGTGTTCAATCTCGTTTACAGGGATATTGAAGACCAGCGGAGATAACGAATCGCAAGAGTAAATACGGCACAAGTATGATACTCGAGTATGCACCTCTCGGATTATTAACCCTATTATTGCTCTGGTATGATACCCTACATCACGTTGCCGTCACTCGTTGGTAATATGGTTTCACTGCTGGAATCGCACTGATACCATACCGGTACTGTAGATCACAACTTGGCGTGGCAGCAGCTCCCGGCCGGGACCCAACCAAACCTGAATCGGTTGGACTCCCGGAATTCAGGGCTACCAGATGGCGAAACATAAACTGCCCAAAGCAAGCCCCCATCACAGATCCCAGCAGGAAAGAGGCTTTCTGTCACTTCCTTTCGCAAAGTCAACTTGCGGAATTATCATAGCGGGGGTGAGGCTGGGTTTGCGCATAAATTCTCACTCGGGCGTATCATACTAGGCACTGTACTGTATGGGGAAGTTGGGGCTTTGTAGGAGATTTCGGTAGACAGGACGGGGCCGCCCACCCTTACGGACTCAAGTCGGCATCATTAAAGGGAGAAGGCCACACAGCCCGCAAGCTGTTGTTGCTTAATGCTCCTCGAGGTGTATTTTTATTTTTTTAACAGAGTATTGCGGCTTAAGAATTCTTAAAATCCGATGGGGAGAGAGATTGAGGGGAATATTCCCCCATATCTCAGAGAAGGCGTGTATACAGTTTTATTAACTAACAAAATAAAGCAAAAGAAGAGCCCTTCTCGTATAAGGCTCTCTCTTAAAGAAAACTCTATGCCTCGAAAACCGATACCCTATCAAGAAACCTATGAAAATTTCAGAGATAACCAATCGACAAGAGAAAAACACAAGTCGACGGCACCCAAAAGAGTTGGGTCCCTCCCCTCTCAACTACGCCCAAACTGTTAAGAGTTTTTAAAGTCATGATCATCATACTATTGAACTACCGTAGGAACTCGGATAAACGGACCATATACTATGTAGGCTGAAATTTCCTCCTCTGGAGAAGGGGCCAAATACACACCAAAAAAAAGCGGCCCCTGGGACAGTTAAAAAAGGAAGAAAACACTAGACCTTGCCGAGAGAGACAAGTCCAACATTCTAGCATATAGACTGATTATTTAAGCTCTTACAGTATGTTCTGTGTTGTTGGGGTTGCTATATCTGGTAGGGCGTTGTGTTTCTTGTTCCTCATCTTTCGGAATAGCTGAGCAACCACGGCAACCTTTTTCTATACTGTACAATACCTTTCTCCTCTTTTCTACAAGTAGTAAAGGAAATCTTGAACTACCTAACTTTTGTTCAATCATTTAACATTCTGTAGTATAATATTAAGGGCTAAAAGACAGGAAAATAAAATTGACAAGGTTCACTTGAGTTGGCCTTCAATGAACCCGATTCACTTAACATTTTATATCAGTAGATTGTATTGAATCTAATTTTTATTAGCCGCTAAGCCGTGCTATGGTCCGAGGGGGACTCAGTGGTTTCTGATAGAGCATACAATTAGAAGGAATTGATTTCTTTATTTGTATGTCTCTATCCATAAAAATATGTACCTTCCACCGATGCTAGGTTTATTACTCCATATATGATACCAAGTCAATGAATTGGTTTAGGAACTGAATAGAATCTATATATAGATTGGAGCCACACATCTTCCAGTAATATACAGGATCATTATGACCACCTATTTTATAGGCAAGCTTTCTTCTAAGAAGCTCTATTATTAAAGATTCTATTAAGCACATAACTCTTGCCCTAAATCTTATTGCCTTGATCCTTACCACAAAGATTAACCATACCTGTAGAGTTCGGGCTCAAGCAAGCTTACTATCTGCGGGCTCAGGAAACAATCGGGCTCAGGAAACCTAATAGTTTGCTCCCACATCTCAATAACCGGAACCCGAGATAGAAAATTTAAAAAAAAAAAAAGTCCAGTTAGAATTCTATTTAGCTTATCAATCCAATCAACCCTCCTCACGGCTATAAAGCGCCTGCCTCCCTTGCCTTCTCACTTCCTCCAACACTTATCACCTTCCTGTTCGCTGCGAAACAGATAACACAATCTCCATTTCCGACACTTAAAACACTCAGTAAGAACCTCAAACTCCATTACATTCAATACCAGTCTAACGCGCAAAAGTATATCCGAAAATGCCCGCACAAGATGGTAGTCCTGTGGAGCAGGTTCACAATCGTGAGAACAACCTGGGCACCCCAAGGGTCACAACAATTGAGCTGGGCCAGGATTCCGTGTCGGCTTTGGAAGTTGCTGTCGGTTTTCACAACTCTGAAATTTCTTTAACTATTGTCCATAGGCCCCCTATGGACCATCCGATTATGACCACCAGAACCCGGACCGCGAGCTTTTCAGAGAGCGAGTATGAGTCGGAATTTCACTCTCTGGAAGGGAATGTTTCCAGCACAGATGGTTCCGAACATGTGTCTGGAGGTACCCCGGTAGAAGGTACCCCGGTGGTTGCCGTGGCCTCGGGGCCGGAGCTGAATGGTGGGGAGGAAGAGACAGACGACAAGAATCGGGAGAAGGAAGGGGTTTTTAAACCCGAGTCTGAAGAGAGCTCCGATGAAGTCTCCGAAGACTATAGTGAAGACCATACTACCGAGTCCCTAGCAGTTACTCTCATCCGCCGCGCTCTCCCCAATACCACTGAGGTCAGAAAAAATACGGAAAACGTTCCTTCTATTACCCCTCCTCGTCTTCCGTCCACCGGGGCCGGGCCCATAGAATTGCCTGCAAAACATGTGCAGCTCTCATTCTTCAACCCCCCGGAACCTTCCTACGTCCTGCAGGAAATTGAAGACGGCGTAACTGTGGACCTGACCAACCAGATCAAACTCAAGTTCTTCTCCGTAGAATCTGGGGAGATTGAAGACGCGCTTTCGGGACTTCCTACCATAGCTCCGGAGATAAGGTCTTTGATTGAAAAGGCCAAAGAGCAATTGACCGAGGCGGTTGATTGCATTATGTGGGATCTTTCCGGAAAGAAGTCTGATATGCTCCAGGAACCGCAGGAGATCGATGACGAGAGCAAGAGGAGGTATGTTTCTCACTCACGCTGAACAGTAACCTCGTTGGTACTGACTATTATGTTGGGATAAAAGAAGTATTGTTGCTGGCTTGGATACCCAAGTAAAGTTTACAGTTACGGCTACTTGCTTTGGGGAGAAGATGGTGGAAATGACCCTATAGGTTGGGTGTATGAAAGGCTGAGAGGCTGGTATCCTATACCTATTAGGATATCTTTAGTTGTTGTTATCTGTTGAGTGGGGTGGGTTTATGATAATCTTTTGTATCCGGCGGCTATAAAATCTGTTCGCCGAGACCACCCTGAGTGTCTGCATATGCGATTCTATACGATTAGCTTCATTTTCTTAAAAGTTACAAGCTATAGTTACAAGCGAGATAGGGGCTCCTGGAAGGTGCAATAAATACCTATTCTTCCTAAATGTTTCGGTTTCCATAGAGCGTGCCATCACCTCTCGCTGCTGAATCGGGATAAGTGCATGTAAGAGGGAATTGGGGATAACTTGCGGAGGAAGTAATTGCATCAGATGGTGAGATATATTGTTTGGAAAAAACTTGGTCGGTACAGTACACAAAGAAGTAAGCGACAGGGGTATATACCGGCTATTTATGAATATGAAATAGTCGAGTTCGCCCGTGCTTTCCATCGAGACCAGCTTGTCCAGACACACCTGTGAATAAAACATCAGACAAAGGTCAACAAAGAAACAACAGTAGAAGGGGAGTGGGGTAGAACGGAAACATCAACAAGTCCTAGTCTAACTGGAACCTGTCTTGGAAACAGAATAAAGATCCGAACAAAGCATCTGAGAACATAAAAAAATTCTTCCATCAATAGTATGCAGCCGAGCACAAGCTCGGAAGAAGAAAAAGATTTGGGAAAGAAAGCGAGGTCTAACAAATTTTTATCCGAACACGGTCATGATCAAGGTTTCCAAGACGGAAAGAAAAGAATAAAAAAGGAGAAAGAAGAAGAGAACCCAAACAGCAAAGAAAACCCTCCTTTAACGGAAAGTGAGCACGATATACAGTGGGAGAATAGGCCAGTAAAGCTCTACCGTAGCGTTGTGGCTCGAGATAAATAGGATATAAAAGTATATAGGGACGAGTGGTAGAAGCAACTTGCTTGACTTCCTAGGTGAGATAAATACTTTCTTTAAATATTCGAAACCCCTTGCAGATGTAGCATTACTACTTTTACACCACTTGTGTTGTTCTTAATGACGATATCCAATAAGCGGCTCGAGTGACACCTTGTGCGCAGTTGTTCTTAGAAACAAGATAATTCGGCGACGGGTGAAGACAATACCTTTGTTAATTATAGCATGGCTAACCGGCCGTGCTGGTGTCATATAGATATAATAAATAGCGGAAACTTTTGTCCTCAATATTAGTATTTCTCTAGCGGATGTGGGCTCGACGACTGCATCAAATTCGCCTGTTTCGAAGGTGTCAGGAAGTCTTGGCACCCCCCAGCCGAGTAAACGCCAAGACCTGCGGGTACACCCAAAAACGACAAGTACCGTACAGTATATCCCATGGCAAAGTACTTCCCAGCACGACTCTATTCGGTTCTATCATAATAATTAAATTTATGCCAGAAGTGTATGTTTTACCCCGCGGGGGTATGTACGTAGTCATAGCGAGAACCAGTGCCGTACTTGTCTATGACTCAACTCGAGTACTCGCGCTAGCAGCACCGACACTTAGCTTAGGTGCTTCTGAGCGCCTGGCGTGATCGATATTCCGCCGCATAAACCGCTGTCCGTGGTGATACCGTATGTGCAAGCATAAGACCCTCCCTTCTCGACATTCATTCAGCTTAAGATAAAGCCAGGAAATCACCATACTACGGTTCTGGAGGGCCATGTCGTTGCTCGATTTGCCGAACGAATTGGTTCTCTTGATATCCGCCCACCTGGAGACACCCGAGCTGAATTCTCTGCTCAAAACAAACTACCGTTTTGCAGCTCTCCTTAATCAAGATCTCTGGGGCCGCGTCCTGGCCCTGTCCATGTTCAGGGCCCGGAATGTATTGCTTCACGTCGTGAGCTCTCACAACCGTGTGGGGCTTCAAAGGCTCCTAGCGGGTGGGATTAAGGACCACATCGGGGAGAAGTTCTGGATCGAGGTCATCCATCGCGTAGCGGCAGATGAGAGCGGAAAGTGTCTGAGTACATTGCTGGATTGTGGTGTTGACCCTAACACAAGATACTCCGACTGCCGGACGATATTGTCGCACGCGGCTGAAGCGGGTTGCGTGAATGTAGTCCAAACACTCATCACCAGGAACGACGTTGACGTTAACGTGTTGGATAGAGCTGGAAAAGGGCCGCTCAGCCTAGCGGCCAGGAGTGGGCATAAAGAGGTTGTGGAGCTTCTCCTGGGCCACAAAGATATTAGCATCAATTCGACAGACTGTCTCTCCCAAACAGCTTTATTGTGCGCGAGCATAAGTGGTCGCACTGAGGTTGTCGAGGTTTTACTGGCCAATCCGCATCTGGAGCTCAATGTCCGGGACATTTATGGCTGTACAACATTATGCTGGGCGTGTGGGGGTGGCTACTCAGATATAGTCCGACTTCTCTTAGCCGATAAACGAATAGATTACAGTCAAAGAAATGCCCCTGATCTCGCACCACTAGATGTAGCGGCTTCGAGTGGGCACGTGGAAATTGTGAGCATGCTTTTGGAGCTCGACGACATCGATGTCAATAAGCACTGGCCATTATATTCTGCTGTCAATTTCAAGGCGGAAGAGGTAGTGAAGGTGCTGTTGGACGACAAGAGGGTTGACGTCAACCAGGGCCCCGGAGGAGACAGACCCCTCGGACTGGCAATCCGTAGGCGATGCGAACCGATGATACGGCTTCTTTTAGGCAGGAAAGACGTCCTTGTCAACATCTCAATAAGCAACGGGGAAACGCCATTATGTGTCGCAGCGTCTGAGGGCAATAAGCCCCTCTTACAGCTTCTCCTAGCCCACCCAGGCATCGACGTCAACCAAGTTGATTGCCACGGATATACACCGCTGATTACAGCAATCACGAGAGGAAAACTCGAGGTGGTGAAACTCTTACTAGATGATGAGCGGGCCGATGTCAATACTCCCTACGGAAGTGAACACCAAACCCCCCTATACTGGGCGGTCGCCCAGGAGCATTGTGCGATAGTGCGTCTCTTATTGAGCGATCCCCGGGTCGGAGTCAACACCATCGCAGACGCCAATACGGACACGATGAAGCACGACCTGGAAATTTTAATGAGCCTTGCAGTCCACCAGAAAACAGGAGCGGTGGTACCAGTCCCTTTGGACAAACATGGGCTCAACATCAACGGGAGAAACGCCAAACGCTGGGCGCCAGTGCGCATCTTGGTGCGCACCGGAGACTATGGGGTGGTATCTTTTCGATTCAGTCGCCAGGACGTCAGAGGCCTCCGTGGCACGGCCCCGACATACAGCAGTACACCCTTGATAGAAGCGGCCATCCGCGTGCTTGGCCGGATCTTTCAAATGCTCCTCGACAACACAGATGTCAAGGTCAACCAAGCATCTGCGGCGTGCTCCACACCGGTGTACCATACAAAATTTAGTCAACGGGGCCAGACCGTGCACCTTCTCCTGGCAGATGAAAGAGTCGATATTTTTCTTCCGCACAGCTCTACAAAATGGACTCTGCACGATTATGTTATGCAGGGGAGGCTCCAAATGACCGCACTGATCATAACAGATATCGGAAGCCATTGAAATATAAGTCGGTTCCCACCCAACGCACGGGCGGCTCGGCGGAGTCATCCGGGTTGGCGGCGTTCATTTTGCTAATTTACCGCCCTGTGTCAGACGATGAGGTAGGTGGGTAGGGGGCCAGCAAATTCGGGAGCCGGTTGGGGGCGGAGGCGAAAGGTTTCTGCTACCCTTGGACAGTTGCCATTGCGAGCTTTTGAGAGGTCAGTCCGGAGGAAGTTTAGACGCAACAATCTCTTTCGCTTTGGTCTTTCTTTTTGCTTTAAAAGAAGAAAAATCCTTCGTGTATTCTTCGATTTTTATGAATTTTTCCTGCTCGTAACTCACCTATTCCCTCTTGGCCCCTTCTAACCCCCCCCTTTTCCAGCCCCGTCCCTGGACTTTTTATAAATGAAGTTAAAAGTATCAAACTCCTCGATGCATGAGACATTCATCAGATGTCACTCGCAACTTCATAGCAGATGGCAGATAGCAAGCCTTCAGCGATCAATCGCTTTACCTGCTGCCATCCCCTCACGCCAAAGAATCGCGTGCGATGACCCAAGAGCAGGGCATCGCTGGGTAGACCCATATCAAGATAACATATGAAAACAGGCTAGTTCAACTAGGGGTAGTAAACCCCCCGTCACACCCCCAGATCAGACCTCGAGGACTGTTGACCGGCTTGTAATTTCCAATCCTGGCAGAATCTCTCAAATTCTACTCGCATCACACGCCCATTGTAACCCCACTACCCGTGATTTCTAACGCACCTGGGAACACTTCCCGATCCTAGACCGGCTGCACACCGACCCAAACCTGTAACCAAGGGATCGATAGTGAAATGCCCCTGGGTGAGCCTTGCAGGAAGGATAGCAAAGCCGGCTGATCCGTCGAATCGCGGAAATTGAGCACACGACCGGAACCTGAGCACTTCCCCTCGATTTGTCGATCCTGTTGCACTGGCGGTTGAGAATTAGATAATCTGCTCCAGCGAATTGCCAAATTCTCAACATATATATAGGTCACTGCAGTAAAATTTACGTAAGTTTACCAACAGTTATTATTCGAATAGCGGCCACGATTCCAGAAGATCCAGTCCCATCCGGTCGGATAAATGCTGAGTTCCTGATCTCCCCAGCAGACCCCATAAATGAAACACCCTCTTGCTTACCGGTATGTATCCACTGCGGCACCACCCGCTGGTAAATTACCCCAAGTCAAACTGGAATAATCCCATTCGATCAAATACCAGGAGCGGAGCAGAAGATCGAAGACTTCTTTTTGGAATGGACCCTGGATATGCGCGCCAAGACTCTTGACAAAAAAACTCACATGCTAGTTTCCTCTTTCTTGCCACCCTCGCCCCCCACCCCTCCGGGTGCGTGATGAGACGAGAGGGAGGATGGATGGATTAAACCTTTTATTCTTCCTCTGACCTGAACTCAACTAAATAGCCATCGTGGTATGGTGCAAGAATGGATAAGTGTCAACCTCATTGAGAGAGGGTTTTAAAGCTGTATTTCCAACACAATACTTGCCCAAATTATATCGAAAAACTGTAAATATGTTAGTTGAGTGAAGGAGAATAAAAGTACAATTTGTTTTAAATTGTAAAAGCAAATGAGAGAATAGGAATACAGCTTTTAAAATGAGAGTTTGTAGTGTAAAACTATAGATCTTGGCAGGGGAATACAACATGAAAATACTGACTAATCAGTATTTTATTATAGTAAGTTTATCATAAAAGAAAAACAGAAGCTGCAACAAGATGGAACTATTAGCAACGAAATACAACATTCTTATAATAGGCAGAATGAATAAGTGAACTCAATAAAGCTGTACTGCTAGTTGATTTGGTAGCTGACCAAAAAAGGTATAGAGTGTTTCAGACTCAAGTAATCACTTAATTGGTGAAGAGGTAACCAATGCAAAGGAGATTCAAGTTCAAGGTAAAGTTTCTTCTAGTTTGATTACTTTTATATGAATTCAGAGTCTAAGCTGATTTGTAAATGATTGGAAATATTAGGAGACAATAATGCCATAAACAGTTTGGACCAGACTGCAAAGTGTTCAAAATGATGCTATTCTATTCCTGTTTGGTGGTGTGATTGTGTTGGTCATGTGACACAATCACATGACCTGTTATTATGCTAGAAGATTCTAGCAGGTTCTATAGATTTGCTTGGTATGGGACAGTATTTGCATAACTATAGAGGAGTATAAATAGCGGTGTATTTTCCTGGTAGTTAGATAGATCATGCAAGCTTGGATCAATCTATGAGTGCTAAAGATATATCTTGTTCACTACATCTACTCCACTATCACAAGTGCAAGTGAATTAGATACAAATATTCTCAGGTTATGAGCCTGGGTTAGTAGGATCTTCTGCAAACCTGAACATCATATACCACAAGGCTATAAGTAGACTTTAAGTGAGCATATACCATTCATCCTCCCCTCAAAAACCACCCTCAACAAAGCCACCCTGGCCTGCCAGTACTTTGACCCACTTGACTGATAGACATGTCTCCACAGCAACAAAAGCCACTCCCACTCACCTGGTTATCTTCTCCCTTCCTGCAGTGAAGGATACCATGAGGAGCCACTCCATGACACAATCAGATGTGTAGGCAAGATAAACAGTGGGCAGTTCTGGTCTCAAGAGAACTGACTTCTTTCACAAAACAGATGATCAGGAACAAGAGTAATCAGATACGTATGATAATAAATCAAAAATGTTAACCAATAGCAAATCCGTTTTCAAGCTATCTGTAACCAACTACCCAAGACCACAAGGGCAAGAGAATGATCAGATGTGTACTCAGGCCTGGTTGGTTGCCTTCAAAGTTCTTGGAATATCTGAGTTAGTACTTGGAACAGATATAAAGTCTGAAAACCCAATAATTGGAGCATCTGACAATACCCGAAAAGTCATGGTGTGGAAAAAGAAAGACACTAAAGACAGATTCCACCTCCCCCAAGCAGTAAACTCTATCTACCATGCTAACATCTCCACCAAAAGTAAAGCAGTAGGGGTTTGGCAAGCATTCAAAGACCAATTTAGCAAAGAAACCCCTGCTATTAATATGATGCCACTTGAAGCTATCCGAACAATGAAACTTGTCTCCAGCCAATCCATCTCCAACCATGTCACAAAGTTTGAAACTGTATGGAACTGCCTAGCCTGATGATGTTCAGCATGATCAATTGACAATGAATCTAGCGATGAATTCCAAACCACAATGTGAGCCTAGATACAAGCTGAAGAAGTTAAGAGTGTTGTCTTCATGCTATCCATCAATGAATTGTACTATGATCTGTACCATATCTTGTCTGCATGCAAGATAATTAGATACGTGAACGTCAGGGATTGCTTTTTGAGTAGAGTAGTGGAGAAAGGAGAAAGTGAGAAGGAAAAAAAGGTACAGTCAGTACCTTGCAAGAAACAGATGCATTGCATGTGATATGCAGCAAGAGGTGGGAAAAGTAATATCCACAACACCAATAGATGTCGACATCTCTTCTGGGAAAAAGCCAAAGAGAAGAAACTGCGTAATAAACCAAACAACAATGCTGTTACTGATACCACTATTATAGTTATGATAGTGAAAGTAAAAGAACCAAAAGAGGAAGAGATTGTCCATAGTACAACAATCAGGGAAGTCTCAACAGAATGGTTATGCAACTCAGGAGCCTCCAATTATATCTCGCCCAACTTAGGTGACTTCCAATACTATATACCTTCCTCTGAAAAGATAGTAATAGGAGATGGTAGAATTTACCAGCCAACTGCATCTGGAGGCACTTACCTCCAGGTGTACTTGCTGGACCAATCAAAATATACGGTTATCCTCAAATAAGTACTGTACGTACTGTTATCTCAATACTTATTGGTATGTGAATCCTGATTGGACAAGGTTGGAGTAAGAGTTATAGTAGAAAATAGATAAAGAGTGTTTGAGAAGGAGAGGAGGAAGTTCATAGTTGTGGATAAAAGAGGTAGGTTGTGGTATGTTAGGATGAGTAATGAGAAGTCTTTTGTTTCTGTTTATGACGAATGGTACAAAGTCTTTGGATATCCAAGTGTGATTAAGAATGGTTACAAGAATACTACCTCTAGCACTCCTTTATTGGACTTTCATTATACAACATGCAACAGAAATAAGACTAGACATATAAAACCAAAGTCCAAGGATATCAAAACCAAGTCTACTTTCAACAAAGTGTATTCCGATCTTTGAGGTCAAATGTCCACAGCAATGGTGGGAAAGAATCTCTATTACACCATGTTTATAGATAATTATACTAGGTAATGTTGAAGTTATCTCCTAAAGGCAAAGGACAGAGTGGAAACTGCCATCCCACAGTTCTAAGAAATGGTACAAACAGAATTTGGTAAATGAGTCAAGTGACTACATAGCAATTAAGAAACCAAATACCTTAACCAGAAAGTCTCAGAGTTCTTAAATATAAAAGAAATCATCTACAACATGTCACCAGCACACAACTCCGAATTAAATTGAGTTGCAGAAAGGTTAGATTATACACTTATGATGATGGTGCAATGCATGATGCCACCAGAATGATGGTCATGATGGGGTGAAGCCTATTCCACAGCAGCTTACCTCTACAACTGTTGATCACATTCATCTATAAGAATGACACCTTTTGGGTGAATATATGAAATGAGACAAAGGATTAGTCATCTCTATCCCTGGTTTAAAGATGTCATGGTACATGTAACAACCCAGCATACATGAGCTATGGCAGCCTGAACCTATACCCATACGGACAGCCATGAGGTAGACTGGAAGGAACTGGCGGGCAAGAAAGCACTAGACCCATGGAGACCTGATGGCTTGGGCTCCAAGATGAACAGACATGGCTGGCAAGATACTTAGGTACTTGGCTACATTGGGGAGCGGTGTCAGCGTACTTAGGGACCTCTGAAGCAGCAGTTACTCTGCTAAGCTGAGCACATGAAGAAAGGTTACAAGTGTCTATCTCCGGTGACGGAATAGACAGGATAACAGAGTAAAGTTATCTTGTCTACTGGACAAGGTTACCCTACCATCAGGATCAGGTTACCCTACCATGAGACTTGGGTTACCCTGCCTAAAGTCTTGAGTTACGCAATCTTTGAATACGAAGTCCCTCAGGGAGTTCGGGAAAAATGACCGAAATGTTTATCATGCAAAGCGACACATGATACTGGAATAGGGGGTTCCAGGAGATACTATTGAGCAAGCTATACAGCTCCAAAGAACCTGTAAATTGGAGACATTGTTCCTATCGTACCCCTCCGGCCTCGCCTTGGGGTCCGGACATCATGGGCAAACGGTTATATAGTTGTGTGCAGTCTAGCAAAGAGGGACGTTTGGAGACCTGCTTGCAATACCGTATGCATCACTGCCATCCGGTCGACCATATGCTGTTCACAGGATATATAACGGAGCATAGGATCGAAGGTGGAGTACCTCCACCTAGTTGTTTGGAGTAAAACAGACCAGAACTGATGGAGTTAACAGGAGTTAACTGTGGGGGACCCAAAGGTAGTCCCTAGTAGTGCCATGATGATGGAGAGAGTTTTACAGCTACCAAGCCTGAACGTGTCCCCAATGCCATGGGCCCTATAAGGGAAGTGCAGAGATACTAAAAGTATGATCTCTACTACAGGTAAGGTGGATCCGAGGGAGTGGTCACAGGTAGAGTCCATTGGATCACTTGTGGACCACCATATCCTGCGAAAGATACCAGAAGCCGAAGAATCGTAAATAGTACATAGATAAACTGCTCATGGTATCTTTTGGGGTCTAGTAGAGATCAATTCATATGTCAAGAGTGACATATATAGTGCAGTTCGTCAAGGGTCTTGATAGTTAGCCACTGGCAAGGTACTGATGTCAAGAAGTTTTCACTCCGGTGGGCAAAATAGAAATGCGCTGCAGAAATGATAACTGTATAAGGTGAATGCCAACTAGAGTATGTTGACACATGCATGCCTGAAAGGTGTGCTAGGAGATGTGTCCGACCACTGTTAGTGGAGAAGAGTCTGCTCGCATAGTTGGAGTAAACTGATGTGGGAGTTTCGGGCATAAGATAAAATGACTTAAACGTCTATGCGAGAACTCTCCTACTCCAATGATCAATCCTCTCGAGACCTTAATTGAGTGTAGCATCAGCCTTAATAATATTAACTTTTACCGTTTACTTTACTCTCACATCTGTGTGAACTTTTAGCAATAAGTTTGAAGTTGTTTGACGTGGTCACAACCTTGGGATCCATCTTCCTAGGAGTGCCCCCGTTACAGTACATACTCCATCTGAGAAGTAAGGAAAGTTTGACCAGACAGTAGAAGAAGGCCACCTAGTCAGCTACACTTCCAGTCTGACAATTTACCATATTTATATCCCTAAACAGTACACAGTAATCAAAACAAGTGATGTGAAGTTTGAAAGACAAAAGAGGTATCGTTTGAGTATCTTCAATGAATGATAGAAAGAGAACAAGAAGAAGATGTGGAGTAGTCCAAAGAATCAGAAAACAGTAATAAGGAAGAGACATCCAGTCTATCAAAACTGGAAAACCTAGAACCTACTCCTGAAACACTTATACCAGGCAAGTTCCATAAAATACCTATACCTCCACCAGTCCCTCCTGCCTCGGTACCAACAAAGCCTTCTTGCTCTACCTGTAAACAAGTTTCTATTGAAAAAGCTAGAAGCGAAAGTTGTCTCAGAGCAGAGAAAAGGATACAATGCCGCAAGAGACAACTAAAAGAGAACAAATGGGACTATCAACTAGAAGGCTTAAGTAAGGATGAGACTGAGCATTTTCAAGAAAAGAGATTTAATCTGGAAGGACAGTTGAGGAACAAGGACAGCAATCTTCATCAGTTTACAGTTGTCAGCCTTATGTATCATGTACCTGACCCCACTACATATCCGGAAGCTATGGAATTGCAGGAAAAGCAGGAGCGACAGCAGGCCATGGAAGAGAAGATAGAAGTTCTATAGTTTCGGAATGGAAGAGTGTGTACTATGTGGCACAGTAAAATGCAACAGTGGCTGTGCTAAAGAAAACAGTGGCTGAGCAACGAAATTGCCAAGCCTATATGTGATAGAGTATGAAGGAGTATAAATAATATATAGCATAAAAGAAAGTTTATTGGTAGAAATTAAGACTCTTATACACTTTGGGAATTTGAAACCCGACGATGACTCCTGTATGTCTTGGTTACTTTCTCTTTGAAGTCAGCAGTGCCATAGGCAATTCCCTCATGATATGCTCTCATTATTCTATCAGTGCATGCCCAAAACTTTCCGATTAAAGTTGGTTTAACAGAGTTTAAACATTCAGGTACTATTTTACGCAATGCTCCTATAGGATACCCACATCTTTGATGAGCATACTACTTTGCTGCACCCCAGTAATACTCAATGAAATTGAGCTCATAGTGATATTTAGGAAAAAAGTGAACTAGATGGCCAGTTAACTCTACCTCTTCTTTCAGATGACCCTTTTGAGCCTTAAAATCAGGTTCTTGTGCAATCAATGCTCTAGCACAACATGTGTCTCCATTAAGACACTTCTTTTTCTTTTTTCCATCAGGCCAGCAACATTGTACTCTCAATCGTGACATCTATAACCCTCTCTCTTGCAAGACTATTTGCAATCTCTTTGGAGTAGCATCTGACTTTACCATAGGTTGAACTTCTCCTGTTAAGCTGTTTATGCTTGCTCGAAGTGGTAGCTGAGCTCCTCCAGAGTGCATATTCATTGAAGAGGCTCTTAATGTATCTGGTAAATAAGCAGAATGACTGGTTGCATTGTCAAATAAAAATAAAGCTTGACAACCAGGAAATATGGTCTCAAAGACAGGTATTGCAAGCTTCAAAACTTGCTCAACTAGTTGGTTACCATTCTACCAGATGTCTCCTCCATATTCAATTGAGCAGGCAGCCAGATTGGAATCAAGCCACTTAGGACCCTCTTTAGAAGTTCCATATTCTGAAATAAGCAATGAGTTTGTATCTTCAGATACTCGTAATCATCCTCCTGGTGTAAGGAAATCTGAAACCATTATTTCTTTTCCTTGTGTTTTCTTTCGTGAAGGAACCTTGTTATCCTTGATCCATATTCTAGATCTTCCATCATTGGCATTAAAGATTGACTCATCATGTACTACAAGTACAATAGGTTTCACTTTAGGAGGCAAGTTTGTAGGATATATGATCTGTAAGTCCTCACCCTGCTTGGTATCAATAAGTTCCCAATGAACCATTTGCACCTCTAAGGCTGGGAGAGCTGGTAAGAAATGCTCCTGTCTGTAGTGAACTACATCACTCAACTCATGAGCATCATTGTAGACTTCTCTGCTCATATTGCGAAATTTGTAACCTATTTCATATAGCCATTTTGCAGCTGTTTGACAACTCAGTGTTTTCTTAATCTCTTGCCTCTTTTCAGCAAGTTGGGCTAACTGAGCTTTTGTTTGTAATGTATAAGGAACTGGTGGGTTTTTTAATTCAGGCTGCTCTTCAAATAGGAGAGTTCCAGTCTGCCAATATGTGGAAATAGTATATGCAACTCTCTGTCCAGTAACCCACTTACCAGCACCAGCAAGATATTCCCGCAGTGCCAGTCTTGTCCCTTTATCATCAATTAGATGATGCAGGATTGGAGTCTTCCCCTGTTGGGATGAGGGGACAATACAGTTTTGGATCTAGTATTTCTTATTTTGAATAATGTGGTCATGAACTTGTCTTCTCTGGCCTCCTGTAGCCGCAAGCACAGCAGCTGCCTGCTGTCTGGACCATTTTCAGAATGGTTTTTGTAATCCATATCTTTGGAATCGAAGAAGCTCACATACTTGCAAGTGATGAATAAGATCTTGACCTTTTATTTTGTTTCTCTTGGAGTTCAACCGCTTTTGCAGGTCATGGATACCTGAAACATGTAAGTTCTTTGCAATTTGTAATATTCAAGTTATCAGAGTTAAGAGTGCATATACCTTTAGTAAGGATTCGATACTAAAATTGAGTGGTTTGACACTGTGATAAAATGGGCCAGCTTGCCATAGCTTCAGCCAAATTATTCCTCCTACTGGCCTCCTGCTGCTCCTGGACCTCTACCTTTATCTGTCCCTCCTATACCTCTTGCCTCATCACATCTCCATATCTGTTCTCTCCTTCTGACCTCTCTAGTTTCTCCAATTCTCCCTGCTGCTCCAGCTCTTCCTGCTCCTGCTCTTTCCAAAACTCTGTATCTGTTCTTAGCTGAATGCCTCTCCCTGAATCTAATGCTTCTTTCATGCTGATCCCACTCTTCCCATTCCCTGCTACTCTCTCAGCTACTCCCTCTGCAACTGCACACTCATCTGCAGTATGCTCATTTGTATTAAGGACCAGCAAGCTTCGTTGTACTTCTGCTCTCTTCTTTCATCTCCAAACTGTCAGGCGACATAGAGGATTTCTTCCTCTTCCAGCTATAATTGAACTTTTATGAACAACCTATCAATATTATTCATTAGTTAGCTTCTACTTAAAGTAACAATTTAGATATAGTTTAAATAGAAATTTATCAGAATGGACTTGTTCTTACTCAACTGCAACTGCTGGTAGAGTTAAGGCTTCATCAATATCTAATCTCTTTCTAGTATTTTTTAGTTGACCTCCAAGATGACCAGCAGTTTGACTTTGTCATGTTTGCTTTCTTATTCCAACCATATTGTATTTGTTGATCTTTGTTACTGCATATATTTCTCTATATACATGTTTCCTTTTTCTTATTCTTTATACTTATATTGGGTGCAAAATTAGTGTATTAGTCATCTTTTCATGTTGCATTGCAATGCCAAGACTGCAAATCTACAGCAAAAGCTTAGGCTTTCAAAATGAGGATACAATGTCTTCAACTTCCTTGTACTGAATAAAAAAACTGTACTTCTATTCTGCTTCATTTTATTTATATTTCTGCGTTTTTTTATATATATTTTAAACTAGTCTTTGGTAGATTACGTTCCATTAAAAACTTCCCAAAATGAGGTACACACTTATCTGTTCTTGTGCTATAAGGAAATGAGAGGTAGGGATAGAAGTGGAAAAACTCAGTAGATAAAAGTTATTAACAGAACGATGGGTTTAGAGGAAGGTCAAGAAAGATAGTACTATTGAATGACGAAAAGCATGACAGTGTACTAAAGAATTCAACCAAGCTCCAGGTGAAGATTACGAAGAGGTCTATGCCCCAATTGCTTGATTAGAATCTCTATAACTCCTGCTAGGAATAGCTGTCAAATGCAGTTACAAGCTTTGACAAATTGATATCAAACGTGCTTTTCTCTATAGGGATATAGATATAGAAACTTAGCTGGAAGTCCGTGAAGGTTATTGGAAACTAGGAAAGGTCTGGCAATTTAAAAAGGCTATCTATGGACTTAAACAGTTTCCACAACTATGGTACCAATGACTAACCAAGACCCTTGAAACCATGAATTTTAAAGTTATGGACTTTGACCCACGTATTCTTGTTGCAAAAAATGTTTTCTGGGGCATATATCTTGATGATATACTCATAGCCGGGAAATTCTAATTAGTTAATAAGTGTATCAACAAAATACAATCCCACCTTTCATGTACAGACTCATGACACGCATTGCTACTACTGGGCATGGAAATCAAAATTACTACTGACAACATAAAGATTTACCAGGAATGGTACATAACTGAAATTCAAGAGTAGTTCAATTTGAGGGAAGCCAAGCAAGTCACTATACCAATTGAAGTCCATACTATACTAGTCAAAGTAAAAGATAATGATCAACTATGCGAACAATGCCAATACTAGTCTATTATTGGATCACCGATATACGCTCCTGTAGCCACAAGACCTGTAATTGCATATGCTACTACTTTCCTTAGCCAGTTCTTCTCAAAACCAACAACTACATACCTCACAGCTACAAAAAAGTTGCTTCAGTACAGTGTCTTGTCAGAAGTGTTTATGAAACAAGTTTTACTAAGCAACCTCACCAAATACCACCTCACCAAATACTACCAAGTTGATCGTGACCTTATCTACTATACCTACCCCACACCATGGTAGTACTGTGGCCCTGTACCACTTCCTCGATTTTAATAATCCTGAATTATTTCCCATGGTTAACTGAACCAGATATATGGTTCTGGAAGACTAAAGGCTATACCAATTTTTCAACAAAACTTGTGACACTTTTTTCTGTGATGGCAACTGTAATGGCTTAGTAATTGTTCACTTTGCCTCCTGGGTTATCAACCCTAAAACCTTTACCTTACAACTGGTCTGTTTTTTCATATTTTGTTATAACTAGTCCTGTTGTAATACAATATTATTATAATTTCAAGTTTCCTTCTACCATCTACCATCATAACCTCTGCTTGATTGTAAGCATTATCCCTAGTCTATGTATTTCTGTAACCAGTACAGGTACTAGGTTGTTTTATGTTTGGTTTCATGGTATTGTTTGATACTTGTATTGTTTCGTGTGCTGTCGATTGATACACACATTGTTTTATGTTTGGTTTCAGGGTATCGTTTGATACTGGTATTGTTTCGTGTGCTATCGGTTGATATACACATTGTTTTATTTTTGGTTTTATAGTATTGTTTGATACTTGTATTGTTTCGTGTGCTATCGGTTGATACACACATTGTTTTATGTTTGGTTTCACGGTATCGTTTGATACTGGTATTGTTTCGTGTGCTATCGATTGATACGCACATTGTTTTATGTTTGGTTTCATGGTATCGTTTGATACTTGTATTGTTTCGTATGCTATCGATTGATATACACATTGTTTTATGTTTGGTTTCACGGTATCGTTTGATACTTGTAGTGTTTCGTGTGCTATCGGTTGATACACACCTTGTTTTGCAATATCGCTCATACTGGAGATAAGCGATATGCTGTATTTAAAGACCACTGATTTCCGCGATAGAGACAGCAGACTTCAACTGACAGTATTCCTAATATACTTAGTTGAACGGTTACTTCTTTGATCTCCTATTACACCCCTTCGAAGCCTCCTTTAGCAAGCAGTGCTCACTTCTTGTTGATCAAAAAGCCATCTGCTCCTATCGTACCACCACGTGACTAGGACCTGGCCCGAACACGTTACATTTTTTTAACCTCAGCAAGTGGTTAAGAAACCTGCAGGGACTTGGTCTGATCAACCTACGAAAGTCTAACAGAGAAGCTAGCATCGGGGAGCGGTAGAACCATGAAAGGTTCGGCTCCGCCAACACGACACAATTGAGTCACTGGAGACTCGAAGTGGGAAGCAGGTCCCATGAGAAGGCCTTACCAAGAAAAGGCAACCCAAGAAACTGAAAGGGCCAAAGAGCGATTTCTCGATTGACGAAGCAGAACGTCAACTAGCACGAGACTTGGCCAAGCAGACCTTTAGCCAATCAACTGACGAATTAGCAAAGGCAAGCAACCAGCCTTCCTGGGCTATTTCCCCCCAGCCCCAGTAAAGAAAAGGGACTGGTGCAATCACCGAAGAAAGACAGCATACCTGTCAGGACACCTAAGAAGGAAGAAGACGAAGAAGAAGCATCAGATCACGCAGTAGTAAGACAGCCACCAGACAAATCTCTCAGCGACTCTCCAGAAAGCTCGTCAGACGACAGCTCGAGTGACGAAGAGTCTGAACACAATATGTCTGAAGATAAATCCACTGGGTGAATAGGAGCAAAAATTAAACTCCCGCAGCCACCCTTGTTCTCGGGCGAAAAGGACGACTTAAAACCTGAAGTATTTGACAGGTGGGTTATAACAACTTCTCAATACCTGGCCATACATGGAGTGGACAAAACGAAGGAAGGAAGTGGGGCATACTTTGGAAGTTTCTGTACCAGAAAAGCAGAGGAAGCATACCACCAAGCAATGAACCACTATGAGAGTAGGGACAAAATCCGAGGAACGACCCTGATAAAATACTTGAGAGAGAGATTCCAATCCTCGCAAAACACGGAAGAACTATACAAAAGGTTCAAGGATATCCAGCAATTACGAAATGGCAAAACAATGTATATATCAACTGATAGCACACGAAATACTACAAATATCAAATGATACTGTGAAACCAAACATAAAACAATGTGTGTATCGATCGATAGCACACGAAACAATACTAGTATCAAACAATACCGTGAAATCAAACATAAAACAATGTGTGTATCAAGCGATAGCACACGAAACAATACAAGTATCAAACGATACCGTGAAACCAAACATAAAACAACCTAGTACCCGTACCGGTTACAATTTCTTTATTATTGAATCTAACTTCAAAATGAAAATTAATGCAATAATACAAAACTAAAATTATTTAATACTAGAACCTGGTATTACATAAAAACACATATATACAGAATATTGTAATGCCATACTTCAATATAGACAATTCTATCAATGAAAAAGAACGGTAACGAATTATGAACCATGCCCATGTTCGCAAGTACCGTGCTGTACACCAGAAGCGATATGAGATATCTCATCCTGCTCCCATGTCCAGTAAAGAGCGAACTTGCAAGTACCGGCTTTGTCAAGAAGACAATCTAGTCCCGCATTCAGGTCACTATAGTTCTGAAACTGGAGAACAAGTTGCTGCAATATTACTAGCAAAGGTGAGCCCTTCAGTAGAAAGGACATGCCAATATCGTGAAAGAGTATATATGCACAGAGGATATACAAATCTGTAGCACTTCCTCAGAAGGAGAGAGATTGATGTTGCTATACCAAAAAGCAGCAACACAGGATATAAAATATCCAAACTGAGTTGCAAACTAAGGAGGTTAGAGAGTCTTGAAATATATTTTAACAAAGCTTGAAAATACTGATATAGCATATATAGGAGAATGAATTATAGAGACAAGCCTATCAGAATTGGCCATGCCTTGCTGGTTCTTTGAGAAACCTTAAAGAAGATATTTTAGAATCAGGATTGATAAGACTGAAGAAGCAGATTAAGGCACCAAAAAGACAAAAACAGTTGGAAATAACTGGGTTGCAGCTAGATTGGAATATTCAACTCTGCTAATTCCTAAAACTGCAACTTAAAGCAGAAAGAGAATGGAGATTAAAAGAGTTGACAAGATCTCCAACCTCCCCGATAACTGTGATGAAGTCACAAAAGGAGCTGGCCCTAATTGTGGCTAAATCAGGAGGCTGGGAAACTTGGGTGAGAAACAGAATTCTCAAGTAAGAGGTGGAATATATTAGATATGAAAAATGTTCTGTCTTAAAACAAGGAAAGCATAGCAAGATACCCAGCTTGCTTACTGATGAAGGTACAGTGCTGGCAATAAAGGAGTATATGTCCGAAGCTGGTGAAGGTACAAGTTAAATCTCTATTTTCTAGAAATATGATACTAGTGTTTTATTTGAATGCTTACTTATACTTTACATTATAGCAATGGATTCAATTGGACTTGCAAAAGTAGTTACAAAATACTGGACTGAGGTATATGGGCAGGAAATGTCATCCAACTCAGACAGCTGACCATGTATTACCATCGATGCCATACATTGCAAAATAAAAAGAGTCCTGTCAAGTTGATCAGCCAGAGCCTGGCTTCTAAAACTTGGTTGGAACTGGAAGGAAGTTAAGAAAGGAATGTACAAGGATGGGCATGAGAGACCAGATGTTATCGAATATCACAAAAACACTTTTCTCCCCCAGATGCACTCTCTAAAATCAGTAATGATGGAATAGGATCAGGACTTACTTCCTGTTCCCCATGATCTACCAAGTGGAGTACAGCTGATCGTCTTTGTTACATATGATGAGTGTACATTTAACTCAAATGATGGGTGTGAGAGAATTTGGATTTACAATAATAAAGCAGTAATATGAAAAAAAGATTGTGGCCAAGATCTCCATGTGTTTGAATTTCTTACACCAGCTTGCAGATTGGGTGATGGGAGTGTGTGTGAGATACTAAAATGTGGAGAAGGTACATGATAGACAGGTGAATTGCTATTAAAACAACTTATCGAAAAAGCAATTCTGACTTTTCAGAAAGCATATCCTGGCTGTTAAGGGCTCTTTGCTTTTGACAATGCCAAAATCCATTTAAAGTATGCTAGTGATGCATTACTTGTTGGTAATATGAACCTAACTGTGGGTGGGAAAAATACTGTACCTATAAGAGATGGATACTATACAAATGTGAATGATCCAACAATAGTTCATAAGCAGTCTATGATGTTATTGGATGGCTGCTTGAAGAGTCTAAGAATTACTTTGCAGGAGCATGGCATTTGGCCAGCAGGTCACAAATTCATAACTCAGTGCTCAATTGCAGGAGAAAAGCCTGGTGAAAGAAAACCAAATCCTGCTTGCAAATATGCATCTAATGCAAACTATTGTGCATGGGCATTACTTCTCTCACAACCTGACTTTCAGGAGCAGAAGTGTGAGTTACAAGGGACTTTAGAGTCTGCTGGACACCAGGTAATATTTTATCCATCTTTTTATTGTGAACTAAATTTTATTGAGTACTTTGGGGGTCGAGCAAAATTATATACAAGAGCAAATTGTAAATATACCTTTCCCTTCCTGGTTTGGCTAGTACCAGAAGCACTACATCAAATACCAAATCTCCTAATTTGGAAATATCACCAATGCACACTACGGATGATGGATGCATATCGGAATGACATGATATATGGGTCTGATGATTTCAAAAGACATGTGTATACTAGGTACTCTTCATATAGATGAATTGTTGAATCTGAACTTCATGTATAATAATTTGGGAAATGGGAATTCTATGATACCATTATCATAATAATTATTATTTTAAAACTATCATGTCATTGAGTGAATACAAAAAGTAAACAGAGAGTAACAAGGTATAAGGTAAAGGTTTTAGGGTTGATAACCTAGGAGGCAAAATGAACAATTACGAAGCCATTATGGTTGCCATCACAGAAAAAAGTGTCACAATTTTTGTTAGAAAATTGGTATAGCCTTTAGTCTTCCAGAAACATACATCAAAAAAAAAAGCGAACTCCAAAGAGCTCCAGAACAGAAATGACCAATGTTAAACAAGGCATGATCATCGGATTTTTCTACTGCCTGCAGAATATTGCTCTTGTTACTCAAATTATTGGCTGGGCATGGACAACTATTAAAAGCTTCTCCACTGATATATGTGTGAGCCCCAATCACTGGATAATCTCCCTTGCCCTGGTTGCACACCCACTCTTAGCCAACGACAGCATCGCACAATTATCTGGGCAGCAAAATCTAAGCGAAAAATAACCAGATCAGATTTCAGGAATCATTATACGCCAGGTATTTCTCTCTCTAGTGGTAACAACCAGTTTCTTGTACCTATTTGAGTGATAGGATATGATTCTCTAACAAATTTATAGTTGATAGAATCCTCAGAGAAGTCAATATCAAGAAATGGCTAGCCAAAGCAAGACCAAAGCTCAAGCCTGTACATGTTGTCAAAAGACTAGACTGGGCTAAGGCTTATAAGGATTGGACAGCTGAGGACTGGGAAAGAGTTACTTGGAGTGATGAGTAGAGTGTGGAGAAATCCCTAGATCCTAGGCAGCAGTGGGTTTTCAGACAACCTGGGGAGTAGTGGCTCGCAGATTGTGTTCATTGAAAGGAAAAGGAGAAGGGAATTTTGCTCATGGTATGGAGATGCTTTTGGGGTAAGAGAAAAGGTCCCTTAGTTCCTATTACCCAAAATGTCGATAAGACCAGGCATGTTAGATGCTTGAGAAGGTATCTTTTTCCTGTTATTCATCAGATGATTTCCTTTAGTATGCAACTTGAAGATATTTTTTCGGCAAGACAATGCTCCTGTTTACATGGCTTGTAGTGTTATAGCTTAGTTTAAAAGTAATTGTATTGAATTGGTAGAACATCCCCCTTACTCTCCTGATTTAAATCCTATTGAGCATGTATGGGTTGAGCTTAAAACATGATTACACTAGTAGTATCCAAGGATTGCAGATACTCCAGGAGGAAAAGAAGCTGTTAAGAAGACACTTGCATAAGTGTTATCTTTGGTTTAGGAGAATTCCTGAGGAGTTTTTTGAAAAGTTGTAGAAATCAATGCCTGATAGAGTAGCTGTAGTATCAGAAGCAAGGGGTAGATATACAAAGTATTGGCTAGTTTTACTCCTTGTTTTGATAATCTAAAATATAAATAGTAGTTCATTAATTGTTGACTGTTGATTGTTTAGGGTTGATTGTGCACTTGGTGTGCACGCTATTGGCAATCCCACCCACGGTTGCCCTACCAGTCCCATGGCATAACTGCAATTAAACATGTCTCCGATCATGAACACTTCAGACAAGGCACTGTAAGATAAAGTTAGCATTACTAGAGAGGTTCAGCAGAAAGCCAGCCGATGTAAAACTTGCAGTATTCATGTGATGGGGAACCTTGATATGCCAGTACATACTCATACTGGGAATTAGGACATCTGAGAAGGAAAGAGGACTCTATGTTAGAACTCTCTGCGAAGGAGCTGTGTTGGAGTTACACCACAAATGCATGAATACATACGATAACAGAGACTACATCTGTAGGAAAACAGTGCGAGAATATCTCCAGAAACGATTCCAGTCAAGCCGAAATCGAGAGGAACTGTTCCAAGCTTTCAACAATATTTAGCAAGGATGAAAGGGCAGAACAGAAAGGATCATCAAGATAGCTACAGAACTCCTAATATATCGAGAACGAATGTCTAAATTCACCGTCAACTACTATATTCTGAAACAAAGATTCTATGAGGCCATAGATACATGACTGAGCCAAGTCATAGAACCAATGGAATAGAAAGATGATAGGATAGATGACATCATCATAAATGTGGAACAGTGAGATGCCATCCTGCCTGAGACAAGCACTTATGGCAAACTAAGTACAGTAAAGTGCGAGAGAAAGCTGCAAAAGAAGCAATACCAAGCATAAAGAAATATTAAAGTGACTTAGAAAAAGATCCCCAAAGCGACTAAACAGAACCGAGAGGGAAATGGAGAATACTTTAAATGTGGAAAGAAGGAACACATGGGATGAGACTATCCTAGCAAGCAACAGATTAAGACAGAAACCTCAGCAAACCAGACAGAGCTACAGGAGTTCGAAGAAGTAGAAATCAACTCAACCAATGCAGAGACTGGGATTGAGTGCTACTAAACCCTTCCAGCCCCTACTCTACACCCCCATCATGGTCTGGAAGAAACTATCTTGATTCATAGTACACACACCAGTTTGTTGTTTGACCCAGGCACAGTGAGTGCAGACATTGTTATCAACACCTTTGACACAACCCAGGGCATCTCCACCCACCTGATGGAAACAACGGTCACTGTGAACATGGCTATGAAGGGATCACTATCGACATATCACAAAACCTGTGAAGTAACCATCCAACTTGGCTTGGCTAGACTACTGAATCAAAGGTTGATGGTTGGGAACTTAGCAAAATATGATACATTAATAGGGATACCTTTTCTAACCCAGTACAGAGCTGTTATCCAATATGATGAAGTGACGATTGAACTCCCTGAGAAAAAGATCTGAGTGCTGTGCAAACCAACAAGTGTGGAGTTCAGAGCAGTAATTTGCGAAACTAAGTAGAAGGAAATTGTAACCAAGTTTGCAGATGTATTCTCTGAAAGGATTCCAGAGTCTTTACCACCGCTTAGCAAAATGAACTACCACATCTATCTAAAGGATGCCACAGACTTGCGAAACGAACTGACATAGAGTTTCCCTAAGGCTTACAAAGGAAAACCATGCAACTGGATGAAGGAGATGTTAAGGACTGGAGTTATCTATGGGACTGAGCCTCCAGGGGCAGCACCTATCTTATCGATTCTAAATTAAACACAGATTCTAAATCCTGTCGGAAGAGGAAGATTCTGAAGGAAGATAAACCTTAGTGATACTTACTTCCAGACTCGAGTTGAACCAGGAAGTGAGAGACTTAATACCTTCAAAACCCCTTTTGGTAGATTTGTGAGTAAGGTTATACTGCAAGGTGACATGAATATGCCCTCTACCTTTATACACATTATGGAAGACCTATTCAGTGACTTTCTATAATGCTTTATGTGGGTATATATCGATGATATTCTTCTTTATCCTAACAAAAAACTGCGGACATACAAGATATCAGGAGTGTGTGGGAATGATTACAGCAAGCAAAGTTTTATGCTAGCAAAAGGGAGTCAACCCTACTTGCGAAATCGCTAGAAGTACTGAGACATATTATAAATGAGGAAAAGATTTATACCTCATCTGGTAAACTAGCTTCGATTGAGCATTGTGCTATACCAAGAAACCAAAGAGGACTAGAGCAATTCCTGGGTCTGGTGAACTACATTGTATGGTTCTTCCCATACCATACACCAGTTATAGCATCCCTTATGGACCTGACAGGACAGGCGGAATATATCGGAACTGACACAAATGATAAAGCCTTAATCAACATCAATGAACTAATTAAACAAGCAAAGGTGATCGGAGCGATAAATTGTAGCTCAGAAGAATTCATATGGCTGATCATGGATGCCTCAGATATTGGAGTAGGAGCATGTGTTGGCCAGGGGCCAACATATGAAACAGCTGGCCCTGCAGCCCTCTATAGCTGAAAGTTCACAAATTCACAGATCATCTAGAACACTAGAAACAAGGAAGCACTGGCAGTAATCGATACGCTCCAAGCATTCAATCATATGCTTATGGGTTCCAAATTTGCTGTTATTACAGACCACTAACCCCTGGTAAACATGAAGACTAAGTGGATCCCTGGCCAAAGGAGTACCCACTGGATTAGTGACCTGAGCAAATACTATGCGAAGATAGTATACAGCTTAGGACAAATGAACTATTTAGCAGATACACTCTCCCACATATATGAAGACTCTGGTGACCAGACTCTACCTCTCATCCTTGATCACAACCTGGAGGACAATGATATTTCTGACTCTACCTCCTATGAGAATCCCTCTATAGCACTGGCCTCAATGGCACAAAAGACCTCACCTACCTCCCCAGCATGCTCCATGTGGTTCGGGAAACTACATGATTACGCTAACATGGGATAGGGGAAGACGATCTCCCCTTTGGAAGCAGTACTAGCTATCGCTGTAAATATGACAAACCTACATCCTAGGTAGTGGCTGTACTATCTGATAAACTAATGCAACTAACAGTAACACTCCTAAGTCCTCAACCACAATGATACCTTGCTATACCAACAAAGAAACCCACAGGGTAACCCCTCTATCGGACCCACTGGGACTACCTGCAGCAAAATCTCCATATGAAAACTCACTTGACATCTACCACAATGAACTGATTATTTCAGTCATACCCCATCCAATGGATCAGTACTGCTGTACCCTGTATGATGTTCAGGAGGAGGAAGAAGTTACAGGACAAACAATGATGAGGGCAGAACAGATTGAAGATGAATTGGATATTATAGACAAAGCTTACAAGACACAAGGCATTTTCAGACAACAGATGGGTGCTGGATACCAACACGAACCAATCTACTACTAAGTTATGAGCTGTACTGGAGAAGGAGAACTGGAAGGAGCCTAAATAGGTAGATGGAATGTGATACATGAGAACCCATTATAGAGAACACTGCCTCTTTATTCCTAAAAGACAGGTCCTGAATGGTAAATCCCAACAACAATGCTTCATATATCAGATATATGGTAAAGGACACCAGAGTACAGAACAAAATCTGCGATACGCAACTGAATTCATCTACTGGCCAGAAATGAGGAAGAACTTTCGCAATTATGTAAAGCCATGTGACACCTGTCAGACAAATAAGGAACCAACCTACCAACCAGAAGAGAGGACCCAAGCTCTTCACCCTGCCTCACAGGTCTTGGAGTTGATCACTATTGATTTCACTGGGCCTTAGAATAAGTCAAATGGATTTGACCTTATCCTGATAGTAGTGGACCAATTAAGCAACTATGTGTGGCTAATACCTAGCAACACCACAGTCATGGTAGAAGTAACAATGAAACTCCTGGAATGAGACATCTTCACCTCCCAAGGCCACCTTCTGGCAATAATTAGTGATGCTGACCCTCGCTTCGAATCTAACTAGCTGAAGCAGACATGCAAATTCATTGGAATTGAATACAGGAAAGCAGCATCTGGCAACCACGAAACCAATGGACAAGTGGAATGAAAGATCCATAATCTCAAACCCAATCTAAGAAACATAGACAACAGGCTGCGGATGAACTGGGAACCCCTCCTTACTACCCTCACAGCATACCTGAATGGAGGCTTCTCCAAAACCCTCCACATGGCACCACACAAGGCAATACATAGATGAAACTACCCCAAACTATGGATAACCCCCTTTCAAAATTCAGCGGTCCATGCCTCTCATAACTTCCTAACCTGGTACCAGATGGATTGAAACTTACCCTCCCAAGTAATAAAGCAAGCGCGGCACTGAAGTGCAACCACAGCAGCACGACGCAGAGAGCCTCACAAGCCTATAGCAGTTGGAGAACTGGTACTAGTGCATGGAGCACTATTTGCCTCAACATTGGAGAGGAGCAAGAAGTTACAACCCTATTCACAAGGACCATTCTAGGTGCTAGAGTTTGAAGAACTTACTAAGAACTATATAGTTAAGATGCATAGCAAAACCTATTAGAAAGATGTAGGTGTCTTCCGCGCTACCTCAGCAAAGTATTACTACTCAAATGATGACCAAAGATTTCCTAGATGAGCCCATACTCGCCCTACCCCAATCCTGATAAAGGAGAACCTGGTGTAGGAAGTTAGTAAAATTGTAGACCACAGGAAACGATACAACAATAACAAATATCTAGCGAAATGAGAAGGACACCTACAAAGTAAAGACAGCTGGAAACCTGTGGAAGGCCTCGAACATAGCATAAAACTGGTAAATGAATGAGGGGAAAACACTAAGGTGGGAACCCTACCGAATATACAACAGATCTCGATAGGAGTCACCAAACCATGTATGTAATACTAGTTACTAGAATTACTAGATATCTCCTAGTTAGGAAAGGAAGTTAAGCAAGGACAAATGAGGGAAGGCGCCTGGGTAGCCTATTTTGATAGTAAATTTGAATCGACTAGTGAGGAGAACGAAGCAATAGAGGACACAACATACATTTACTACTAGAACCCAACACCTCTCTATCTGAAAGCATAACGATGTCATACTATGCTGAACTTAGTGTAGGTCAGTGCTAGTGGCTAGTGTGACTGTTAGTGAACCGCAGTACTATCCTGTGTGCTGGATATTTCACTAAAATCTGGTAGTCTTACTATGAAGAATATGGAATAGTTCAAGTGGTTTGCAGGGACAATCGCAGCGTGTCGGACTAGTGTGACATGCCCTGGTGTCAAGATCTGGCTGGCGGAGTGCTAGTCAGGTGACAGAAGCAAGGAACAGGTTTCATGCATGACCTCATTTAGAGGTCATGGGGTTAAGTTATATTTCCACGCACATGATCTCGTTAGCAGGTCATGGGGTTCATTTATGTTGAAATTGTTTTCACACACATGACCTCATTAGTAGGTCATGGCACTTGTTTGTGTCTGATAGCATTTCATATAGGACATACGATTGATGTCAGGGGAAGAGTGTAGGCAGGCCGGTAAGGCTTACCTGCAAGGCAAACTTGTTTATGTTTTGCGTATGACCTCGTTGATAGGTCATGTGGTTTGTTTATTGATTGGATTTAAACTGCGTTTGATTTATGTTTTCACACATGACGTCTGTTAGAGGTCATGAGATGTTTTATGTTTTGCACACAGGACTCATTTGAGTTATACAAGGTTATGAATAATTTCATACCTGATCTCACTTGAGCATCAGGACAAGGTTAGGGTTGTCGGAAGAGGCCTATATAAAGGCCGGGTTTTCACAGATGGGTTAGCTCTTCACGCAACCCTCAACTGTTATTTACTATCTACTACTTTGTGCTCTTTACAATACAAAATCCTTTACACTCCAAACCTCTCCACTAAGTAGATCAACCATAGAGTCAAGAACCTATTCACTACAGGGATAAATTGGCAACCATAAAAGACCGATAACCTTGGTGCTATTATGAAACCAATACTTACCTGGGAATACTAAGATAGGGCGAAGGGACTTGAGGAGCTCTTGGACACAGTGCAGCACAGTTCGGAAGAAGAAAAAGGTCATTACCTGCCATAAGTACAATCAGTAGTAGAAAACCCGAAGATTTGATTGTTTCTCCTGCGACAACCAAGGACAACAAGGGAGGAACTCCAAGGAACCAGGAGTTCACCCATGATAACAAAAAAGGTATGAATCTCACGGAGGACATCCTTGATCTAAGGCGAGTGCAAGATATGCTAGGTGAAGCAGCAAGCCAACCTTCACGATCTGCAAGCCCGGTCAGAATCGAACAAACCTGACCCATAGGGAGTTCTCGCGTAAGAACACTATGACCAAGGAGGATGGCTGCTATTGCAACACTAGTACCCCTAAGAGGGCCTACTACGTAGGCCCTTATAATGACCGAAGATGGGATAACGAGATTCCTAGGAGTGCAGGACACCTACCTGGATTCAAGGCCGGAAGCGAGAGAACTGGACCTTATTGAGGGAGACCGTGAGAAGTTAAGAAAGTTCTTTGATCAATTGGAGCAGTCCTTTATAGTCAAGGGGTATGGGGAAGGGAAGGATATGATCAAGTTAGACTATGCAGAGTCTCTCTTGAGAGAAGCTGTGAGGCAATAGACAATGCCCAATGTGGAAGCGAAACAAGACTGGATATGGGTCTTATGAGAAGAATTGCAAGAAACTCTCCACACCTAGTTTGTAGACAGGAATGCCAAAGAGAGGGCAAGACTCAAGCTGGAAAAGAGGAGGCAAGGGAACAACAACTTGGCCGGTTCCTGGCACAAATTCCGCATGATAGCGGTCGAGGCAGAATATGACGAGGACACATAGTACTGCCATTCCTTGGGTAGCACCAATGAGAAGCTGCAAGAAGCCTAGAAGAACTCAGACTATACCTATCTGATGGGTGATAACTTTGCGGTATGGGCTATCGACAAAGAAGACAAGCTCCATCTGGTCAGACATGTTCAGAACAAGACAACAGGAACAACCTCTTCGACCCTGCTATGCAACAACAATGGTACATACCAACCAGTGAACACACCTAGACCAGGATCTGCCAAAGACCCCATGGATCTGGATGCAGTAGGAAGAAGGAACTGAAGATTCCAATAGCAGTTAGACCAGGAATACCAGAAGAGAAAAAAGGAGAATGCATACCTTCAATGTAGATTGAAGAAGTATTTCATCCAAGACTGTTGACGAAAGGAAACGAAGCTCCAAGAAATGGACGCTACGGAGACAATGGACAGGCAGGGGACATTAAGCAAGTGAAGTTCTCACCAAAGAATGGTCTGCAGGATGACAGATGAGGCAAAACCAGTGGCATCGCACACATATCAGCAAAGGAAAAACAACAAGGCAATGATCAATAATATAAACAGTTATGATAATAACAACAAACATCTTATGATTAAGATAAAGCTATGCATGACCGATAAGGATATAGAGATAAACTCAATGCTTGATTCAGGAGTAACTGAGGGTTTCATTGACAAAGGTTTTTGCGAAACCCATGGATTATCCCTGAGGAAGATAAAGAAACCAAGAGACATATATGTGGTCAACGGGGGAGAAGAGCAAAGCAGGACCAATCACCTATATGGTGCAAGCAGTAATGTAGATAGGGTCACATCATGAAGCTATAACCTTCTAAGTAGTGCATTTGCAAAAGCATAATGCAATACTAGGAACGCCTTAGGTGAAACAACACAATCTAAATATTGATTGGGAAAAAGGCCAAATCAACTTCAACAGCAAACTATGCATATGGTTGTGCCTGAAAACTTCCCCAAGGATTGGAATGATCCCCAAAGAACAAGCAATATGTGAAAACCTGAGGACACAAATCCTCTACATGGACACCAAACACCAAGAAATGATCCCCCACAATAAAGGCATAAGAGTACAAGTGTTATACTCAAATGCCAAGAAACCAATGTGAGGGTCCACAAATGTTGCGGATCATGACCTGTACAGCACGAAAGACACAATGGTCCCCACCAGGGGACAACTGTTGATACCGATAGGAATTGCAGTAGGGCCTCCCAATACCATGTATGGAAGAATCGCTCCGCACAGTGGTATGGCCATCCGACATGAGATTACCACAGGTGTCAGGGTGATCAACACAGACTATAGGGGCAAGGTGCAAGTCCTACTAATAAACCTGAAGGAAGAGAACTATACAATCCAGAAAAGGTATCGCATAGCCCAGATGATTATTGAAAATATCGATAGCAGGGAGCTCCACGGAGTTTGAGACCTGGACAAGAGGAAAAGAGGTGAGGAAGGATTCGGAAGCACAAGATGAGAAACCCCGAAAGACGACACCACCACGGAAACAATAGAAGAGAAACTTCTTAGCATACCTTTCATATCAGTGAAGGCATTTAGTCAATTCTACTGCAGAGAGGAACAGACAGGAATCCTCAAATAGGACAAAGAAGAAGACAGACCAACAATCGTGGAAGTATCAATGATTAACATGTGACTCACGGTAAAGGGAGAAGCCAAGAAGAAGAAGGTAACTCTGAGGAAACTGGTGCGAAAAGAATATCACAATTACCTCAACATATTTGAAGAAAATAAAAGTATGGATCTTCCTGAACACAAGAGTGAAGATCACCAGATCAAGCTAGAGGAAGGAACAACAGTGCCTTTCAAGAAACTCTGCACATTAAGGGAAGAGGAATTGAAAGAGCTACCAGAATAGCTCTAACAGAACCTGGCACCGCAGTGGATCAGACCATTATCCTCCTCGGCAGGGGCACCCATCCTATTCGTGAAGAAGAAAGATGGGAAACCGAGACTCTGTGTGGATTTCTGGGGACTGAACGTGGTATCACTAAAGGTTGGAGACCCTTGACTATTGATCAAGGAAGCGTTGGACCTACTAGGATGGGCCAAACACTATACGAAGTTGAATATTAAAGATACATATTACGATATAGAGATAGCTAAAGGAGGCGAGTGGAAAATGGCTTTCAGAATGCGATATGGACTATCCGAGTATTGAGTTATACGCTTTGAGGTATCCAATGCACCAGCAACATTCCAGTGGTAGATCGACACTAAGTTGCACAAATACCCGGACATGTATGGTATCGTTTGTCTAGATGGTATACTTATCTATGCAGATACCATGCAGCAACATTACTAAGATATCTGGAAAGTTCTGCAGGTCTTGCGAGAAGCTATAGTCAACTAAAGCCTGCAAAATGGGACCTCTATATGGACGAGGTCGAATACCTAGGATTTATGGTCAACAATGAAGGAGCACCAGCCAATCCAGTCAAAATGGCCGCTATCAATGACTGGAAAGTACCCAAGAGTGGGAAAGGGGTTCAAAGCTTCGTGGGCTTCAGCAACCTCTACTGAAGATTCATAGAAGGATTTAGCCAAGTAGCTAAGTCCCTCTATGAGATGACAAGGAAAGGAATCAAATGGGAATGTAGAGAGAAGCAACGACAAGCATTCGACCATATGAGAAAATGACTTACTATAACACCAACACTATGGAATTTCAACCCGTCACTATCCATCATGATCGTGATAGATGCATCCAACTACATATATTCTGGTATTCTATCACAACAAGGAGAAGACGGATTATGGAGACCAGTTGCGTTGCAATCAAAAACAATATCAGAGGCGGAGCTAAACTATGGCATTCACAACAAGAAACTGTTAGCCATTGTTCAAGTAAACAGGGACTGGCAGAATTATATGCTAGGAAGTCAAAAAGTGATCCGCATCGTCACGGACCACAAGAACCCCCTAGCATTTACTAACATCAAGGAACTCAATGCATGACAGATCAGGTGGAGTAAGACATTAAGCCAATACCATCTCTAAATTGAATACTAACCAGGCAAAGAAGTAGGTAAGCTGAACGCATCAAGAGGAAGAATGGAGAATTTCCTGGACAAAGGACGAACACGGTCATAATAACAAAGAATACTTCTTCCAAGGAAAAGTATTTTGCAATGGAAGACAAAGACAGTGGATACGAACCCCTGAATGAAGTGACTGCAGCCACGGTCACTGACAAAGGATGCAAAGAATGGATAAAAAGAAGTACAGCCAGCAACCGAGAAATCAATAAGACAAAGAAGGCCCGAGAGGGAGGCCTAAAACAAAGAAAAACTGTAGCCCTCGGGCTATATCAGGAAGAGAACAGATACCTGTGGCTGGATAACAAGATAAGGCTCTTAGACAAAGAAGCCTTAGGAATGGAAATGATAAGAAGAAATCATGACATCCCACAAGTGGGACACGTCAGAACTGCAAAAATGACAGCACTGATTCAGCGATCATACAATTGGCCATCAATACACAACAATATAAAAGGATGCGTGAAAAATTGCAACCCATGTCAATGGATGAAAATGATTAAACCTGCACCCTATAGGCTGCTCAAACTGCCCGAAACTCCAAGAAGACTATCGCAATATATTGCTATAGATTTCATCACAGGACTATCCAAATCGAATGGTCATGACGTCATATCAGTTGTTATTGACTGACTGATGAAAATGGCACACTTTATGCTATGTAGAACAGATATGATAGCACCACAATTCTTCAATGTGTTTAAAGACCAAGTCTCTAGACTCCGCAGCCTACCAAAAGCCATTACTTCTGGTAGGGGATTACTCTTCACTTTGGAAGTATGGAAAGAGATCACATGATACTTAAGTGTTGGCCAACACTTGAGGACAGTATTCCACCCACAAACGGATGGCCAGACCGAATCAATAAATCCGCCATTAGAACAATGTGTATCAGCCTGCATCAATTATCAACAAAACAATTGGACGGAGTTCATATCCATGGCAGAATTCGCATAAAGCAATGAATGACCAGAAACGATAACAATGATATCTTTCTTTGCGAATTTCAGATATGACCAGTCCTTGGATCTGGCACACTACCTAGTGCTGAGAAAGATAACGCAAGCTGAGCATATGATAAAGCTAGATGATATCTTATGAGACAAAATGGCTCCAGCACAACACAGTCAGAAGGACAAGAGCGATAAGTACTGGAAGTGTAACAACCCAGCATACAGGAGCTATGGCAGACAGAACCTATACCCATACAGGGAGCCAGGAGGCGAACTGGTAGGAACCGGCAGGCAAGTAAGTACTTGACCGGCGGAGACCCGATGGCCCGGGCTCCAAGAATGAACAGAATTGGCTGGTCAGGGACTTAGGTACCGGGATACACCCGGGAGCAGTGTCAGTGTACTTAGGGATGTCTGAAGTGGCAGTTACTCAGCTAGGCCGGGTAACTGGAGAAAGTTCAGAAGCGTCTATCTCTGGCAACGGGATAGACAGGGTAACAGGGAAAAGTTATCTTGTCCCCCGGACAGGTTACCCTACCCTCAGGATCAGGTTACCATGCCTTGGAGCTTGGGTTACCCTGCCCAAGGGTCGGAGTTACCCGACCTTTCAATACGAAGTCCCACGGGGTGTTTGGGAAAAATGACTGGAATGTTTGTCATGCGAAGCCATGCATGGTACTGGAATCTGGGGTTCCAGGTGATGCTATTGGGCGAGCTACGTAGCTTCGAGGAAGCTGTAAATTGAAGACATTATTCCTATCATACCCCTCCGGCCCTGCCTTGAGGCCCGGACGTCATGGGCAAACAGTTGGGTAGTAGTGTGCAGTCTAGCAAAGAGGAATCTTTGGAGACCTGCTTGCAACGCCGTATACGTCACTGCTGTCCGGTCGACCATAGGCTGTTCACAGGATATACAAGGGGGCATAGGGTGGAAGATGGAGTACCTCCTCCAAGTTGTTCGGAGTAAAACGGACCAAAACTGACAGAGTTAACGGGTGTTAACCATTGGGGTCCCGAAGGTAGTCCCGGGTGGTGCCGGGGCGACTGGGAGAGTTTTACACCTACCAAGCCCGCACGTGCACCCAACGCTACAGGCTCTGAAAGGGAAGTGCAGAGACACTAAAAGCATGATTCCTACCACAGGTAAGATAGATCCGAGGTAGTGGTCATGGGTAGCGCCCATTGGATCACTTCCGGACTACCGTGCTCTGCGGAAGACACCGGAAGCCTGCGACCCGTAAATAGTGAATAGATAAACCGCTCATGGTAGCCTCCGGAGTCAAGTAGAGATCAATACATATGGGAAGGGTGTCACAGATAGTCTAGTTCATGAGGTGCCTTGACTGTTAGCCACTGGCAAGACACCAATGTGCAGAAGTTTTCACTCTGGCGGGCAAAATGGAAATGCACTGCAGAAGCGATAACAGCATAAGGTGAACGCCAACCAGAGTGTGTCGACACATGCATGCCCAAAGGGTGCACCAGGAGACGTGTTGGACCACCCTTAGCGGAGAAGAGTGTACTTGGATGGTTGGAGTAAACTGATGGGGGAGTTTCTGGCATAAGATAAAACTACCTGAAAGTCTATGCGAGAACTCGCCTACTCCAACAATCAATCCTCTCAAGACCTTAATTGAGTGAAGCGTCAGGCTTAACGATATTAAGTTTTACTGTTTACTTTACTCTAACATCTGTGTGAACTTTTGGTGATAAGTTTGAAGTCGTTCGGTGCAGTCGCAACCTTGCGATCCATCTTCCTAGGGGTGCCCCCGTTACAGGAAGCGAGACTGGAACCTTACAGTCCCTGACAAGATGTGGTTAATACCGCGCAACATCGGGACCATGAGACTATCGAAGAAGCTGGCCTACAAGAAACTTGTACCATTCAAGATAATCAAACGGGTTGAATTACAAGCATATAAACTCCACTTCCCCGCCTCGATAAAACAAACTCATCCAACATTTCATACCAGCCTTCTCAAACCCTATCATGAAAACAATTTTCGCACCAACAACAAACTTCCCCCTCCACCTATACATATAGACAGCGAAGATGAATATAAACTCAAAGAGATAATCGACTATCGCTTACAATATAGTAAACTTCAATACCGTACTAAGTGGACTGGTCATTTCCCCGAACATTATCTGGAGTTGTATCCAGCCCCCAACTTCGCAAACACCAAAGATGTCATCCTCCATTTCCACCGGTGCTACTCGCGCAATCTAAGAGCCGACTGTCCGCACTGAGACAGAAGAAAACAGTTGAGTGGGAGTTGGGAATCACAGAGAATTCGGACCAAAAGTGCTAAGAGTACAAAAGGAAGCCGAAGAAGTAGCAACAGAAGCAAGGATTAACTACGCAAAGAAGACATAGACAGCGTGTAGTGACGACTACTACACAATACACCAAGATGCAGAGGAGTGAAAATGGTGGGGGCTAACAGAGGCCATCAAGACAAGGGACTCAGATAGTGACCAAGAATATAAAAACTCCTGGCAACAATAGACCTGAAAAGAGGAAACTTCGGTGACCCTAAAAGGGCCAAGACACCACAAAATCGATTGGCAGAACAGCATACACAGATTCTGCCCCTACCATCAACGCCGAGAAAGGGAAGTCAAAGGAAAGAGCTCCAAGGACTGAGCTCAGGGAGAAGAGGGAGCACAAAGCTTCTTTTGAGCCCAAGAACGTCCTACGCGAAACTATCAAAGTAGAGGACGAAACCATCATCAGACAACAAGAAATGATAAATGACTTCCAAGAAAAGACTAAACGACAAGGACAGACAGTACGTGGATTGGAGGAAGTGAAACAGATGGTAAAAGAGCAAGAGGAAAAGACAGGCCAGGAGAACAGGGCCCGGTGGGAGATTGAAGATTGGTTCCTACAAGAGTACCACAATGCCAGGAACCACGAGCTGCGTACCCACAAGTACACTGCAATTATCAAGGAAAGGAGGAGTAGGAGAAGGTAAGCGTACCCTCAGGGACTGAGGATATGTGAGAGGGGAGCTAAAGTCACGATCTGGCTAGAGAAGCGCTAGTCAGGTGATGGAAGTGAGGAACAGGTTTCATGCACGACCTTATTTGGAGGTCATGGGATTAAGTTATGTCTCCACGCACATAACCTGGTTAGCAGGTTATGGGGAGAGTCTAGGCTGGCCAGTAGGACTTGCTGGCAGGGCAGACTCATTTGTGTTTCACACATGACCTCATTATTACATTATGTGTCTTGTTTATGTGTTAGATTTATATTGTGTTTAATTTATCTTTTTGCATATGACATCGTTTAGACGTCATGGGATGTTTTATGTTTTGTGCACATGACTTGTTTGAGTTATCTGATGTTATGAATAATTTTGCACCTAACCTCACTTGAGAATCAGGACAAGGTTAGGGTTGCTGGAAGAGGCCTATATAAGGGCCGGGTTTTCACAGATGGGTTAGCTCTTCACGCAACCATCTACTGTTATTTCCTATCTCCTACTTTACGCTCTTTACAATAGAAAATCCTTTACCCTCCAAACTTCTCTACTAGGCAGATCAACCATAGAGTCAAGCACCTAATTGCTACATGGATAAATTAGCAACCACAAAAGGCGGATACTCTCAGTGCTGGTAAGAAACCAATTCTTACGTGGGAATACTAAGATAGGGTCAAGCGACACGAGAAACTCTTGGACACAGTGCAGCACAGTTCAGAGGAAGAAAAAAGTCATCACCTGTCATGAGTGCAACGAGTAGTGGGAAACTGTAACACCTGGTATAAAAGTAGTTTCTTTGTTGCACAAGTATTTTGCACTTCTTACTTATTACCTAATTAGATGTTGGGCGATGATTTTCTTGCTGAGGAAGATTATAGCCAGAAGGATATCATGGAGAATTTTGATTTTCAGGATTATTAGTTTTATTTTGGTTAAACAGGTGTTTTGTTTTAGGGAATATAACTAGTACAGGTACTAGGTTATGTTTTATTTTATAGCATCATTTAATACTTGTTATATTTCAATAGTATCGCTTGATACTTTAAATGTTTTATCTTTTGTTTTATAGTATCATTTGATACCGGTTATGTTTCAAAGGTATCGCTTGATACTTTGAATGTTTTATGTTTTGTTTTGCAGTATCACTTGACGCTCACCATGTTTTAAAGGTATCATTAGATTCTTTGAAAGGGACTGTGTTATTGCCCATGCTGGAAATGAGTGAGAACTAGTATTTAAATACCGCTGATTCCCCCATAGAAACAGCAGACTTCGACTGACAGTATTCTTAATATACTTGGTTGAATGGTTACTTCTTGATCTCCTATTCCACATCTTCCAAGCCTTGTTTAGTCTACACAGCTCTCGCCTCTTGCCAAGCAAGCTGGCCACCTGTTACTATTGTACACAAAGCATGATTAGCACCCTAGGTGTAAACACGTTATACCTACCCAAAGGCGCTACTATATGATCAACTGGCAAAGTGCTGCACCCTCCGGTTTGTCGAAAACCCTGATCTCAAAGAGTTTTGGCGTTATTCTTTCAAAAATTAGGAAAATACTGAACATCATGTGTGTTTGTTTAAGAACTCCATGGGGGGGACTTGTGTACACCTAGTGTCTCTTCATCTGCTATGGGATAGGGCCCTGATTAGCTAAGTGCTATACCAAGAATAGGAAGGGTAAAGGTTCTTGGATGAAGGAGGATTGGTCTATAATAAGAAATTAGAAATAGCAAGTGATACTGAGATATCGCTCTGTGGTGGGTTAGGCTTATTGTGATAATTTGGGACCTTCTATTCCTCCGTGTTGGGTTGTTCCTGTTGGTCAACAGCCAGGGTAAGCAGTGCGGAGAGGTAAATGTTTGTACTACTCTTGGGATTATGGTGAATCAGTACCATAAGCTGAGCGGTTGCCATCCATGCATATCCTTCACGGTCTTTTCAAGTTAGAGGCTCCGGCTCCATGTATTGTGGGCTCCATGTTGTCGATTGGTTTTACAAAATTCCAAGGGGTACACCACCTTCCTTCCAACACATACGAAGCAGATTACAGTAATATTCTAGGAGATCCTGTACTGTACACTGATACAAATTCAGAAAGTTTATCCTACCTGTTTTCTGGGCACTCTAGAGGATGCTAACGTCATTCCCAGAGAACTGGCTTTTCACCTAAATCCGGCTCGGCCATGATTGCGTAATTGGTCTCACTCCATCAGGGGGTCTTAGCACCTCCCCCGAGCAACTAGCGAATAAATTTCAACATTATATACTTCCCAAGAACAGTAAACGATCACCATAAATGAAATAAAACAATAGGTAAACTCCAATTTATGGAATTGAAAACTCACAGCCATAATTAGCCTTTGTGCCACAGCTGGATTGCTACTGGGAGCCCCCCTCAAGATCCCCAGGCCTCTAGACCATCTCCACGGACATCCAATGCGTCCGTCTCCTCCAGTAGGTCCTCAGATTTATCGGATGAAGATAACAGGGCGGAGGAGGGAAGCAACGTTGGTGAGTTCAAGTGGGGGGTTGAAAGATTGGGGTGCCTGGTCCGCATTTGTGCACTTTGAGATGGACCAGATTGGCATGATGCTTATTTCTCTTTTCAGGCTGCTTTGATGGCGTCAATCCTTTCCTCCTATTCCTGCAATTCAATGACTGTTTCTGAAGTCACAACAGTTGCCTGAGTTAGTTTACGGCGGTCAGATGTCTTTGCCTTTTTCTCCTGCCCTGCCAATTACCAGTATTGGCAATATGCTTCCTCCTCCACAGCTTTGTCCGCAATTGTCTGCTGAAAGTCTTCTGAAAGGCCAGACAATTATGCGTTAAGCTTCTGACAGGAGGGGGTATTGCGCATTACGAGTGATATCACGGTTCTGGTAGTACAACTTACTGTGCCGGGTGTCTTAGATATATAGATACTGGATGTCTCAGAAGTTGAGACATTCAGTATTTTCTGGTTTGCTTGTCCGAATACAGAACACGGATTGAAGGGGATAATCGGCACTGCCTCCCAGGCACTGAGAATATTCTTTTGTATGAATATGATCCTTCGGGCTGGCATTAGAATTCTGCTTGTTTTTTTTTTTTAGATGAATTTCCTTTGAAAGGCCTCTTGGGAAATGACTAACAGTAAAAACTACGCTTTATTCCTACCGGCATCCCCCTTCTAAATAAACTCATTCCAGTCATTGCTATCGTAGAGTTGTAAAGGACTAGGAAAGACGCGTCTAGGAGTTGAAGCAAATGGGTGGAGTGGGCCGGCAAGTACAGAGGAATAATTTTTGCATTTAAGCAAAAATCAAAAAACTCCCAATTAAAGTGAGGATTGTAGCCATCGAGTGTTAGTAGCTGGTACTCATTGCCTGCCCTATTTACTAGTTAGAATAGATGTGATGAGTTGTAACGGGAGAACCTCTAGGAAGATGGATCCCAAGGTTGCGACCGCACCGAACAACTTCAAACTTATCGCAAAAAGTTCACACCAATGTAAGAGTAAAGTAAACAGTAAAACTTAATATCATTAAGCCTGACGCTTCACTCAATTAAGGTCTCAAGAGGATTGATTGATGGAGTAGAACAGTTCTTGCATCGACTTTCAGGTAATTTTATCTTATGCCAGAAACCCCCCCATCAGATTACTCCAACCATTTGAGCACAGCCTTCTCTGCTAAGTGTGGTCCGACAGGTCTCCTGGCACACCCTACGGGCATGTATGTGTCGACACAGCCTAGTCCGCGTTTAACTTATGTGGTTATTGTTTCGGCGGTACATTTCCATTTTGCCCATGAGAGTGAAAACTTCTGCACATCGCTGTCTTGCCAGTGGCTAACAGTCAAGGCACCTCATGAACTAGACTATCTATGACACCCTTCCCATATGCATTGATCTCTACTTGACTCCAGAGGCCACCGTGAGTGGTTTATCTATTTACTATTTGTGGGTCGCGGGCTTCCGGGGTCTTCCGCAGGGCATGGTAGTCCAGGAGTAATCCAATCAGCGCTACCCATGACCACAACCTCGGATCTGCCTTACCTGTGGTAGGAATCATGCTTTTAGTGTCCCTGCACTTCCCTTTCAGAGCCTATAGCATTGGGAGCATGTTCGGGCTTGGTAGGTGTAAAACTCTGCCCGTCGCCCCGGCACCGCCTAGGCCTACCTTCGGGACCCCCACGGTTAACATCCGTTAACTCCGTCAGCTTTGGTCCGTTTTACTGGGAACAACTTGGAGGAGGTACTCCATCTTCCACCCTATGCGACCTTGTACATCCTGCGAACCGCTTATAGTCGACCGGATGGCAGCGGCGTATACGGTGTTGCCAGCATGTCCGCAAAGGTTTCTCTTTGCTAGACTGCAGACAACTACACAACCGTTTGCCCACGACGTCCGGGCCTCAAGGCGGGGCCGGAGGGGTATGATAGGGATAATGTCCTCAATTTACAGCTTCATCGAAGCTACGTAGCTCGCCCAATAGTATTCCCTGGAATGCCGGATTCCAGTATCATGTATGGCTTGGTGTGACAAACATTCTAGTCAATTTGACCGAACTCTCCGAGGGACTTCGTATTGAAAGGTAGGGTAACTCAGGACTCTGCGCAGGGTAACCTAAGCCCTAAGGCAGGGTAACCTGATTCAAAGGGTAGGGTAACCTTGTCCAGCGGACAAGATAACCTTTCCCTGTTACCCTGTCTGTCCTATCGCTGGCGATAGACATTTCTGAGTAGTCTCCAATTACTCGGCCTAGTTGAGCAACTGCCCCTTCAGATGTTCCTAAGTACTCTGACACCGCTCCCGTGTGTATTCAGTTACCTATGTCCCTGACCAGCCATTTCTGTTCATTCTCTGAGCCCGGGCCATCGGGTCTCCGTAGGTCAAGTACTTACTTGCCTGCCGGTTCCTACCAGTTCACCCCCTGGCTACCTGTATGGGTATAGGTTCTGTCTGCCATAGCTCATGTATGCTGGGTCGTTACATCACTCCCCTCTTCTCTACAGTCCGTCCCGGACCATTGGCGTCGTCTATTATTTCCACGACCCAATTCCCCCACGACCCTATGGTACCTGGGCATGGACGGGTATCTTTGGTGGAAATTCAGAATGGCCTGCAAGCCTATCCCTTCTAGCATCTCATAGGGCTCCCATGAGTTCTCCTCAGCCCCGTAGCCTTCCTATGAAACCATGTACTGGATGAAGGGCCACGGAAACTTCACCTTCGCTCGCCCGTACCATCGGCTGTCCATAACAGCTTCGATAACATAACTGGGCTGGTTGTCTACCAGTTGCATGGGAGGGACTTCCTTGACCCTACCTGCTGCCGGATCCTCACAATAGCGTTCGAGCAACGTGACATTGAAAACTGGGTGGATGGTCCATCTGGTGGGCAGTGGGAGTTCATAGGCTCGGTTACCCACTGGACGTTTGACCAGCAAAGAGCCAAACATCCGGTGGTCCAGCTTCTCCATCGGATGCTTGGTGCGGATGTTCTTTCGCTTTAACATCACGCAGTCCACTTTCTTTGCCCGTCCAGTGGTCACATCCTCCAAGGTAATATAGTCCGATGATGGCAACCTTCTCTGGTCGTGCCATTTCCTTTGCCTTTCCTGTACCTGTTGAATCGTTTCTCGAATCTCCTTCCAGGTTCCTTCCCATTCCTTGACCAAGGGCTCACTGCTAGGGTGTATTCCTTCAGTATCAGATATGACACAAGACCAGTTTGTCCTTGGGTTAAACCCATAGTCGATCTCAAATGGTGCCAACCTGGTGGATTCTCAGGTCGAGGTGTTGTATGTATACTCCGCAAGGGGTAACAGTGAAGCCCAATCATCTGAGTGGTAGGGACAGTAACTGCACAAGTACTGCTCGAGTGTCTGATTAACCCTCTAGGTTTGCCAATCAGTCTTAGGGTGGAATGCAGTCGAAACGTTTGGTTTCACTTACAACAAGTGCATTAGACTCATCCAGAACTTAGATGTGAATCGGCTATCTCGGTCAGAGATGATTGACTCTAGTAGTCCATGCAGGCGCCAAACTTCCTTCAGGAATATTGAGGCAAGCTCCTTGATAGGTACCTCCATGGTCAGGGGTATGAAATGGGCCATTTTCGAGAATCTATCCACTATGACCCAGATCTTGGTATACCCTTTGGACTCTGGCAGCGCTACATTGAAGTCTATTGAAACAGCTGTCGACGGCCGTATAGGAACATCAATAGTTTCCAGCAGCCTGAACCTCTTGTGCCTGATGGACTGATTTTTTTGGCACGCATTACAGGTCCGCACGTAGTCAGTGATGTGCTCATCCATCTTAGGCCAATAGAAGTTAGCCCTAACCCTGCCAATGGTCTTGTAAGTCCCAAAGCGTCCCGCGATTCGGGAGTCATGTTCTGCCTTCATGATTGTCTGCTTCGGATTCTGATACTTGGGAACATAGCACCTGTTCTTGTACGGGAGTAAGCCCTTTTCCGTCGTGAAATGTCGGTCGACCTCGTTGTCACCGGCAGCCGTTGCCTGCGGGATCCTCAAGTACTCCTGATCTTCAGTCATCGCTACCCGCAATTGATCCAAAAAGGATGACTGGAGCCGAAATCCTTGGCATACCTGCAATGCTTGTGGTCACAAGGTGTCCCGTTCCTGGCTCCCAATCCACTGTCCGGGACGAAAAAATGACTGTGGCGGAAAATCACTTCCCCTATCAGGGCGGTAGTCCCTATATCGCGACAAAGCATCTGCCTTCTCATTCAACCGCCCTTCTCGGTACACCACCTTGAAGTTAAACGGTTGCAGGAACTCAGCCCAGCAGTGCTTCCTTCTGTTAAGGACCTTGGTACTATTGAAGTACTCCAAATTCTTATGATCTGTATAGATCACCAACTGGTCCGTTACCGAGGGTAGCAAATGATCTCATTCCTTGAAGGCCGCCACGATGGCAGTTATTTCCTTGTCATGGACATCATAATTAATCTCCGCTGCATGAGACCTCCTGCTATGGTAGGCCACCGGATGCCATCTCTCATGTTAACAGAACTGGGAGAGGACGGCTCCTAATGCGAAGTCACTAGCGTCGGTTTCCAGCCAGGTGGGCCATTCAGGGTCAAAATGTGTGAGGATAGATTAAGACATGGACGCTTCCTTCAAATGGTTGAAGGCACGCTCACACGCAGGTATCCATTCCCATCGGACATCCTTCTTTGTCAAGTCCCTCACATATTTGGCTATCTTGCTGAAACCTTCTATGAACTGATGATAGAAGTTGGCAAAGCCCATAAACCTTTGAACGTCAACGACGCATGTCCGGGGTGCCCAATCCCTGATTGTCTGCACCTTCTCCAACAGCATAGAGATCCCCATATCGGAGATCTTGTATCCGCGGAATTCAAACTCCCATTGGTGGAAACTGGACTTCTTCATGCTTACTCATAGTCTGGCTTTCCGCAATTTCTCCATCACATGTCTCACCATCGAGATGTCCTCTTCCATGGTTTCCAAGTAGATCCGGATGTCATCCATGTACGCGATGACTCTCTCGTCCATGAGATCTCAAAAGACCTCATTTATCATGCTTTGGGAAGTTGCCAGGGCATTACACAACCCAAACAGCATGACCGTGTATTCATACAGTCCATATCTGCACCGGAAGGCCGTCTTCTATTCCTCACCTTCTGCCATGCTGAGAAGGTAGTAGCCATTCTTCAAGTCCAACTTGGTGAACACAGCCGCTTTTCCTAAGCTATCTCGCAGTTCGTTCATCAATGGTAGAGGATACTTGCTCCTTACCGTGATTTTGGTCAACCCTTGGTAATCTATTGCCAGTCTTAATGTACCATCTGGTTTTCGCATGAAGAGGATAGGGGCTACTGCCGAGGAACTTGAGTGCCGTAGCTTTCCCGTTCACAGCATGTCATGGAGATATCCCCAGAGTACCTTAAGCTCCTTTTCCGGTAATCGATAGATAGGCCCAAACAGAGGTTGAGTTCCGGGTTGCAACCCGATCATACGGTCATACTTCGAGTGCTCTGGTAACGTCTCAATCTGTTCTTGACTGAAGATATCCCCATAGTCCTTATACTGGCGGAGTAGCACAACCGTAATGTCGGCACCTTCCACATCGGAAGATTGCCCAATTCCCAATGGGTACACATTACTAGTGCCTTCGGCTGGTAACTCTTCATCAGTGATAAACACTAACCGCCCCTGCTCTGCCAGGCAGTTAGCCTTGCAGAAATCTGAGTGCCAGGTTAGTGCTCCGGTCTTCCAATCTATGTCACGGTTATGGTCTCTCAACCAAGACATTGGTAGGTACCCATCCATCTTAGTGTCGGGCATATCCGCAAGTTCAAAGCCCATCTCATTGTGGTGGTCACCTATCCTCATCCCTAATGACTTGGTATAGTGTAGACCTGACCCAGGAATGTTATTACCGCTGGTGTCTCTTATCGGCACGTATATCTTTCATCGTACACAAGGTGCCTGAGTCTGCTTAACCTATCGGCTACTAAGCACCGGCCCAGTAGCCCTACTGTCAAGTAGTAGGAGCGCTTCCGCACTTACCTGTCTAGCTCCTATCTTCTAGTCTAACTTGACCCGCAGGTGGATAGATTTGGTATGGCGAGGCAAGTTGTCACGCTTCTGCCTCTTCCTTTGTCTTGGCGACTTAGTCATCCTGGCTTAGTAATTCCCTTTAGTCTCATGTCTTTCGACAGAAGAGCGGCCACAACAGGTCAGTAACCGTTAAGGGATTGGGATTCAAGCTTTTATCAATAACTAGGGTGTTTACTATCATGCCAGCATGATTTTGGGTACTGAACCCTCCTCAGGTAAACTTGAAAATAGCATCATTTATTGGATCAAGTCCAGTCTGAACCAATCCCGCTTGTGCTAAACATAACAATTTTTTCCCCGAGGTCGGTAGAAGTCCGCTATGGGACCGGTTCCAAGTGAAGCAGCATTGCTGCCCCAATGTCGAGCGTCTCCTCGAGCAGGACCTCGCCCAGCCTCAACTGAAGTAATGTCCTATGAGTTGCCCATCCAGCTAAGGAAATCCTGAAAGGAATACGTACAACTAGAACAAAGAAAATAACCGGAAACCCAACAATGAAGAGATAGCCCAGCGCACCGCGCACGGCCCGTAACATCTACCTGCCAACACCTCCAGGGTGTAGTCAGTATCAGGGTCGTTTACGCCGTAGAAGGGTACTCACCCATCTCCGAAGCCACCTCCGTAGCTCATGTCCATCTATCCCTCAGGGGTCTATTGCTGCGGGTTAATAAGGTTACACCTTAAACAGAATAGGTTCATACCTATTCTGAGCACTCAGTATCAACCCCCATGATCTGAGGTGATGCCTGGCAGACTTCAAGTATCTTTGACGAGGAATCCGGAAGGGGCAGGTCACTGCCCTTTAGTCGCTTGTCTGTTCCTCTGGGCTCACTTACCGGGGCTGAACGTTGCAACCCATGGGCCCGTTTGGATGAACAAACAACTGGGGCAGTCACGTTACACTTTCCCCAAAAGTAACCTGTTTGCCCACACTTGATGCACTGGTTATGCTTCTTCCGGCCTTCGGTTAAAGTCGACGCGATTTCATTATACGCTATGGAATACGCGAAAGTCACCGCCTTTTGCCTGTTTCCCCGTGTTGAAATTAGTAGGTTTGGCGGAGCTCTGGTTCTCTCTGCCCAAACCTTTTTCCTTTTTCTTGAACCTGCCAGATGTCGAGGATCTATCCTCCTTCTCATCTGCTGGCTGAGACCAAGGGGCTGGGCGGATAATACTGTTACTGAACTGGTTGTTGTCCTCCAGCGTATGCCCGACCTTCTGGAGAAGATCAAGGTACTCGGTCAGGTGGGTCAGATGGGACTCCGTAAGTGCCCACACATTCCGAACCTCTTCTGTGATGCCTGATCGAACCTTGTCTCGTACTGGTACTGGATCAGTATAGCTAAGCTTATACATATAATCAATTATCTCATCCAGGTACTCATCAATGTGATGGGGCTTCATCACAAGGTCTCGCCACTCGAGAAGGGATCGATCTCGCTCGGACTGGTCTCCGCCGAAACTTTGTTCCCACCGTTCTCGGAACCCTTTCCATGTCCTTAAGGGGTTGCTGTCTTTGACAGGGACACCAGTGCNCCCTGTTACCCTGTCTATCCCGTCGCCGGCGATCGACCTTTCTGACCTGTCCCCAGTTACCCGGCCTAGCTGAGCAACTGCCACTTCAGAAGCCCCTAAGTACGCTGACACCGCTCCCGGCTGTACCCCGGTACCTAAGTCCCTGACCAACCAATTCTGTTCATTCTCGGAGCCCGGGCCATCGGGTCTCTGTAGGTCCAGTACTTACTTGCCTGCCGGTTTCTACCAGTTCACCTCCTGGCTACATGTATGGGTATAGGTTCCACCTACCATAGCTCATGTATGCTGGGTCGTTACACGAGTAGACCTACCTGTACAAGGCATTTAATACAGAAAACCTACCTCACCGTCGCTTCAATATCAAATATTTTCCTCAGCCACCGGGGCCCTAGCTTCTCATTGCTACACCCTTTTTCCGATTGTAACGGGGGCACCCCTAGGAAGATGGATCCCAAGGTTGCGTGCACACCAAACAACTTCATACTTATTGCCAAAGGTTTACACAGATGTACGAGTAAAGAAAGCAGTAGAACTTAATATTGTTAAACCTGATGCGTCAGCCAATTAAGGTCTTGAGAGGATTGATTGTTGGAGTACGAGAGTTCTCGTATAGACTTTAAGGTAGTTTTATCTTAGGTCACAAACTCCTCCATCAGTTTTATCCCACAGTTCGAGCACCTCCTTCCCTGTTAAGGCTGGTCTGACACATCTCCTGGCACACCCTTCGGGCATGCAGGTGTCGACACACTCTAGTCAGCGTTCACATTATGCGGTTATCATTTCTGCAGTGCATTTCCACTTTGCCCACGGGAGTGAAAACTTCTTCGTATCGGCGTCTTGCCAGTAGCTAACAGTCAAGACCACTGATGAACTAGACAATCTATGACACCCTTCCCATATGCATTGATCTCTACTTGGCCCCAGAAGCTACCGTAAGCATTTTATCTATCTACTATTTACGGTTCTCGGGCTTCTAGTGTCTTCCGCAGGAGACAGTGATCCAGAAGGGGTCGAATGGGTGCTACCCAGGACCACTACCTCAGATCCACCTTACCTGTGGTAGGAATTATGCTTTTAGTGTCTCTGTACTTACCTTTCACTGCTTCTGGCATTGGGGACACTTTAAGGCTTGGTAGGTGTAAAACTCTACCGGTCGCCCCGGCACCAGTTTTGGTCCTCTTTACTCTGTACAACTTGGAGGAGGTACTCCATCTTCTACCCTATGTCTTCTTGGATATACTGCAAACAGCTTATAGTCGNTGGCGGCTTCCTTGTTCATGTGCCCATGGAACTCCAGCTACCATGCCTGAGCGGAGTTTTCAAGAAGGGGGATCACCAAGTTTACCTTATCCATGTCGGTTAACTTGCAATTCGTAAAGTATTTTAATTTGACCTCTACCAAGGTCAAGAAGCTCGCGAGTTCTGTAACTTTGCCCTTGAATGGAGGGATACCACTCAGCTTCTCCGGCTTCTTCTGCCACAGTCTTGGTGTTGGCCTAGAAGCCGAACCAGTGCCACTCAGGGCCCTCGCCAGTCTCTTGGCCCGGCGATCCCACTGTCCTTTCTTCTCACTGCTCCAGTCATCCTTGCGGGCACCAAGGAAGGGGGTCAAATCCGCGAGAGAATCTCCATCATCATCATCATCTGAGCTGTCATGGTCAGAGTCCCCTGGCTCTCCGCCTGCTCCCACCATACCACCTCCTGGTAGGGCATTTCTGTCCCCACTACCTCCGGTGTTCCCGCCTGGTATCTCCCGTGGTCTATCATACCCATCAAACCGTTCCTCCTGGCCATCCTTATTCCCATCCCCGGCCAGGTTAGCCCCTGATGGTACTGATGCCGGTAGTGGAACAGGGCGTCGCCCAGTCTTGGGAGTTGGGATTTGGTGCCACCTGAGTTATCTGCAGAAATACCTGTAGCTCTGGGCAGCTCAGGGGTTGCATCGGTGGGTCGACGTACCTCCATGAGCCACAATACCCACATGTTGGCCATCCATCTCCTTCCTTCTGCCTTCTTCGATGCCTGATGGGGGTCCGTTGTTCCTTCCTGCACCCATATGTGTGGCAATGAATCTATCCTATGCGGGTTTCTTCGGATTTGCAGCCCGACAGGCAAAATTCGTCTTGGCTGTCCAACTCGCTGCTTGTGATTGTGGGGAGCATAGAGGGAGGAGCTGGTTTTGAAAGGGCAGAGGGAATCACGGGTGCCCAAGAAACAGAGCGAGCAGGTGTCCCAGGTCCGGGGGTTGGAGTCCCTCGTGATGGAGCCATGGGTACTCGCTCTTCCGGGCGCCTTACATGTTTGAAAAATCCAGGTGATGCCATGCGCAGTGGTCAGAACCCTGGGGTAGCCGACACTGCTGGCGGAGAGACTGTGGCAGGAGATGTATCAGGAGCGGGTATCAAGACGGGTAAAGGTGTAGGTCTTGGGGCAGCGATGTGAGGAACGGGAGTTGCAACCGAGGGTATTGCAGGAGGGTCAATGGGAGCACGGGTCGGCCAAGGAGTAGGGTCAGGTGTATCTGGTGCTGTGATACCCTTGGGATTCGACGTCCTTTTCCTAACCCGACGCCCATCGGTTGGTCCAATTACCAGACTTCCTGAGCGACTGCGAGCGATCGAGGAGGGGATAGACAGAGAGGCTGTTGATGCTCTTGTGAAGGACGAGGTATAGCCGCAGCCTTCACCCTTGAGGCTTTCCAACATTCGTATACCCACAGGGCTTATGTACGCCCTTCGCGGTTCATCCCTGACTCTCATAGCGAGTTCCATCCCGAAGTTCTCAGGCTTCGTGCAGAGGAGTGGGAGTGGGGGTGCCGCCTCTATCATCAGTACATCATTCTCAGCATCAATACTATAACCTCCTGCGAAGGCCCTTTCCAGCGCTGCCATACAATCCTTCAATACCTTCCGGTTCCTTACCATTCGCAGGTATGCCTCCTGCTGTACTTTCATCCCTTCCACCGCTGCCCTAGTAATCTGTTTGCGGAACACCTGCTGCTGCTGGGCATTCCAGTTCTTCAGTTCCCGCTTCGCATCTTCAACCAACTTGGATACCTCCCAGGCGGTGTAAAGTTCGACCAACTCGCGGGACAACTAGCTAAATAGTACCCCTTAGGCAGGGGAGGGAGCATGTTGTGTACCAGGGCGGAATCTTGAAAGAATGAAAGCGCCGTAGCATGAGGGTCTGTAATCATGAGATCAACACATTCATCGGGTAACTGAATAGGAGTGGCCTCCAGAAACAACTGGTGACCGTCCCATTCAATACCGGAGATATCCGCGAAAACCGACGCACGAAATGTGTTCGCGGATTTCTCGTCAAGGTCAAGGTCTGAATCCGAGTTAGATTGCATTCTGGTTCGAAGTTCGGTACGAGCCATTGCGCTTTCCACCCTGGGCTACTTGTTCTAGACAAGGTTACCAGTATTGAGGCAAGGTCAGTACCGAATGTCAGAAAACAATTAATCAGGAGAGGAGTTAAGCGAGGAGCTCACTTAACAATATACTGTAACGGGGGCACCCCTAGGAAGATGGATCCCAAGGTTCCAACCGCACTGAACAACTTCAAACTTATCGCCAAAAATTCACACCAATGTAAGAGTAAAGTAGACGGCAAAACTTGATATCGTTAAGCCTGATGCTTCACTCAATTAAGGTCACAAGAGGATTGATTGTGGCAGTAGGAGAGTTCTCGCAAAGACTTTCAGGTGGTTTTATCTTATGCCAGAAACTCCCCTATCAGATTAGTCCAACCATTCGAGCAGACCCTTCTCTGCTAAGGGTGGTCCGACATGTCTCCTGGCACACCCTAGGGGCATGCATGTGTCAATACACTCTAGTCGGCGTTCACCTTATACAGTTATCGTTTCTGCTATGCCTTTCCATTTTGCCCGCCGCAGTGAAAACTTCTGCTCATTGGTGTCTTGCTAGTGGCTAACAGTCAAGGCACCTCATGAACTAGACTATCGATGACACCCTTCCCATATGCATTAATCTCTACTGGACTCCGAAGGCTACTGTGAGCGGTTTATCTATTTGCTATTTACGGGTCTCTGGCTTCCGGTGTCTTCCACAGGGCACAGTAGTCCCAGAGTGATCCAATGGGTGCTACCCATAACCACTACCTCGGATCTACCTTACCTGTGGTAGGAATCATGCTTTTAGTGTCTCTGCACCTCCCTTTCAGAACCTATAGTATTGGGAGCACATTCGGGCTTGGTAGGTGTAAAAGTCTCCCAGTCGCCCCGGCACCACCCCGGACTACCTTCAGGACCCCCATGGTTAAGACCTGTTAACCCTGCCGGTTTTGGTCCATTTTACTCTGAACAACTTGGAGGAGGTACTGCACCTTCCACCCTATGCCCCCTTATATATCCTGCGTACAGCTTACGGTCGACCGGACAGCAGCGACGTATACGGTGTTGCAAGCCTGTCTCCAAAGATTCCTCTTTGCTAGACTGCAGACAACTACACAACTGTATACCCATTACGTCTGGGCCTCAAGGTGGGGCCGGAGGGGTATGATAGGAATAACGTCTTCAATTTACAGCTTCCTCAAAGCTACGTAGCTCGCCCAATAGCGTCCCCCAGAACCCCAGATTTGAGTATCAATCATGACTTCGCGTGACAAACATTCCAGTCAATTTTCCCAGGCTCCCCAAGAGACTTCGTATTGAAAGGTAGGGTAACTCAGGCCTCTGGGCAGGGTAACCCAAGCCCCAAGGCAGGGTAACCTGATCCCAAGGGTAGGGTAACCTTGTCCAGCGGACAAGATAACTTTTCCCTGTTACCCTGTCTATCCCGTCGCCGGCGATCGACCTTTCTGACCTGTCCCCAGTTACCCGGTCTAGCTGAGC
>PYWC01000074.1:605662-625780 GCA_003182015.1 Tuber magnatum | reverse complement strand
AGGTAACTCCCGTTAACTGCGTCAGTTTTGGTCTGTTTTACACGGAACAACTTGAAGGGGGTACTCCACCTTCCACCCTATGCCCTCTTATATATCCTGTGGAGAGCTTATAGTCGACTGGACGGCAGTGACATATACGGTGTTGCAAGCAGGTCTCCAAAGATTCCACATTGCTAGACTGCAAACAACTATGCAACCATTTGGCTAGGACATCCGGGCCTCAAGGCAGGGCCAGAGGGGTATCATAGAAATAATGTCTCGAATTTAAAGCTTCTTCAGAGCTGCATAGCCTGCCCAATAGCATCTCCCAGACCCCCAGATTCCAGTATCATGCATGGCTTTGTGTGACAAACATTCCGGTCATTTTTCTCCAGCTCCCCAAGGGACTTTATATTGAAAGATAGGGTAACTCAGGTTCTTGGGCAGGGCAACCCTAGTCCCATCGCAGGGTAACCTGGTCCTGAGGATAGAGTAACCTTGTCCGCTGGACAAGGTGACTGTACCTGTTACCCTGTCTATTCCATTGCCGTAGATAGACACTTCTGACCTTTCTTCAGTTACCCAGCCTACCTGAGTAACTGCCCTTTCAGAGGTCCCTAAGCACGCTAACACCGCTCCCGGGTATACCCCGGTGCCTAAGTACTTGACCAGCCGATTCTGTTCATCTCGGAGCCCTGGCTATCGGGTATCTGTAGGTCAAGTACTTACTTGCCTACCGGGTCCTACCAGTTCGCCTCCTGTCTACCTGTATGGATGTCGGTTCCGACTGCCCTAGCTCATGTAAGCTGAGTCATTACACTGATACACCAAAGATGGCCAAATTGCCTTTTGTTAACTTAGCATACTATCCCATGTAGTGCATCTTTCCTTTATTAATTATCATTAGACAAAATACACTCCCATCCTACGATACTGCTTCAACTACCATTACCCACTCTCCGGAGCCATCTTGCATTTTTTAGACTGCAAGAGGACCCTTTTTCACACATGAATTTACAATGTGAAGCCACCCCCATCATGAAACCCTTTTCATCCATGTTATAAGTATTAGATTGCGATATGTTGTAAAGTTTAATTAGATTTTGGAGCTAGATACATAATTAATAGTTACTAATACATCTAATAGCTTAGCTCATCATACCTTCTTGAAATAGTCTTTAACGACTACGGGATCATTCACCAAAGCCCTCTCTTGATCAAGGCATGTACTTAACTTACTGGCCAAGTCAGGGTACCGATTCAGAAGGCGAGTTATCCAATTTTTCCACCAGGAGCGGTCCTTTGTCCACTGAGCAACAATCGCCTCAGCCATTGTAACGACCCAGCATACATGAGCTATGGCAGTCAGAACCTGCACCCATACAGGTAGACTGGAGGCGAACTGGTAGGGACCAACAGGCAAGTGAGTACTTGACCTATAGCGACCCGATGGCCAGGACTTCGAGAGTGAACAGAATTAGCTGTCCAGGTACTTAGGTATGTGGGTAAACACGGCAGAGGTGTCAGTGTACTTAGGGACTTCTGAAGGGGCAGTTGCTCAGCTAGGCCAGGTAACTGGAGACAGGTCAGAAATGTCTATCGCCGGCGACGGGATAGACAGGGTAACAGGGAAAAGTGATCTTGTCGGCCGGACAAGGTTACCCTACCCTTTGGATCAGGTCACCCTGCCCAAAGTCCTGAGTTACCCTACCTTTCAATACGAAGTTTCTCCAGGAGTTTAGGAAAAATGACAGGAATGTTTGTCATGCAAAGCCACATAAAATACAGGAATCTAGGGTTCTGGGGGAGATGCTATTGGGCGCGCTAGGCGGCTCCGAAGAGGCTGCAAATTGGATACATTATTCCTCTCATACCCCTCCAGCCCCGCCTTAAGGCCCAGGCATCACGGGTGAACAGTTGCGTAGTTGTGTGCTGTCTGGCAAAGTGGAAGGTTTGAAGACCTGCTTGGAACACCATATACGTCGCTGCTGTCCAGTCGACTGTAAGATGTTCGCAGGATATATAAGAGGGCATAGGGCAGAAGGTAGAGTACTTTCTGCAAGTTTTTCGGAGTAAAGGGGACCAAAGCTGGCGGAGTTAACGGGAGTTAAGCATAGGGGTCCCGAAGGTAGTCCCGGGTGGTGGCCCGGCGGCCGGGAGAGTTTTACACCTACCAAGCCTGGAAGTGTCCCCAACATCATAGGTTCTGAAAGGGACGTGCAGAGACACTATAAGCATGACTCCTACCACGGGTAAGGTGGGTCCGAGGTAGTGGTCATGGGTAGCGCCCATTGGACCCCTTCCGGATTACCATCCCATGCAGAAGACACCGGAAGCTCGAGAACCATAAATAGTAGATGGATAAAACGCTGACGGTAGCTTCCGGGGCCAAGTAGAGATGAATGCAAATGGGAAAGGTGGCATAGATAGTCTAGTTCATGTGGCGTCTTGACTGTTAGCCACTGGCGAGACGCCGATACGTAGAGGTTTTCACTCCAGCGGGCAAAATGGAAATGCATTACTGTAACGGGGGCACCACTAGGAAGATGGATCCTAAGGTTACAACTGCACCGAACATCTTCAAACTTATCGCCAAAAGTTCACACCAATGTAAGAATAAAGAAAGCGGTAAAACTTAATATCGTTAAGCCTGACGCTTCACTCAATTAAGGTCTCGAGAGGATTGATTGTTGGAGTAGGAGAGTTCTCGCATAGACTTTCAGGTAGTTTTATCTTATGCCAGAAACTCCCCCATCAGTTTACTCCAACTATTCGAGCACACCCTTCTCCGCTAAGGGCGGTCCGACACGTCTCCTGACACCCCCTTTGGGCATGTATGTGTCGACACACTCTAGTCGGCGTTCACCTTATGCGGTTATCGTTTCTGCGGCACATTTCCATTTTGCCCGCCGGAGTGAAAACCTTTGCGCATCAGCGTCTTGCCAGTGGCTAACAGTCATGACGCCGCATGAACTAGACTATCTATGACACCCTTCCCATATGCATAGATCCCTACTTGACCTCAGAAGCTACCATGAGCGGTTTATCTATCTACTATTTATAAGTCTCAGGCTTCCGGTGTCTTCCGCAGAGTACGGTGGTCCAGGAGTGATCCAATGGGCGCTACCCATGACCACTACCTCGGATACACCTTACCTGCTGTAGCAATCATGCTTTTAGTGTCACTGCACTTCCCTTTCAGAGCCTATGGTGTTGGGGACATCTTTGGGCGTGGTAGGTGCAAAACTTTCCCAGTCATCAAAGCACCACCCAGGACTACCTTCGGGACCCCCACGGTTAACCCCCGTTAACTCCGTCAGTTTTGGTCCGCTTTACTCCGAACAACTTGGAGGAGGTACTCCATCTTCCACCCTATGCCCCCTTGTATATCCTGCGAACAGCCTATGGTCAACCGGACAGCAGCGACCTATACGGTGTTGCAAGCAGGTCTCCAAAGATTCCTCTTTGCTAGACTGCACACAACTACACAACGGTTTGCCCATGAAGTCCGGGCCTCAAGGCGGGGCCGGAGGGGTATGATAGGGATAAGGTCTCCAATTTCCAGCTTCTTCGGAGCTGCGTAGCTCGCCCAATAGCATCTCCCGGAGTCCCAGATTCAGGTATTATGCATGGCTTCGCGTGATAAACATTCCGGTCAATTTTCCCGAACTCCCAGAGGGACTTCGTATTGTAAGGTAGTGTAACTCAGGACTTTGGGCAGGGTAACCCAAGCCTCATGGCAGGGTAACCTAGTTCTGAGGGTAGGGTAACCTTGTCCGATGAACAAGAAGACTCTCCCCAGTTACCCGGTCTCTTCCGTCGCCGGGGATAGATACTTCTGACCTTGCTCCAGTTACCCTGCCTAACTGAGTAACTGCCCCTTCAGAGGTCCCCAAGTACGCTGACACCGCTCCCGGGTGTACCCAGGTACCTAGGTACCTGACCAGCCACTTCTGTTCCTTCTCGGAGCCTGGGCCATCGGGTCTCCATAGGTCAAGTACTTACTTTCCTGCTGGTTCCTACCAGTTCGCCTCCTGGCTACCTGTATGGGTATAGGTTCCGTCTGCCATAGCTCATGTACGTTGGGTCGTTACAACTACAGAAACGATAACCACATCAGGTGAATGCCAACTAGAGTCCATCGACACATGCATGCCCAAAAGTTGTGCCCGGAGATGTGTCGGGCCACTCTTAGCGGAGAACGGTGTGCTTCAATGGTTGGAGCCAACCGAAAGCGGAGTTTCTGGCATGAGATAAAACCACCTGATAGTCTATGCGAGAACTCTCCTACTCCAACAATCAATCCTCTCGAGACCTTAATTGAGTGAAGCATCAGGCTTAACGATATTAAGTTTTACCGCTTACTTTACTCTTACATTGGTGTGAACTTTTGGCGATAAGTTTGAAGTTGTTCTGTGCAGTCGCAACCTTGGGATCCATCTTCCTAGAGGTGCCCCCATTACCATATATTGTTAAGCGAGCTACTCGCTTAACTCCTCTCCTGATTGCTTGTTTTTCGACCTTTGGCACTGAACTTGCGTGAATACTGGTAACCATTCTAGAACAAGTAGCCCAGGGTGGAAAGTGCAGTGGCTAGTACTGAACTTCGATCCAGAATGGAATCCAACCTAGATTCAGACCTTGATCTTGACGAACATGCCGCCAACATGTTTCGCGTGTTGGTTTTTGCGGATGTTCGTGGTATTTACTGGGATGGTCATCAGTTGCTTCTGGAGGCTGCCCCTATTCTGTTACCGTGTAAATGCCTTGACCTCATGATTATAGACCCTCGTGCTGCGGTGCTCTCATTTTTCCACCACCCTACCCTTGTCCACAACACGACCCCTCCTCCACCCCAAGCGGTCCCATCTCGCGAGTTCGGCACACCTTACATCGCCCGGGAGGTATCCAAGCCAATTGAGGAAGCAAAGCCCGAACTGAGGAACTGGAACACCCTGCAGCAGGGGGTGTTCCGGAAACAGATCACTGCGGGAGTGGTGGAATGGATGAAAGTGCAGCAGGAGGCATACCTGTGGATGATAAGGGATCAGCAAGCATTGAGAACTCGGATGACAGCATTGGAAAAGGCTCTCGAAATAGGGTATAGTATTGATGCTGAGAATGGTGTCCTGATGTTAGAGGCCACGCTCCCACTCCCACTCGTCCATACCAAGCCCGGGAACTTCAGCATGGAATTGGCCATGAGAGCCAGAGACGACCAATGGAGGGCGTACCTGAGCCCGATCGCTATACGCATGTTGGAAAGCCTGAAAGGTGACGGCTATAGTTATACTTCCTCCTTGTCAAGGGCATCTAGAGTCTCCCTGTCTGTCCCTCCCTCAATCGCCCATAGTCAATTGGGCAGCCCAACGGTCGGGCCAACTGATGGACGTCAAGTAAGGAAAAGGATACCCAAACTGAAGGATATCACGGCTCCTGATAAGCCTGACCCAACTCCTTGTCCCACCCCTGCCCCTAACGTTCTGCCTGCAACACCTTCAGTTGCAACTCCTGTACCGCCCATAGCCGCCCCAAGACCCACCCCTCTACCTGTTCCTCTACCAGTCCCTGGTTCTGACCTGTCTCCTACCAGTCCTTTCCTACCCCTGGCGTCAGCACTTCCGGGATTCGGGTCAATGCGTGCCGCATTACCTAGGTTCTTTGCGCAGGTACGGTGCCACCAAGAGCGAGCACCTGAGGCTCCATCACCAGGGACCCCTATCCCAGGGCCAGGAATACCGGCTTGTGGAGTTCCTTGGACACCGGTCATCCCCACACCACCCTCAAAGCCAAGTCTTCCCGCCGGCCTCCCCACCATCACAAGTGGCGATTCGGACAGCCAAGATGAGTTCTGTCTGTCAAGCTGTAAGTCGGAAGAGACCCGGATGGGGTGGATTCATTACCACTCCTATGGGTGTAGGAAGGGACCACGGACCCTGGTGAGGCATAGAGGGAGGCCAAACGAAGAAGATGGACGACCAACATGTGGGTACTGTGGGTCATGGAGGCATGCTGGCCCCCTGATGCAACCCTTGAGTTATTCAGAGTTGCAGTCTTTTCTGTAGATTACACAGATGGCACCCTACCCAACTCCTGAGAGTGGGCGACACCCTGTTCCACCACCGGCATCAGGACCATCAGGGGCTAACACCCCGCAGGATGGTAACCAGGATGGCCAGGAGGATCAGTTTGATGGGTATGATAGACTCCAGGAATCCCAAGGCGGGAATACCGGAGGTAGTGGGGACAGAAATGCACCGCCCGGAGGTGGTACGGCGGGAACCGGCGGAGATCCAGGGGACTCTGACCATGACAGCTCGGATATTGATGACACTGGAGATTCCCTCCCGGATTTGACCTCCTTCCTAGGTGCCCGCAAGGATGACTGGATCAAGGAGAAGAAATAACGGTGGGATCGCTGGGCCAAGAGGCTGGCAAGAGCCCTGAGGGGTACTGGTTCGGCTTCTAGGCCAACACCAAGACACCGGCAGAAGAAGCCGGAGAAGCTGAGTGGTATCCGTCCATTTTAGTGCAAAGTTACAGAACTCGCGAGCTTCTTGACCTTGGTAGAGGTCGAATTTGAATGCTTTACAGATTGCAAGTTAACCGACATGGACAAGGTAAACTTGGTGATCCTGCTTCTTGAAGACTCCGCCTGGGCATGGTATATGGGGTTACATGGGCATATTAACAAGGAAGCCGCCAAGCGCACGGGCGTCCCTGTCAAAGACTGCAACCCCTTACAGACATGGAAAGGGTTCCGAGAATGGCTGGAATGAAGTTTCGGCGGAGACAAGGCGGGGCGAGATCAATCCCTTCTTGAGTCGTGAGACCTTGTGACGAAGCCTCATAACATCACTGAGTACCTAGATAAGATAATTGATTATATGTATAAGTTTAGCTATACAGATCCAGTACAGGTACGAGACAAGGTTCAATCAGGCATCACACAAGAGGTTTCGAATGCGAGGGCACTTAAGGAGCCACATCCGACCGACCTGAACGAGCACCTTGATCTTCTCTGAAGGTCGGGCACACGCCGGAGGACAACAACCAGTTCAGTAACCATGTTGTCCACCCAGCCCCCGGGTCTCAGCCACCAGATAAGAAGGAGGATAGATCCTCGACACCTGGGAGGTTCAAGAAGAAGGAAAATGGTTGGGGCAGAGAGAACCAGAGGTCTGCCAAACCTACTAATTTCAACACGGGGAAACAGGCAAAGGTGGCGACTTCCGCGTATGCAATAGCACATAATGAAATCCCATCGACTTTGACCAAATGCCGGAGGAAGCATAACCAGTGCACCAAGTGCAGGCAAACAGGTTACTTTTGGGGAAAGTGTACCGCGATGGCCCCAGTCATTGGTTCATCCAAACAGGCCCATGGGTTGAAACATTCAGCCCCGGTAAGCGAGCCCAGAGGAACCGACAAGCGACTAAACAGTATTGAAGTGCCCCCTCTGGATTCCTCGTCAAAGATACTTGAAGTCTGCCAGGCATCACCTCAGATCATGGAGGTTGATACTGAGGGCTCAGAATAGATAAGAACCCATTCTGTTTAAGGTGTAACTTTATTATCCCACAGCCATAGACCCCTGAGGGATAGATGGACATGAGCCACGGAGGTGGCTTCGGAGATGGGCAAGTAACCTTCTACCGCATAAACGACCCCGATACTGACTACACCCAGGTGGTGTGGGCAGGTAGATGTTGCGGGCCGTGCATGGTGGGCTGGGCTATCTCTCCTTTGTTGGGTTTCTGGTTATTTCCTTTGTTCTAGTTGTATGTATTTCTTTCAGGATTTCCTTGGCTGGATGGGCGAGTCATAGGACATCATCTCGGTTGAGGCTGGGTGAGGTCTTGCTAGAGCTGACACTCGACATTGGGGAAGCAAGGCTGCTTCGCTTGGAACCGGTCCGACAGCGGACTTCTACCCACCTTGGGGAAAATTGTTCGGTTTAGTACAAGCAGAATTGGTTCATGCAGGACTGGATCCAATAAATAGTGCTATTTTCAAGTTTACCTGCGGAGGGTTTAGTACCAGAAATCATGCTGGCATGATAGTAAACACCCTATTTATGGATAAAAGATGAATCCCAATCCCTTGATGTTTACCAACCCATTGTGGCCACTCTTGTGTCAAAAGGCAACAGATTAAAAGGACTCACAAAGCCAAGATGACTAAGTTCCCAAGACAAGCGAAGAGGCAGAAGGGTGACAACTCGTCTCGTCATACCAAGTCTGTCCACCCACAGGTCAAGTTAGACTGGAAGAGAGGAGCTACACAGATAAGCGGGGAGGCGCTCCTGCTACTCGATAGTGGAGCTACTGGGCCAGTGCTTAGTAGCCGATACGTTAAGCAGACTCAGGCACCTTGTGTACGACGAAAGGTATACTTGCCTATAAGCGACGTTAGTTGTAATTACATTCCTGGGTCAGGTCTACACTATACCAAGTCATTAGAGATAAGGATAGGTGACCACCACAATGAGATGCGCTTTGAAGTCGTGGATGTGCATGACTCTAAGGTGCATAGGTACCTACCTATGTCTTGGTTGAGAGACCATAACCCCGACATAGATTGGAAGACAGGATCACGAACTTGCCGCTGAGGTTTCTGCAAGGCTAACTGCTTGGCAGAGCAGGGGCGGTTAGTGTTCATGACTGATGAAGAGTTACTAGCCGCAGACCCTAGTAATGTGTATCTGTTGGGAATTGTGCAATTCCCCGATGAGGAAGGTGCCGACATTACAGTTAAGGTACTTCCGTAGTATAAGGACTATGGGAATATCTTAAGCCAAGAACGGCTTGAGGCACTACTGGAGCACTCGAAGTATGACCATACGATCGAGTTGCAACCTGGAACTCAACCTCCATTTGGGCCTATCAATCTGTTATCGGAAAAGGAGCTTAAGGCACTCCGGGAATACCTGGATGACATGCTGTGAATGGGAAAGCTACGGTGATCCAGTGCCTCAGTAGCAGTTTCTATCCTCTTCGTGCTAAAACCAGATGGTACATTAAAACTGGTAATAGATTACCGAGGGGTGAACAAAATCACGGTAAAGCGTAAGTATCCTCTACCGTTGATGAATGAACTGCGTGGTAGGTTAGGAAAAGCCGCTGTGTTCACCAAGTTGGACTTGAAGAACGGTTACTACCTTCTGAGGATAACAGAGGGTGAGGAATGGAAGACGGCCTTCGGGTGGAGTTATGGACTATATGAATACACGGTCATGCCGTTTGGGTTGTGTAATGCCCCAGCATCTTTCCAAAGCAGGATAAATGGGGTATTTCCAGATCTCATGGATGAAGGAGTTATTGCATACATGGATAACGTCCTGATCTACTCCGAAACTATGGAAGAGCATGTCTCAATGGTGAGACATGTGATGGAGAAATTGCAGAAAGCTAGACTATGTGTAAGCATGAAGAAGTCTAGTTTCCACCAACAGGGGGTTGAATTCCGCAGATACAAGATCTCCGATATGGGGATCTCTACATTGTCAGAGATGGTACAGACAATCAGGGATTGGGCACCTCCGACCTGCGTCGTCGACGTTCAAAGCTTTGTGGGCTTTGCCAACTTCTATTGTCAGTTCATAGAGCATTTCAGCAAGATAGTGAAACCTCTGACAGACTTGACAAACAAGGATGTCTGATGGGAATAGACACTTGCGCGTGAGCAGGCCTTTAACCATTTGAAGGAGCCATTTACCTCCAAACCTGTCCTAGCACGTTTTCACCCTGCATGGCCAACCCAGCTGAAAGCTGACGCTAGTGACCTTGCATTAGGAGCCGTCCTCTCCCAGATCTTTGAAGAGCAGAGATGGCATCCAGTGGCCTATCATAGTCGGAGGTTTCACCCAGCGGAGATTAATTATAGTGTCCACAACAAGGGAATGACTGCCATCATGGCGGCATTCAAGGAATGCGATTATTTGCTACACTCCGTAATGGACCAGTTAGTGATCAATAAGGATCATAACAATTGGGAGTACTTTAATAGTACCAAGGTCCTAAACCGAAGGCAGCACCGCTGGGCTGAGTTCCTGCAACTGTTTAACTTCAAGGTGGTTTACTATGAAGGGTGGTTGAATGAAAAGGCAGATGCTTTGTCCCGGCGTAGGGACTACCGCCCTGAAGAGGGCAGTGATTTTCCACTACAGTTGTTTTTTCACCCCTGACAGTGGGTTGGGAGCCAGGAATGGGACATCGTGTGACCACAAGTGTTGCAGGTGTGGCGGGGGTTTCGACTCCAGTCTTCCTTTTTGGATCAGCTACGGGTAGCGATAAATGCAGAGAAGGAATACTTAAGGATCCTGAAGGCAATGGCTGCCGGTGACAAAGAGGTCGACCAACATTTCACAGCGGAAAAGAGCTTACTCCTGTACAAGGACAGGTGGTCTGTTCCCATGGGCCAGAATCTGGAGCAGACAATCATGGAGGCTGAACATGACTCCCAAATCGCGGGGCACTTCGGGACATACAAAACCATTAGCAAGATTAGGGCTAACCTCTATTGGCCAAAGATTGACGAGCAGATCACCGACTATGTGCAAACATGTGATGCATACCAAAGAAACAAGTCCATCAGACACAAGAAGTATGAGCTGCTGGAATCTATTGATGTTCCTATGCAGCCGTGGACAGCGATTACAAGGGACTTCATTGTAGCGCTACTAGAGTCCGAAAAGTATACCAAGATCTGGGTCATAGTGGACAGATTCTCGAAAATGGCCCCTTTCATACCCCTCAACATGGAGGTACCTATCAAGGAGCTTGCCTTGATAATCTTGAAGGAAGTTTGGTGCCTTCATGGACTCCCAGAGTCAATCATCTCCGATTGAAATAGCCGATTCACATCCAAGTTCTGGATGAGTCAACTGCACTTGTTGCAAGTGAAACTACATGTTTCGACTCCATTCCACCCTGAGACTGATGGGCAAACCGAGAGGGTTAATCAGACACTATAGCAGTACCTGTGTAGTTGCTGATCCTACGAACAAGATGATTGGGTTTCGCTGTTACCCCTTGCGGAGTATGCGTACAACAACTCGACATCAGAATCCACCAGGTTTTCACCCTTTAATATCAACTATGGGTTTAACCCCAGGACAAATTGGTCGGGTGTCATGTCTGATAATCAAGGGATACACCCTAGTAGTGAGCTCTTGGTTAAGGAATGGGAAGGAACCTGGCAGGAGATTCGAGAAACGATTCAACGGGCACAGGAAAGCCAACGGAAATGGCATGATCAGAAAAGATCGCCATCAGCGAACTATATTATATTGGTGGACGTGGCTGCTGGCCAGGCAAAGAAAGCGGACCATGTGATGTTGAACCGAAAAAACATCCGCACAAAGCGTCAAATAGAGCAGCTAAACCACTGGATGTTTGGACCTTTCGTGGTCAATCATTGGGTGGGTAACAGAGCCTACGAACTCCAACTGCCCGCCGGATGCAGCATCCACCCAGTTTTCAAGGTCACGTTGCTCGAACTGTACCGTGAGGATCCGCGATCAGGTAGGGTCAAGGATGCCCCTACCCGAGAGCTGGTGGACAATGAGCCAAGTTATGTTATCGAAGCTGTGGTGGACGGTCGGTGGTACGGTGGAGCAAAGGCGAAGTTTCCGTCACGCTTTGTCCAGTACCTGGTTTCATGGGAAGGCTACGGGCCTGAGGAGAATTCATGGGAGCCCTGTGAGATACTAGAAGGGACAGGCTTACAGGTCATGCTGGATTTCTACGAAAGATATCCATCCAAGCCCAGGGACCATAGGGTCTTGAGGGAATCGAGTGGGGGAAATAAGCGACAACGCTAATAGTCCGAGACGGACTATAGAGAAGAGGGGAGTGATGTAACAACCTAGCACACATGAGCTAGGGCAGTCAGAACCTACACCCATACAGATAGCCTGGAGTCGAACTGGTAGGGACCGGGAGGCAAGTGAGTACTTGTCCTACAAAGACCCGATAGCCCTGCCTTCGAGAGTGAACAGAATTAGCTGTCGAGATACTTAGGTATCTGTATACACCAGGGAGAGGTGTCAGCGTACTTAGAGACTTCTGAAGGGGCAGTTGCTCAGCTAGGCCAGGTAACTGGAGACACGTCAGGAATGTCTATCACTGGCGACAGGATAGATAGGGTAACAGGGAAAAGTTATCTTTGTCCGCCGGACAAGGTTACCCTACCCTTTAGATCAGGTTACCCTGCCCAAAGTCCTGAGTGTCCCTACCTTTCAATACAAAGTTTCTTGGGGAGTTCGTGAAAAATGACCGGAATGTTTGTCACATGAAGCCACACATAATACTCGAATCTGGGGTTGTGGGAGATGCTATTGGGCGAGCTAGGCAGCTCTGAAGAAGCTGTAAATTGGAGACATTATTCCTATGATAGCCCCCCGGCCCCGCCTTAAGGCCTGGACGTCATAGGCGAACGGTTGCGTAGTTGTGTGCAGTCTAGCAAAGCAGAAGGTTTGTAGACCTGCTTGCCACACCATGTACGTCGCTGCCCTCTGGTCAACCGTAAGCTGTTCGCAGGATATGTAAGGGGGCACAGGGCTGAAGGTGGAGTACCTCCTCCAAGTTGTTCCGAGTAAAACGGACCAAGACTGACAGAGTTAACAGGCGGTAACTGTAGGGGTCCCGAAGGTAGTCCCGGGTAGTGCCGGGGTGGCCGGGAGAGTTTTACACCTACTAAGCCTGAAAGTGTCCCCAACGTCATAGGCTCTGAAAGGGACGTGCAGAGACACTATAAGCATGATTTCTACCACAGGTAAGGTGGGTCCGAGGTAGTGGTCATGGGTAGCGCCCATTGGACCACTTCTGGATCACCGTCCCCTGCGGAAGACACCGGAAGCCCGAGAACTGTAAATAGCAGATAGATAAAACGCTCACGGTAGCTTCCGGGGCCAAGTAGAGATCAATGCAAATGGGAAAGGTGTTATACATAGTCTGGTTCATGCGGCGTCTTCACTGTTAGCCACTGGCAAGACTCTGATGCGCAGAGGTTTTCACCCCGGCAGGCAAAATAGAAATGCACCACAGAAACGATAACCGCATAAGGTGAATGCCGACTAGAGTGTGTCGACACGTGCATGGACGAAGGGTGTGCTAGGAGACGGGTCGGAACGCCCTTAGCGGAGAAGGATGTGCTCGAATGGTTGGAGTAAACTGATAGGGGAGTTTCTGGCATGAGATAAAACTACCTGGAAGTCTATGCGAGAACTCTTCTACTCCAACAATCAATCCTCTCGAGACCTTAATTGAGTGAAGCATCAGGCTTAAGGATATTAAGTTTTACCATTTACTTTACTCTTACATTGATGTGAACTTTTGGCGATAAGTTTGAAGTTGTTCAGTGTGGTCGCAACCTTGGAATCCATCTTCCTAGAGGGGTCCCTGTTACAGCCATACTCTTTACAAGTGCCATCCAGGCAGGATGCCCCCACTCATCTAACCGTTCATACTATCGAATGATAGAGTTTTCCTCGCACTCTGTTAAAACCTGCATCTTGTGATGGCCCACCTCACAGGAGACCCTACCCTTTAACCTTCCCCGCAAGGTAGAGTAGGCAACCCCATACTTCTCTTCAGAGGCATGGATGGAGGGTTCATCACTATGGCGGTAGTGATTTATTGCCTTCTGGAGGCTCGCTTCGGCTTCACTCTTCTTTCTTTCCTTAATGGCTGGCATCGCTGAAAATTTAAAGTCTTTTTATTGAGATTAGCGATCTCCAGACCCCTTACTAAGATGTGCGGGGTAGGGATCAACAGTCGGCTTGGCGCCGAGCCGGATCCCGGTGAAGAGCCGCATGGCAGCGAAAGACGTTATCAACTAGAATATATCTTTCCCTTTCCACCTTTCTATTGTTCGGTCCCAAAGGCCCAATTCAACCCCAAGTCCTGCCCCCAAGTAAAATAATATGATCCAAAGCACACTCCGCTCTGCACACCCACAGGATTCGAGATGTCAAAGCTTTTTACCCTTTCTTACCTTTCCTAGCCTTATACCTACCAAATTAAATCATTTTCTACCTCTGACGATACTGAGCAGAGACTTCAAACCCTATCTATCCTATTACTAACGTTTACTCCCTAGTAATCATATAGTAGGGAGTCGTGTCATCAGGCCATGCGCAAAATTCCTAGATGATGGCAAGCTATGTCAGCGAACCCATACCCGTATTAAGGGATATATGTCTCAGGACATCGAATTAAATACCTTTCAGTAACGTGCTGTTTTGTTTTGCTGGTATTTTTCCCCGTCCCCGTCAAAAGAGGAAACGCAGACGTCCTAAGCTAAGACATATTTCTCTTATCCGGGTTACGAGTACAGTACTCGGGGGTAAGGGTATTTCGGGTGCGGTTACACGAATCCTGTTTCCCAGCGAGGTTGCTCGAGAACTCGCCACTTCTCCCTTCGGAAGTGCACCCGACTTTTTGCTGCCACCAAAAAACTCTCGCCCGCTATCACTCGAATTTCCTAATCTGGTTTAATCCTCATACAAATTTCACGCCTCCCGACGGAGGTGCACCCGACTTTTGTCAACCCCCGAGTACACTCGCATCTGCAAAGTTCTGGTAACACGCCCGGTACCCCTATCAACACGGGCCCAGACAGCAAGACAGGAACAACTCTTTTTCAAGAAATCTTTTTTAATCTAGTAATGGCAGGTTCCATAGAGGATATCCAAAACCTTTTTATCCCCGCAAACAGCTTCTACAATCCCCCAGTTTACGGCTGCCAAGACTTCGCGATACATCGGGCGTTGCGAGAACTTTGCGGACATGGGTGTATATTTTCCTTTTTATCTTAGCGGAGGGCTGGCTGAAGGCCGGTTGTTTTTTGGGGGGGCGGGGCGATTCCCCCCTTATCCCACGAGGGGAATCCTGAACGTTCGGATGTGAAGCTCAATTATTACAGTTCTTACGGTGCTCGAACCTAGAGCTACTTCTTTCACCACTACATCAAGGTGGTAGAATGTCTGGATATCTGCGGTCTTTAGAGGACTGAATGAAATCACGGAAGGAAGCATAGTCATAAGGGTAGTAGCCACTCTCAAGGCCATTTGTCCATCTCAGTGGAATTATCAAAGTAGTTATTACACTCTAATAGACAGGCTGTCCAACGAAAAACCAGGATTATCCTGCTTTTCCTAAGGTTGGTCTGGATCCGGGGCCCAGATTGTCTACTATTGTAGTGATTCCGATAGTCATGTTGCTTGCCCCTCCTATTCGAGTAGTGAGGTCGGCTATATTTTTTTATGATGGCGCTCCGAACAGACCCTTATTTTTCTTCGGTATTCCGAAAATGAGTCCTAGCCATAAAACCCCGTGACCCCTAAACATACGTCCATCGGTAGGTCCTATTGTCATACCATACTCTCCCGTGAATCTATCGTGCGCCTTTGTTAACTTCAGTGATCCCTCCAGCCAACCTAACTCCCTTGCACACCCATATACGCTAAATCTCACCTATCCATGATATTGATTCGATCTGCAGCCTTTGTGTTGCAACTCCCATAACTAGAACATGTCACCGCAAGGACAGTCATGAGAAATCACTCGATATATCCAAACAATACTGTAAGAACCCGAACAATTGAACCGTGTGCTACCGTATGCCGTTGGAGTCGTCTCCTCCGGTAAGGCTTGGTGTTTCCTTTTTTGTTTTTTATCTCTCAGAGGGGCTGGCCAGCTATTTTTTTGCTGTATTTTTTTGCCCGTTTTCCACAGGAGGGAATTCCAAGGTCTTTAGTAGCGACAGCAATGACTACCCTATCGCGGTTCTCCGCTTTCCCCTTCAACTCCCTCTCCTTGAGCTTCTCTGCCTCTGCTGCGTGCAACACTGCTGTAGTTCGTGTCGCCCAGATACAGTACCAAAGGGACTCAACGGGGGACACCTTGGCAGAAGTGAGTCAGGACAAAAATGTGCAGGTATTCGATTCCCAGATTCGTCGGGCCTTTTACGTTTACTATGATAATAATATTATTATTATGTTCTAATTGTGTTTACTATCAATTTGGATCTAAAGTTCTCCTCTCATGCATTCTATGTATGAGCGACACTGAAAAAAAGAGAGGAAAAAAATACACTATTATAAACATAATGATAACTCTGTAAGGAACTTTTTTATGGTGGCGCGCCAAGCAGGGCCTCAGACAAATAAGAATACTTCACCATAAAAAACAACTCAAGTTCCCTAGGAATATAAACCCAGGCCCATCGTTGCTCTAAGGGATCAAATGCCCAGGCGTCCCCCGTTACGTCCCACATGGTGCTGTGGAAGGCAGCATGGTCTGTAGCAACTTCTTCACAGCCTTTCCGAGTTCTGGGCTTTTTCCTTCCCCACCAACAGGGTCTTTTCCTGCACAACTCACTCAAAACATCCCTTTACGCTCTCTATCTCCCCTCTGCGTTTCCTCCCTCGGATGCCCCGATAACACATTTTCCTGCGTCGGTCTCAAGTAGAGCCACATGCTGGTTTACAATCTGAACCTGGATATCGAGGGGCTCCCGTTTGTTTGGCATCAATCGGCGGATAAGCTCCAATCCGGATTCTCTAGTGCCATAGAATCTCTGGAGAGTGGCCCCTTATCAATAAGCCCACCCCAAAAATCACCATTGCGGAGACTATTTTCGCGAACCTGCCCTTTTGCCGGATCGGCGCTGGACCACTGCGTTTTTGCGAGAAATATGTTCTTCAGGAATTTCCGACCGTACAAGCTCTGGAACATCCTAAGGTTCTTCAGGGCAGAACCTTCCATGCGGGAATGGGTGATGGGGTGGAGATAGATGATACCGGAGAGAAGTCGCTTCTCCCCATAGGTTACTGAGGTCCAATCGGCAATCTCTCGAAGGATCTCGGTATCGCTTCTAATCGCATTATCAAATCCCGGAGTGTCGACTAGTGTGACCCTCGCCCCTTCATACTCAAAAGAGCAAGATTGGACTTTGCGGGTGCCTTCTTGTCAGCACTCGAGCTCAGCCCCTCCAGCAGGGGAACACTTACATGAATAAAGATCACCGCTCAATGCGACCTCCGAGTTACCGGAGACCTCCTTGATGAAGTAGCTTTTACCAGTGCCTGCCAATTATGTTAGCAAATGCATACTGATGAATTGTACAGGCTTGTTGGCCTAGACCTGGAGGTGAGTGTGGGCGGCGCCCACTACCAGCCACAGGAGTCGTTGCCGGCATGTTTGTATGGTACCGCTTCTGTGTAACGTGTTGAGGCTCCCAGCACTGATACCAGTAGTCAGGTTCCGGTGCGTTATCAACCATTTCAGGCAGGCTGGACGTTTGTTGATAGTAGAGCGTTTGTGGTGTGCTTGGCGGTGCCACGACCGAGTGTCCCGATTGCGTCCCGGTGAAGCAGCTCGCGAAATATCGCCATACCCGCTCCAATTTTCCCCTGGGCCTGCCATCTGAAGGGTGAGGGCGCCGCGGACGGTCTGATGGTGGTCGATCATGTTGTCACCCATCTGCGTTTGTTGCCGCAGCAGTGGTCGATCAGGGTCTGCGGCATCAGCTGACCCCGGAACTTACCTACGACGTTGCCACATCCTGAAAAACTCTCATCCTCCGCTCTCCCACCCTCATCCACCGCTCTCTCACTCTGACTTACTCCCTACAACTCTCACTTACTGCGCTCTCTCTCTCTAGCTCACTTCGGAGATCTGATCTTTGATTGTACCAGCATGTCCGCAAAAATCTTCAAAGAAATCAAAGACGCTATCAAGACGCGCAACCCCGACCTCCTAACCTTCCACGATGTGGAGCAGGTTGACTATGACCAGGTTATCCAAGGCTTGCGACATCCTACGAACTGCCTTGAGCAGTATGCTTTCCGGTAACCTTCCTCCTTCATGTATTTTTTTTTCCACATAACTAAGTTGCCGCTATAGTCTCCATTGGTTTGCGGGGGACAAATACCTTAAAGTCGTGATGCCTTCCGCCTTGCATGAGTGCCCGGGGCAATGGATTATTGATGAGATCTCAGACGCCTTGGTAAAAGGGATAATACCTCCAGTCTGGATACGAAAAATTGGTATATGTGCCTCACCCGGTTTGTTACCAATAGTGTCTAGTTATAATATTAACATTTAGCTAATCACATTCCCTAGAATATAAAAATTTTACTGGAGAATACAAACGATACACAAAGGAGGCCGACCTAACCATTATTCCGCTTCTCGGCCCCGATTGGACTAAGGAAGCGCAGTACCCCTCTGTGGTACTTGAGAGTGGATGGTCTGAACCCGCGGAACAACTGGATCGTGATGCTTCTCTCTGGCTGGCAGGATCCGGCGGTCAGGTGCGGGTAGTCGTCCAGGTGAAGTTTCATAGGCGGCAGAACCGTATCGGAACACGTATGTGGATCAAACGGGCTAGGCCAACCTACAATGACTCCTATAAAACCTCAATTGAAACTTATGTAAGGCTCTTCTATATCCCGACACCACCGATTTTATTACTAATGAGTCAATTTGATCTGTAGGAAATCCTTCCCCCGGCCGTGGATCCGGTTGAAAATCCATCGATTACTTTTGAAGAATTCTTTGCTGGGGGCTGTCCGCCTGGGTTGGACCCTGGGGGGTGCGTTACTCTGGACCTCGAGAACCTTCGTGTCCTCGCAAGGAGGAAGATCATCAACCGCGGAAATGTGCCCGATGAATAAATTCGGTATGTCTCCAGTAACTGTCGGTATAACCTGAGAAGCCGTAGGAGATCTATAACTTACAACTAACGGTTCTAGTACCAGCGGTACCGGTCGCGGGGAGGCTTTGTGGCGGTGGGATGATATGAATGGGGCGTTTGAGGGGGCATGTTACTACTGTAGTAGAGAGCGGGATGTGGCGGGGTGGTTTTGTTAGGCAGTGTGGAAGCCGGAGAATTCTTTTCGGCGCATTTAAGTTGTACAGTACCATAAATTCTGGGTAAACTCGACCCGCTACTATTCTCTGTATGGCAGTTACCTATCCCCAGAAAAGCATACTTGTCACAGGGTTGGGCCTTAAGAGAACTAGTGGCTACCTCAAGAAGCATAGTGGCAGGTCGAGTTTGCCCATAATTAACGGTACTCGGGTGTGCCTTAAGTTGGGGGACACCCATATACGGGAACTGGGGGGTTTTCACTGAGAGAACAGTGTTTTGTGGCGCTTTTTGTATGTGGCCACCGAGCACTATTGCACATTTGGAAAGGTTAGTGCCGTTACTCTGGCGATAAGGACAGTTCAAGCTTCGACCGTCGTAGCGAAACCTCCTATTAGTCTAAGCCTCCCCGTGTCGATATCGGAGAGATGGTTCCAATATTGAAGTCGGTCAGTTCGTGGTGTCTCACATCCGACTTCCGTGATCGGTAAGGGACCAGACAGAGTCTCTGATGGCTGAGGCCGCCACCTCGCATAGAGTGAGCTCGATGCACAGGGCTCTCGGTGGTCCGCACCTCCAATTCTCGCCCATCTACTCGAAGAATTGGAGTGAGCGTGAGCTGACTATTCCCTCGAACTGGACTAATATTGCAAGGTCGGGTATCGATGCCAACGTGTTTTTCACTGCGGTAATGCCGGGGCTGTACGCGCTTTGCTTGAGTTCGTTAACCGAGCTGCGGAAACGGTTGGGCGGCGATTGGGTGTTCGGCCGGGATAGTAGGAAGCAGGTTGTTAAGAATGTGCTTGATGTGGGGGGTAGGGGTGAGAATATTTGTATCTAAGTCACTTGCACTTGTGATAGTGGAGTAGACCTGATGAACAAGATATATCTTTAAGACTCCTAGATTAATCCAAGCTTGCCTGCTCTTCTAACTGAAAGGAAAAATACACCCCTATTTGTACCCTTCTATGGTTACGCGAACACTGACTCATATAGTGGGGGACATCCAAAACTTGGACCACTGGCGTTTCAAAATGAAATGCCTTACATAATCAGGGTTAGGTCTAATTGATTAGTTTTTTAAGTTTGGAAAGTCTTGAGTTCAATCCTGGTTTAGTGCATAGTTATTTTTTTTTTATATTACTTTATATCTTATAATTCCATCATGAAAATTCCCTAATTCCACTTCATAATCTCTATATCTAATCCACTTTTCCAATTTCACTTCCAGATTTTCTTTTAAACCTTTTGAAGAAGCTA
>PYWC01000074.1:518706-604220 GCA_003182015.1 Tuber magnatum | reverse complement strand
ATTGGACTCTGTGAGAATAAGTACCAGGCTTCAAATGGTATCAGGTTATGCAAATACAATTATAAAGAATGCCCACTCTGGCCCTCTGCCAATACCAGTCATCAGTGAGAAATGGGCACAAAGATTACTGGATTGCTATCTCGACTACTTTATACACAAGCAATGTACCATTGATGCTGATCGGGAAAATGCTCATCATCCAAATGATTTGTATACCTGGTTTACCAAGTATCAAACAGTTTGCAATCAATTTAAATTTATGATAAGAGATATCTACAACTTTGATGAAACTGTAACGGGGGCACCTCTAGGAAGATGGATTCCAAGGTTGCGACCACACCGAACAACTTCAAACTTAACGCCAAAAGTTCATACCAATGTAAAAGTAAAGTAAATGGTAAAACTTAATATCCTTAAGCCTGATGCTTCACTCAATTAAGGTCTCGAGAGGATTGATTGTGGGAGTAGAAGAGTTCTCGCATAGACTTTCAGGTAGTTTTATCTCATGCCAGAAACTCTCATATCAGTTTACTCCAACCATGCGAGGACACCCTTCTCCGCTAAGGGTGGTCCGACACATCTCCTGGCACACCCTTCGGGCATGCATGTGTCGACAGACTCTAGTCGGCGTTCACCTTATGCGGTTATTGTTTCTGCAGTGCATTTCCAATATGCCTGCCGGAGTGAAAACTTCTGCGCAGCGGTGTCCTGCCCGTGGCTAACCGTCAAGGCACGTCCCGAACTAGACTATCTATGACACCCTTCCCATATGCATTGATCTCTACTGGACTCCGGAGACTACCGTGAGTGGTTTATCTATTTACTATTTACGGGTCTCGGGCTTCCGGTGTCTTCCGCAGGACGCAGTAGTCCGCGAGTGTAGTCATGGGTGCTACCCATGACTACAACCTCGGATCTACCTTACCTGTGGCAGGAATCATGCTTTCAGTATCTCTGCACTTCCCTTTTAGAGCCTATAGCGTTGGGAGCATGTGCGGGCTTGGTAGGTGTAAAACTCTGGCAGTTGCCCCAGCACCACCCAGGACTACCGTCGGGACCCCCACGGTTAACACCCATTAACTCCGTCAGTTCTGGTCCGTTTTACTCCGAACAACTGGGAGGAGGTACTCCACCTTCCACCCTATGCCCCCTTGTGTATCCTGCGAACAGCGTACGGTCAACCGGACAGCAGCAATGTATACGGTGTTGCAAGCATGTCTCCAAAGATTCCTCTTTGCTAGACCGCACACAACTACACAACCGTTTGCCCATGACGTCCGGGCCTCAAGGCGGGGCCGGAGGCGTATGATAGAAATAATGTCTCCAATTTACAGCTTTTTCGAAGCTATGTAGCTCGCCCAATAGCATCCTCCGGAACCTCAGATTCCAGTATCATGCATGGCTTTATGTGACAAACATTCCAGTCATGTTTCCCGAACTCCCTGTGGGACTTCGTATTGAAAGATAGGGTAACTCAGGCCCTTGAGCAGGGTAACCCAAGCCCCATAGCAGGGTAACCTGATCCTGAGGGTAGGGTAACCTGTCCGCTGGACAAGACAACTTTTCCCTGTTACCCTGTCTATCCCATTGCCGGAGATAGCCGCTTCTGACCTTTCTCCAGTTACCCGGCCTAGCTGAGCAACTGCCCCTTCCGACATATCTAAGTACCCTGACACGGCTCCTGGGTGTATCCATGTACCTAAGTCCCTGACCAGCCAATTCTGTTGATTCTCGGAGCCCGAGCCATCAGGTCTCCATAGCTCAAGTACTTACTTTCCTGCCGGTTCCTACTAGGTAGCCTCCTGGCTCCCTGTATGGGTATAGGTTCCGTCTGCCATAGCTCATGTATGCTGGGTCATTACATCACTCCCCTCTTCTCTACGGTCTGTCCCGGCCCGTTAGCGTCGCCTCTCATTTCTGCAAGTCAATTCCCGCAAGACCCTATAGTCCCGGGCCTTGGACGGATATCTTTGGTGAAAATCCCGAATGGCCTGTAAGCCTGTTCCTTCTAGCATCTTATAGGGCTACCATGAGTTCTCCGCAGCCCCGTAGCCTTCCCAAGAAACCAGGTACTGGATGAAGCGCAATGGAAACTTTGCCTTCACTCCTCCGTACTATCGGCTGTCCACAACAGCTTTAATAACATAACTGGGCTCCTTGTCTCCAAGTTCCAAGGTGGGGGCTTCCTTTACCCTAGGTGCTTCCGGATCCTCATGATAGGGTTCGAGCAACGTGACATTGAAAGCCGGGTGGATGCCCCATCTAGTGGGCAGTTGAAGTTTGTTGGCCCGGTTACCCATGCGACGTTTGACCACGGAAGGCCCTAACATCCGGTCGTCCAGCGTCCCCATTGGACACTTCGTGCGGATTTTTTTTCGGGTCAACATCCCCTGGTCCGCTTTCTTTGTCCACCCAGAAGGCACATCCTCCACTGTAATATAGTGCGGTGATGGCAACCTTTTCTGGTTATGCCATTTCTGTTGCCTTGCATGTGCCCATTGGATCGTTTCTCGAATCTCTGCCCAGGTTCCTTCCCATTCCTTAACCAACAGCTCACTACTAGGGTGTATTCCCTGGTTGGCAGATACGATATGCGACCAGTTTGCCCTGGGCTAAACCCATAGTTGATCTCAAAAGGTGACAACCTGGTGGATTCTGATGTTGAGATGTTGTACGCATACTCTGCTAGGGGTAACAGCAAAGCTCAATCATCTTGTTGGTAGGAACAGTAACTATGCAAGTACCGCGCCAGTGTCTGATTAACCCTCTCGGTCTGCCCATCAGTCTCAGGGTGGAANTGCCCAGAATTAACGGTACTCGGGTGTGCCTTAAGTCAGGGGACACCCATATACGGGAACTGGGGATTTTTCACTGAGGGAACAGTGTTTTGTGGCGTTTTTTGTATGTGGCCACCGAGCACTGTTGCACATTTGGAAAGGTTAGTGCCGTTACTCTGGCGATAAGGACAGTTCAAGCTTCGACCGTCGTAGCAAAACCTCCCATTATTCTAAGCCTCCCAGTGTCGACATCGAAGGGATGGTTCCAACATTGAAGTCGGTCAGTTCGTGACGTCTTGCATCCGACTTCCACGATTGGTAAGGGACCGGACAGAGTCTCTGATGGCTGAGGCCGCCACCTCGCATATAATAAACTCGATGCACAGGACTCTCGGCGGCCCACACCTCCAATTCTCGCCCATCTACTCGAAGAAGTGGAGTGAGCGCGAGCTGGCTATTCCCTCGAACTGGACTAACATTCCAAGGTCGGGTATCGATGCCGACGTGTTTTTCACTGCGGTAATGCCGGGGCTGTACGCGCTGTGCTTGAGTTCGTTAACCGAGCTGCGGAAACGGTTGGGCGGCGATTGGGTGCTCGGCCGGGATAGTGGGAAGCAGGGTGTTAAGAATGTGCCTGATGTGGGGGGTAGGGGCGCTCAGGTATTTGCTTGGCAGAGCATTGTGGAAGCGGAAGAGGAGAGAGGGAAGGATGAGCTTTTGGAAAGAACAGGGAAACCGCCACCTGGCCCAGGTGGGAAGGCACTGCAGGCCACGAGGGAGAGGAGTACTCGAGTAGCTTGCGGGCAGTTGTCGAGGCTCTTGGACGATACTCGGTTTATTCCGCGAGTGCTGGATACCCATTTCGAAAACCTACACTACATGCTAGGTATCCCGATGGAGAAGGATAAGGCTCCGCCGAGAAAACTCTACGATCTGATCGTAGCTACAAACAGAATCCTCCCGACAGGGAAGTCATTTTTCCGCAGCCAAACCATTGAGCAACTCTGGTCGCACCTAAATCCGGGCGGGGGTATTTTCGGTCATCGAAATAGCATGCCAATGGGCTTCGCGGCCGTCGCCTATGCCCACTCCACCATCCTATAGGACTACATCAAGGACGTTGGCAAAGCCTTCCAATCCCCCCCGATCAAGAATGCCGGTGGCTTCGCCAACCCCCCTATCGAAAAGGAGCCCGGTGCTGTAATCGCCCTGTGCAAGAACCAAGAACAATGCCCCCTGTTCCCCTCTGGCCCACAGACGGCACTAACCACAAAGACTACTGCCGCTTCTCACACCGCTATGAGCGCCCCAGCTATCTGCAGTGACTCATGGATGAGTCATCAAAAAAAAAAAGGCCACGAAGATCTTGAGTACGGTACTTAAATGTCGCCTTCCGTGGTGGCATTGACCACCGCGCCAACACAAAGAACCCAGATTAACCCAACAATAGACGTCTTTGGCATAACCCCCTTCGACGGTGAACCCGATACGCCAATTCAAGCCCATACACAATGCAACAACTCCGCAATTACGGTTTTACTCTTCCGCACATAATACTTCTACCCATTAAATGCGACTCGCATATTATACTCGACTCATGCGCTCTGACGGACCCCATCAAATGCCGGGTTATTCCCAAGAGCCTCTGAAAATTGGAGTACAGAGACAATAGGAAGAGCGGGTAGGGTGATCTCTAGGCGCTTGGAGTGAAAGCTCGCACAAGCCGAAACATGGAGATTGTCGGTGGCAGCAGGAAGACTAGTTTGTTGCAATCAAGGACCCCCACGGTGATGGGGTGGGGGCTATTGTCAGGGATGAGACGACCACCTTCCTGAAGGCGAAGCAGAAGCAGGTGAAGGAGGCGAAGAAGGCCGCAAGGCTTCAGAGGAAGCGGAATGCTAGGGAGAGGCATCACGAAATAGTTATGGCGTACAAGAGGAAGGAAAGGGGGCTCCAGGAGAAGGCAATTCTGGGGAAGGCGGCCGGGGATATGCTCGAAGAAATGACCAGGATGCATAGAGAGAGAGAGGAGGGGAATGATGCAGCTGGGGGTGCAAACACAAGAAAAGGAGTACTCGTGCCAAGGTTGTGGCTGCGCCACAACCCACGTCTGCTCGCTGGCTCGCAACCGTGGGCACTCTCAAGAGAGTGCTGGACAGCTCAATGGTCTTGGACAGCTCAACGGTCCTTGGGTGTTGCCATAGAAACTCTGTTTCCATGGAAACTGTGTTGCCATGGAAACTTCATTGCTAAGCATTCTTTTACAATTCAGCTATTGTATGACAGCATAGTTATACTCATTATAATACAACTCTATAAATATTTGTATTCATTTATTAGTGAATACTCAATTTCCGTATTGGCATCTATCAAAGTGATAAAAGACATATATGCCAATAAGATAAATGTGTTAAGAGAAGTTCCTTGTATATTAGTTGTTGGTCTAAATATAGTAATTCTGTGGTCTGGCAGAGATGTAGTAATTTTACATATAGGAACTATACTGCCATAGTGAATGACTGAGAGTTGCCATTCAGGCTGGAGGTTTAGTTAATTATACTAATATACAATAGCTCAATGAGCTACTAGTGCTACCTTGTTTATATAGTAGCTCAATTGCTTTACCATTGTAGTACAACATAATTGAATAGTTCAACCCCTTTAGACTCAGACCATTTTACCATAGTATAGATCAATAACTCTCATGCTTCCTAACTCCTATATTGTATTAGTTTAAAGTTCTTTAAAACTCTCTATCTTTGTAGTTCTACAGTTATTCAGCTCTCTAGTTCTCCAGCTCATCAGCTCTCCAGTTATTCAGCTCTCCAGTTCTTCAGCTCATCAGCTCTCCAGTTATTCCGCTCTCCAGTTCTCTGGCTCCTCAGCTCTCCAGTTTACTAGCATCTCAGCTCGCGGCCCTCCCGCTCCTTAGCTCTCCAGCACCTCAGCTCTCCTGTTCTTCAACTATCTAGTTCTCCTGCTCCTTATCTCTCGAATTCTCCAGCTTTTCAGCGCACTAGTTCCTCAGTTTCTTTACTCTTTTGCTTACTAAATGTTATAGTTAGTAGCTCTCCTTTATGTTATAATCTTCTATATTCTATATTTGGTCTATATTCTAACTGTATATACTATAACAGATATCTCCGCTTTCTATGCCATCATCATCGAACTGAGCACTAATTCCTCCAAGTCAGTGTATTGAGCCATATCAAGATATCGGGGCCCGAAATCAAGTAGCAATCAGATTCCTTGTTACAACTGGAGAGGATAATGCCAATTTTTCAAAAATATCACAGAAGTATGAGGTTCCAGTACGACGATTACAAGCATGGTGGCAAGGGCCCTAATCAAAGATTGATTGACCTGCTACCAACTCCAAGTTATCAGAGGACCAAGAAGCTGCTATCTGCCAGTATCTGGACAGATTGGACTCTGTGAGAATAAGTACCAGGCTTCAAATGGTATCAGGTTATGCAAATACAATTATAAAGAATGCCCACTCTGGCCCTCTGCCAATACCAGTCATCAGTGAGAAATGGGCACAAAGATTACTGGATTGCTATCTCGACTACTTTATACACAAGCAATGTACCATTGATGCTGATCGGGAAAATGCTCATCATCCAAATGATTTGTATACCTGGTTTACCAAGTATCAAACAGTTTGCAATCAATTTAAATTTATGATAAGAGATATCTACAACTTTGATGAAACTGTAACGGGGGCACCTCTAGGAAGATGGATTCCAAGGTTGCGACCACACCGAACAACTTCAAACTTAACGCCAAAAGTTCATACCAATGTAAAAGTAAAGTAAATGGTAAAACTTAATATCCTTAAGCCTGATGCTTCACTCAATTAAGGTCTCGAGAGGATTGATTGTGGGAGTAGAAGAGTTCTCGCATAGACTTTCAGGTAGTTTTATCTCATGCCAGAAACTCTCATATCAGTTTACTCCAACCATGCGAGGACACCCTTCTCCGCTAAGGGTGGTCCGACACATCTCCTGGCACACCCTTCGGGCATGCATGTGTCGACAGACTCTAGTCGGCGTTCACCTTATGCGGTTATTGTTTCTGCAGTGCATTTCCAATATGCCTGCCGGAGTGAAAACTTCTGCGCAGCGGTGTCCTGCCCGTGGCTAACCGTCAAGGCACGTCCCGAACTAGACTATCTATGACACCCTTCCCATATGCATTGATCTCTACTTGACTCCTGAGTCTACCGTGAGTGGTTTATCTATTTACTATTTACGGGTCTCGGGCTTCCGGTGTCTTCCGCAGGACGCAGTAGTCCGCGAGTGTAGTCATGGGTGCTACCCATGACTACAACCTCGGATCTACCTTACCTGTGGCAGGAATCATGCTTTCAGTATCTCTGCACTTCCCTTTTAGAGCCTATAGCGTTGGGAGCATGTGCGGGCTTGGTAGGTGTAAAACTCTGGCAGTTGCCCCAGCACCACCCAGGACTACCGTCGGGACCCCCACGGTTAACACCCATTAACTCCGTCAGTTCTGGTCCGTTTTACTCCGAACAACTGGGAGGAGGTACTCCACCTTCCACCCTATGCCCCCTTGTGTATCCTGCGAACAGCGTACGGTCAACCGGACAGCAGCAATGTATACGGTGTTGCAAGCATGTCTCCAAAGATTCCTCTTTGCTAGACTGCACACAACTACACAACCGTTTGCCCATGACGTCCGGGCCTCAAGGCGGGGCCGGAGGCGTATGATAGAAATAATGTCTCCAATTTACAGCTTTTTCGAAGCTATGTAGCTCGCCCAATAGCATCCTCCGGAACCTCAGATTCCAGTATCATGCATGGCTTTATGTGACAAACATTCCAGTCATGTTTCCCGAACTCCCTGTGGGACTTCGTATTGAAAGATAGGGTAACTCAGGCCCTTGAGCAGGGTAACCCAAGCCCCATAGCAGGGTAACCTGATCCTGAGGGTAGGGTAACCTGTCCGCTGGACAAGACAACTTTTCCCTGTTACCCTGTCTATCCCATTGCCGGAGATAGCCGCTTCTGACCTTTCTCCAGTTACCCGGCCTAGCTGAGCAACTGCCCCTTCCGACATATCTAAGTACCCTGACACGGCTCCTGGGTGTATCCATGTACCTAAGTCCCTGACCAGCCAATTCTGTTGATTCTCGGAGCCCGAGCCATCAGGTCTCCATAGCTCAAGTACTTACTTTCCTGCCGGTTCCTACTAGGTAGCCTCCTGGCTCCCTGTATGGGTATAGGTTCCGTCTGCCATAGCTCATGTATGCTGGGTCATTACATCACTCCCCTCTTCTCTACGGTCTGTCCCGGCCCGTTAGCGTCGCCTCTCATTTCTGCAAGTCAATTCCCGCAAGACCCTATAGTCCCGGGCCTTGGACGGATATCTTTGGTGAAAATCCCGAATGGCCTGTAAGCCTGTTCCTTCTAGCATCTTATAGGGCTACCATGAGTTCTCCGCAGCCCCGTAGCCTTCCCAAGAAACCAGGTACTGGATGAAGCGCAATGGAAACTTTGCCTTCACTCCTCCGTACTATCGGCTGTCCACAACAGCTTTAATAACATAACTGGGCTCCTTGTCTCCAAGTTCCAAGGTGGGGGCTTCCTTTACCCTAGGTGCTTCCGGATCCTCATGATAGGGTTCGAGCAACGTGACATTGAAAGCCGGGTGGATGCCCCATCTAGTGGGCAGTTGAAGTTTGTTGGCCCGGTTACCCATGCGACGTTTGACCACGGAAGGCCCTAACATCCGGTCGTCCAGCGTCCCCATTGGACACTTCGTGCGGATTTTTTTTCGGGTCAACATCCCCTGGTCCGCTTTCTTTGTCCACCCAGAAGGCACATCCTCCACTGTAATATAGTGCGGTGATGGCAACCTTTTCTGGTTATGCCATTTCTGTTGCCTTGCATGTGCCCATTGGATCGTTTCTCGAATCTCTGCCCAGGTTCCTTCCCATTCCTTAACCAACAGCTCACTACTAGGGTGTATTCCCTGGTTGGCAGATACGATATGCGACCAGTTTGCCCTGGGCTAAACCCATAGTTGATCTCAAAAGGTGACAACCTGGTGGATTCTGATGTTGAGATGTTGTACGCATACTCTGCTAGGGGTAACAGCAAAGCTCAATCATCTTGTTGGTAGGAACAGTAACTATGCAAGTACCGCGCCAGTGTCTGATTAACCCTCTCGGTCTGCCCATCAGTCTCAGGGTGGAATGCAGTCGAAACGTTTAGTTTCACTTGCAACAAGTGCATTAGACTCATCCAGAACTTGGATGTGAATCGGCTATCTCGGTCGGAGATGATTGACTCTGGTAGTCCATGCAGGCGCCAAACTTCCTTTAGAAATATCAAGGCAAGCTCCTTGATAGGTACCTCTGTGGTCAGGGGTATGAAATGTGCCATTTTCGAGAATCTGTCCACTATGACCCAGATCTTGGTATACCCTTCGGACTCTGGCAGCGCTACAATGAAATCCATTGAAATCGCTGTCTACGGCCCCATAGGAACATCAATAGGTTCCAGCAGCCCGAACGTCTTGTGCCGGATGGATTTATTTCTTTGGCACGCATCACATGTCCGCACATAGTCAGTGATATGTTCATCCATCTTAGGCCAATAGAAGTTAGCCCTAACCCTGCCAATTGTTTTGTAAGTCCCGTAGTGTCCCGCGATTTGGGAGTCATGTTCTGCCTTCATGATTGTCTGCTTCAGATTCTGACCCTTGGGAACATACCACCTGTTCTTGTACAGTAGTAAGCCCTTTTCTGTCTTGAAATGTCGGTCGACCTCTTTGTCACCGGCAGCTGTCACCTTCAGGATTCTCAAGTACTCCTGGTCTTCGGTTGTCGCTACCCGCAGTTGATCCAAAAAGGACGACTGGAGCTGAAATCCTTGGCACACCCACAACACCTCTGGTCCCAAGATGTTCCCTAGCTGGCTCCCAACCCACTGTCCTGGGCGAAAAAAGGACTGTGGGGGAAAATATCTCCCCCCTTCAGGGCGGTAGTCCCTACACGGCGACAAAGCATCTGCCTTCTCATTCAACTCTCCTTCTCGGTAAACCACCTTGAAGTTAAACGGTTGCAGGAACTCAGGCCAGGGGTGCTGCCTTCGGTTAAGGACCTTGGTACTATTGAGGTATCCCTAATCCTTATGATCCGTATAGATCACCAACCGGTCCGTTATCGCGCGTAGCAAATGATCCCATTCTTTGAACGCCGCTACGATGGCCATCATTTCCTTGTCATAGACATCATAATTAATCTCCGCTGGGTGAAACTTCCCACTATGGTAGGCCACTGGATGCCATCTCTCATCTTCACCGAACTGGGAGAGAACGGCCCCTAATGCAAAGCCACTAGCGTCAGTTTCCGGCTGGGTTGGCCGTTCAGGATCAAAATGTGCTAGGATAGGTTTGGACGTGAACACTTCCTTCAAATGGTTGAAGGCCTGCTCACAACCAGGTCTCCATTCCCATTGGACATCCTTCTTTGTCAAGTCCATCCGAGGTTTCGCTATCTTGCTGAACCCTTCTATGAACCGACGACAGAAGCTGGCAAAGCCCCTAAAGCTTTGAACGTCAACGACACATGTCTGAGGTGCCCAATCCCTGATTGTCTGCAACTTCTCCGACAACATAGAGATCCCCATATCAGAGATCTTGTATCTGCGGAATTCAACCTCCCGTTGGTGGAAACTGGACTTCTTCATGCTTACCCATAGTCTAGCCTTCCGCAATTTCTCCATCATATGCCTCACCATCACGACGTGCTCTTACATAGTTTTGGAGTAGATCAGGATGTGATCCATGTACGCGATGACTCCTTCGTCCATGAGATCTCAAAAGACCTCCTTTATCATGCTTTGGAAAGTTGCCGGGCATTACACAACCCAAACGGTATGACTCTGTATTCATAGAGTCCATATCTGCACCGGAAGGCCGTCATCTATTCCTCACCTTCTTCCTTCCTCCGAAGGTAGTAGCCATGCTTTAAGTCCAACTTGGTGAACACAGTGGCTTTTTCTAACCTATCTCGCAGTTCGTTGATCAACGGTAGAGGATACTTGCTCTTCACCGTGATTTTGTTCAGCCCTCAGTAATCTATTACCAGTCTTAATGTACCATCTGGTTTTGGCATAAAGAGGATAGGAGCTGCTGCTGAGGAACTGGATCGCCGTAGCTTTCCCATGGGCAGCATGTCATTGAGATATTCCCAGAGTGCCTTAAGCTCCTTTTCCGCTAACGGATAGATAGGCCCAAACAGAGGTTGAGTTCCGGGTTGCAACTCGATCGGATGGCCATACTTCGAGTGCTTCAGTAACGCCTCAATCCGTTCTTGACTGAAGATATCCCCATAGTCCTTATACTCCGCGAGTAGCTTAACCATAATGTCGGCACCTTCCTCATCGGAGAATTGCACAATTCCCAATAGGTACACATTACTAGGGTCTTCAGCTAGTAATCCTTCATCTGCCATGAACACTAACCGCCCCTGCTCTGCCAGGCAGTTAGCCTAGCAGAAATCTGAGCGACAGGTTAGTGATCTGGTCTTCCAATCTATGTCAGGCTTAAGGTCTTTCAACCAGGACATAGGTAGGTACCCATCCACCTTGGTGTCGGGCATGTCTGCGACTTCAAAGCGCATCTCATTGTGGTGGTCACCTATCCTTATCTCTAATGATTTGGTATAGTGTAGACCTGACCCACGAATGTGATTACTGCTAGTGTCGCTTACCGGCACATGTACCTTTTGTCGTACACATGGTGCCTGAGTCTGCTTAACCCATTGGCTACTAAGTACCGGCCTAGTAGTTCTACTATCGAGCAGTAGGAGCGCTTCCGCGCTAAACTTTCTAGCTCCTATCTTCCAGTCTAACTTAACCCACAGGTGGATAGACTTAGTATGATGAGGCAAGTTGTCACGCTTCTGTCTCTTCGCTTTTCTTGATGCCTTAGTTATCTTGGCTTGGTAATTCCCTTTAGTCTCTTGCCTTTCGACACAAGAGCCACCACAACGGGTCGGTAAACGTTAAGGGATTGGGATTCGACTTTTTATCAATAACTAGGGTATTTACTATCACGCCAACATCATTTCTGGTACTGAACCCTCCTCAGGTAAACTTGGAAATAGCATCATTTATTTGATCAAGTCCAGCCTGAACCAATTCTGCTTATACTAAACATAACAAATCTTTCCCGAGGTGGGTAGAAGTCCGCTGTCGGACCGGTTCCAAGCGAAGCAGCCTCGCTTCCCCAATCTCCAGTGTCTCCTCGCGCAGGACCTCACCCAGACTCAACCGAAGTAATGTCCTATGACTTGCCCATCCAGCTAAGGAAATCCTGAAAGGAATACGTATAACTAGAACAAAGGAAATAACCAGAAACCCAAGAAAGGAGAGATAGCCCAGCCCACCGTGCACGGCCCGTAACATCTACCTGCCCACACCTCCTGGGTGTAGTCAGTATCAGGGTCGTTTATGCGGTAGAAGGGTACTCATCCATATCCAAAGCCACCTCCATGGCTTATGTCCATCTATCCCTCCGAGGTCTATGGCTAAGGGTTAATAAGGTTACACCTTAAACAGAATGGGTTCTTACCTATTCCAATCTGTCAGTATCAACCTCCATGATCTGAGGTGATGCCTGGCGGACTTCAAGTATCTTTGACGAGGAAGCCGGAGGTGGCACTTCAATGCGCTTCAGCCGTTTGCCGGTTCCTGTGGGCTCGTTTACCGGGGCTGACCGTTTCAACCCATGACCCTGTTTGGATGAACTAACGACTGGGGATATGGCGGTACACTTTCTCCAGAAGTGACTAGTTTGTCCACACTTGGTGCACTGATTGTGCTTTCTCCGACGTTCAGTCAAAGTCGACAGCGTTTCCTTATGTACTATTGCATACTCAGAAGTCGCCAGCTTTGCCTGTTTCCCCGCATTGAAATTAGTAGGTTTGGCAGGCCTCTAGTTCTGTCTGCCCAAACCTTTTTCCTTCTTCTTAAACCTCCCGGAGGTCGATGCCCTATCGTCCTTTCTTTCCATTGGCGGAGACCTTTAGATAGGATGGATAACCCTGTTACTGAACCGGGTGTTGTCTTCCAGCGTGTGTCCAAATTTCCGCAGAAGATCAAGGTGGTCGTTGAGGTCGGTTGGATGGGGCTCCTTAAGTGCCCACGCGTTCCGAACTTCCTGGGTAATACCTGACCGTGCCTTGTCTCATACCAGTACTGGATCTGTATAGCTAAGCTTATACATGTAGTCAATTACCTTGTCCAGGTACTCATCAATGTGATGGGGCTTCATGACCAGGTCTCGCTACTCGAGAAGGGATCGGTCTCGTTCCGCTTGGTCACCACCGAAACTTTGTTCCAGTCGTTTCCGGAATTGCTCCCATGTTCTCAACGGGTTACCGTTGTTGATAGGAGCGCCAGTACGCTTGGTTGCCTCTTTGTTGATGTGTGAGTGCAGCTCGAGATACCATGTTCTGGCGGTATCTTCTAAGAGAGGGATCACCAGGTTTACCTTGTCCATATCAGTCAACCTGCACTCCGCAAAGTATTCGAACTTAACCTCCACCACCGGTATGAAGCTTGCAAGTTCCGTAACCTTTACCTTGAACGCCAGAATACTGCTCAAGTTCTCTGGCTTCTAGTGCCGCTGTTTGGAGAATGGCCGTGAGGTCGATCTGCTCCGGAATTCCTGTTGTAGCTTCTTAGCATCGCGGTCCCACCGCCGCTTCTTCTCATCACTTCAATCTTCCTTGCCAGTGCCGAGAAAGTGAGTCACATCAGGGAGAGAATCGGGATCATCATCATCCAGACTGTCATGGTCGGAGTCCCCTGGATCTCCTCCCGCTCCGGTTGCACCACCTCCAGGAGGCGCATTTCCATCTCCACTATCCCCGGCGTTTCCGCCTGGAGTCTCCCGTGGTCTATCATACCCATCAAACCGTTTCTCCTGGCCATCCTGATTCCCATCCCCTGAGTGGTTAGCCCCTGATGGTACTGATGCCGGTGGTGGAACAGGGCGTTGCCCACTCTCAGAAGTTGGGTTAGGTACCACCTGAGTTATCCTCAGAAGTGCCTGTAGCTCTGGGCAGCTCAGGGGTTGTATCGGGTGGTCAACGTGCCACCATGAGCCACAATACCCACATGTTGGCCATCCATCTCCTTCCTTCTGCCTTCTTCGATACCTTGTGGGGGTCCGTTATTCCTTCATGCACCCATATGTGTGGTAATGAATCCACCCCATATGAGTTTCTTCCGATTTACAGCCCGACAGGCACAACTCGTCTTGGCTGTCCAACTCGCCACTCGTGATCATGGGTAGCACGGAAGGAGGAGTCCTTTTCGAAGGGGCAGAGGGAATCACGGGTCCCCAAGGAACGGAGCGAGCAGCTGTCCCAGGTCTGGGGATCAGAGTCCCCTGTGATGGAGCCATGGGTACTCGCTCTGCCTGGCGCCTTACCCGTTCGAAAAAGCCAGGTGATGGCGCGCTCAGTGGTCGGAACCCTGGAGTAGCCGATACTGCTGGCGGGAAGGCTGTGGCAGGAAAGGTATCAAGAGCGGGTAACGAGGCGGGTAAAGGTGTAGGTCTTGGGGCAGCGATGTGAGGTACGGGAGTTGCAACCGACGGTGTTGCAGGAGGGTTAATAGGAGCAGGAGTCGGCCACGGCGTAGGGTCAGGTGTATCTGGTGCCATGATACCCTTTGGCTTCGATGTCCATTTCTTAACGCGATGCCCATTGGTTGGTCCAATCGCAAGACTTCCTGAACGACTGCGGGCGATCGAGGAGGGGACAGACAGAGAGCCTGTTGATGCTCTTGTGAAGGACGGGGTATAGCTGTACCCTTCACCCTTGAGGCTTTCCAACATCCGTATACCCATGGGACTTAGGTACGCCCTCTACTGTTCATCCCGAGCTCTCATAGCCAGTTCCATCCCGAAGTTCTCCGGCTTCGTGTGGACGAGTGGGAGTGGGAGCGCCGCCTCTATCATCAGTACATCATTCTCAGCATCAATACTATAACCTCCTGCGAAGGCCCTTTCCACCGCTACCATACGATCCTTCAATGCCTTCTGGTGTCTTAATATTCGCAGGTATGCCTGCTGCTGCACTTTCATCCATTCCAGCGGTGCCGTAGTAATTTGTTTACAGAACACCTGCTGCTGCTGGGCATTCCAGTTTTTTAGTTCCCGCTTCGCGTCCTCAAACGACTTGGACACCTTCTGGATGATGGAAGGTTCGACGAATTCATGGGAGAACTCGCTAGATGGTACCCCTTGCGGCGGTGGAGGAAGCATGTTCTGGACAAGGGCGGAATCTTGAAAGAAGGAAAGCGCCGCAGCGTGATGGTCCGTAATCATAAGATCAACACATTTATCAGGTAACCGAATAGGGACGGCTTGCAGAAGCAACTGGTGACCGTCCCATTCAATACCGTGGACATCTGTGAAACCCAGCGCAGGAAATGTGTTGGCGGAGCTCTCGTCAAGGTCAAGGTCTGAATCGGAGTTGGATTCCATTCTAGCTCCCAGTTCAGTACTAGCTATTGCGCTTTCCACCTTGAGCTACTTGTTCCAGACAAGGTTACCAGTATTCACGCAAGGTCAGTGCTGAAGGTCGAAACACAATTAATCTGGAGAGGAGTTAAGTGACGAGCTCGCTTAACGATATACTGTAACAGGGGCACCTCTAGGAAGATGGATCCCAAAGTTGTGACTGCACCGAACAACTCCAAACTTATTGCCAAAAGTTCACACAGATGTAAGAGTAAAGTAAACAGTAAAACTTAATATCGTTAAGCCGGACGCTTCACTCAATTAAGGTCTCGAGAGGATTGCTTGTTGGAGTAGGAGAGTTCTGGTATAGACTTGCAGGTAGTTTTATCTTATGCTAGAAACTCCCATCTCAGTTTACTCCAACCATTCGAGCACACCCTTCTTTGCGAAGGGTGGTCCGACACGTCTCCTAGCATACCCTTCGTGCATGCATGTGTCGACAGACTCTAGTCAGCATTTACCTTATTGCGGTTATCGTTTCTGCGGTGTATTTTCATTTCAGCCGCCAGAGTGAAAACCTCTACGCATCGGTGTCTTGCCAGTGGCTAACCGTCAAGGCACCTCACGAACTAGACCATCTATGTCACCCTTCCCATATGCGTTGATCTCTACTTTACTCCAGAGGCTACAGTGAGCAGTTTATCGATTTACTATTTACGGGTCGCGGGCTTCCAGTGTCTTCCGCAGGACGTGGTAGTTGCGGAGTGGTCCAATGGGCGCTACCAATAACCACAACCTCGGATCTACCTTACCTGTGGCAGGAATCATGCTTTTAGTGTCTCTGCACTTCCCTTTCAGATCCTATAGCGTTGGGAGCACGTTCGGGCTTGGTACGTGTGAAACTCTCCCAGTCGCCCGGGCACTACCCAGGACTACATTCAGGACCCCCATGGTTAACACCTGTTAACTCCGTCAGCTTTGGTCTGTTTTACTCCGAAGAACTTTCAGGAGGTACTACACCTTCCACCCTATGCCCCCTTATATATCCCGTGAACAGCGCACGGTCGACCGGATGCCAGCGATGTATATGGTGTTGTAAGCATGTCTGCAAAGATTCCTCTTTGCTAGACTGCACACAACTACACAACCGTTTGGCTGTGACGTCCGGGCCTCAAGGTGGGGCCAGAGGGTTATGATAGGAATAATATCTCCCATCTACACCTTCCTCGAAGCTACGTAGCTCGCCCAACAGCATCTCCCGGAACCCCAGATTCTAGTAACCTGCATGGCTATACGTGACAAACATTCCAGTCATTTTTCCCAAACTCCCCGTGGGACTTCGTATTGAAAGGTAGGGTAACTCAGGCCCTCGAGCAGGGTAACCCAAGCTCCATGGCAGGGTAACCTGATCCTGAGGGTAGGGTAACCTGTCCGCTGGACAAGACAACTTTTCCCTGTTACCCTGTCTATCCCATTGCCGGAGATAGACGCTTCTGACCTTTCTCCAGTTACCCGGACTAGCTGAGCAACTGCCCCTTCAGACGTTCCTAAGTACGCTGACACAGCTCCCAGGTGTACCCGGGTAGCTAAGTCCCTGACCAGCCAATTCCGTTCATTCTCGGAGCCCGGGCCATCGTGTCCCCGTAGGTCAAGTACCTACTTGCCTGCCACTTCCTACCAGTTCGCCTTCTGGCTCCCTGTATGGGTATAGATTCTGTCTGCCATAGCTCATGTATGCTGGGTCGTTACAGAAACTTGATTCTGAATTGGCATTGGCTACGACCAATGGATCATGATATGAGATTCCAATCGTCAGGCCTACCTCGGTAGTTTCACCCTTCCAGAACTTCTTTTTGTTTGTGAAACTATAAGTGGAGATGGATACGTCCTTCCTCCAATGTCAATTGTTCCGGGAGCTATACATCAGGAACTTTGGTATACCTCTACCTCCATATCAGATAACTACCTTATTCGTTTATCTGAAACTGGTTCTTGTAATAATATGTTATCAATGAAGTAGATCAAATACTTGGAGTCATTTTCGTCTTTATACCAATAAGGTCAATATCGATTTCTACCCCTGAATGGCTTTGGCTCATACTGTATAAAAGAGTTTCTGGACAACTACAATCTTCACAAGATAGTAGTCTTTTGTCTTCCTCCACATACAAGTCACCTTGTACAACTGTTAGATGTTGTTGTTTTTCAACCATATAAGCATTACCATGCTGAGGCTGTAGAATCAGCTACCAGAACTGGATGTATTGAGTTTGACAAGATTGAGTTTTTAGATATGATTGATTCTATCCGTCAGCAAATATTTGAAAAATCTACTATCTTCTCTGCATTTCGAGCTGCTAGTCTCATTTCCTATGATCCAGAAAGGGTAATTTGCAAGTTACGAGAAGCTTGTGTCCCCTCTACATGACCAGTGACACTACCACCACTACAAGGCTCTATGTCTTCTCCTGCTACCCCACTTACAATACGAAGTCTTAAGACATGAGGCGAGGAATTGACAAAGGAGACGGCTGATATTTCTTGCACCTTTTAGCGAAAGTTGAAATTGGTTCTAAAAGGGGGGTTGGCCGAAGCACAGTCTGGGGCCCCAGCTATAGAGCATTTGGAGGCAACAAAAGCAGCTGAGCAAGCGAGGAATTTGAGGCATAGGGGTCAAAACAGAAGGCAGGTACAAAAAGGCGGAGTTCTCTATGCCTCAGAGGCACATCAAATGTTGAAAAAAAAAAGAGGATGTGGAGCTGGAAAAAGCAGAAAAGCAATTGAGACAGACACAAAATGCAAAAAAAAGGGCAAAGCAGGCTGAACATAAGCTATTAATAATGGAAATGAAGCAATACATTAAGGAGAGACGTATAATTCAAGCCTATAAGAAGAAACCATCAAAGTTAATAGTTACTAGTATTAAGAGACAGGCAAGGTTGCGGAAATTAATATAAAATAAAAAGTATTGCTTCTGTGTTGCTGTATTGCTATATCGTATTAAGTTACCAGTATTATGTTTTTATGGCAACATGTCAGGTGATATTGTATTGAGCTAGGAGGTTGCTATGGCAACACCCAAGGACTGTTGAGCTGTCCAAGGCCATTGAGCTGTCTGGCACTCTTTTGAGAGTGCGCATGGTTGCGAGCCAGCAAGCAGACGTGGGTTGTGGCGCNGGGGGGGGTGTAATCACCGTTTTGCACTCGCATTGAAACCATATTTTCATATCTGCAGCATAGGCCGCTGGTGGGTGGGGTGTATATATAGGGCTTCTGAATTTTTTGTAAATTATTTACCTAGCTCTAAAAAGTGTTAACCGCAGCAGCTATTGGTGGTATCATTCAAAAAAGTCGAGTAATTGTTGGTGAAAAAGAACCGCCACCCCACTATTCCCGAATCCACTAACCTCTTCCACCACTCGCCTAGCAGCTGTGGGAACAGGAAGACGTATACATGTGCGTTGGTGGTACTCGTGCTCCAGAGGAGCGTGCCGGCAAGTGCCGTCGACTGTGGGGCCGGCGTGAGGTGGTAGTTTTGGCAATCTTCCGCTAGGGATTGGAATGTTGTCGTGGGGTTCTCTCCTTTGGGGTTTTCTATAATATTAAATTTGACAGGTTTTCCATATACTCCTGCATTCGGCCAACATGAGCCCGCTGTCGTCCACCCAGCCGGAGCCAGCGCAGCGCCTTTGCGATGCTTGGAAAATATGTGTTTGTCAAGTGATATTTTGTGAACTTGACTAATATAAGTTATCAACGCAAGGAAGGGTGGCGTCGGTAATAGATACGGTCCCCTCCCATAGGGCATCCGAATCCATTGCTGAATGAACCGGATGAGTGAAGGACCATCCGTCAGCTTCCGAACGCCCCCCCCCCCCGACATCCATTGTTATTTAGGCAGTAGGAATGGTTTCAGTAATTTTTGTCAAAGTGCTTGAGGACCTCTAATACCAAGGTTCAGATCTTGTCTATACTCTCTATTGGGCTCTAACTTACAGGATTGTCTTTGGGCTCTGAGAGAACGTACCGGGTTTCTGAGGGTAAGTAAAAGTAGAGCAGCAGTTCTGGGAGGGGGGTGTGCAGCTCGGCCCCCATGAATAGTGGCTAAGTTGGGTTTAGTAGGTGAGAAGTCAACGTTTTTCAACCAGAAATCATGGTGTTAGATACAACTACATCTCCAAGCCACATTACAAATAATTATTACATCCTCCCCTTAAGCCTAGAGAAAATTATTTACTGATGCTTACCGGGACAATTGGGACCTAGGCCCTGCCGCCCTGACTCCTGGATGTCGTCAAATGCCACTGAGCTATGTCAAGGTGAAATAGAAGGATGGTGCGCCCCCTACGTGGGGACCGAGAACGGTACTTGGGAAGTTATTTGGCCATTGAAAGGCTGACAACACTATTCGAAGTCAAGAGGAAGGGCGAGGACGGCGCCCGTGTGTGGGCTCACATTACAGAAGAGGGTGAGGTAATGGATGAGGATGAGTCTAGGGAATGGACTGTATTTAGTTCTATATTGTTACCACTCAGTTACCACTCATACGCCCGAGCCTGCAAGTTAATGTTAATCAGGCATTCTAGCAACCATCCCACCTCTGGCCTTCTCAATTGGTAGGTTATGGGTAATAAACTAAAACAAACATATATAATGAGAGTACTTGTACAGTCTCCAACGGGGTGAGTTAGTGAGAGTAGGGTAACAGAAAAATATGTTATAGTGCAAATCGAATCAAACTAGGACCTCAAAACTAGGCAAATGTGATATGGAATTAGTCAACAGCAACATTGAATTTGAAGGAAAAAAAAACCAAAAGGAGGTAGACAATGCTGGGCAGAAGAAGCTGGTGGTTTTTATTTTTGAATTAAAGAATGCTATGAGATGTAATTCCAGATCAAAGTGCCGAATTTTTGGTGAGAGTGAAACAAATGACCAATTCTACCTAGAGTATGCTGAAAAAAATATAGAGGAAAAAAAGGGGGGGGGCTTAATCCTCAAATACTGGTGGAAAAGTACTCGTACACTCAATGCCTACAATGATGGGTTAAAGTATAGAACTTCACAATTTACAGGTGTTGTATACAAAAGCTACCAATGTGTTTCTTTAAGATAAAAAAATTACCAGTTTGTATATTAATTTCAATTTTATTTATATATCTTATTTTGCTATTTGCACTCATTTTGGCTGCAGCCCAATTGGTGGTTATGGAATTCTTGTTTCATTGGAGGTCCCACTTTTAGGCACTTTCCATCATACTGATCCCTGTTCGTCACCACCAGGCTTTTATCATGGCCCTGTTGAAGATTGTAATATAGGGTGCAAAGTGCCTAAAGATAGGCCCTGTGGTGAAACAGGAAGTCTGTGGCAACCGATCAGAATTGAGCCCTGAATTGCCAAGACAACCGTGCAATGATACACCTGCGGGCAATGATAGATAGATGAATAAAGCAGAAATCAAGAAATTTATTTAAGAAAGAAAGGGTTTCTAACAAAGCGCTGTAGTTAGAGATACATGGTAATGTCTCTTACAGAGGTACAGGCCATAAGTAATGTAGGTTCCACAAACAGGGGCATGCCACTAGCAGGGATGAAGGTAGCAAATTAGGTATAGTGGCATAGAGCTAGTCTTGGATAAGAACTATAACAGCAGCTGTAATGGCCTGGGAAATATTTAGTATTCATAATATATAATAAATGTATAATATATACAGTACTGATTATCTATGGTATAGTGAACTCACAGTATAGCAGAATGCCCATACAAGATATCACCATCCAATAAAAGTTTTATGATGTATGCTCATGACATGATGAATTCACTTTGCTATGACATACCATTCCCAATGTTTCGTGAAGAGACCATTTGCATCGATCACAGCCTGACATCTTGCTGGCATGCTTTCTACCAATTCCCTAAATTCCTGCTGCCCAATAGCTTCCCAAGTTTTCTTAACTGTGCTCCTTAATATATTATATGACATCTGTTCTGAAAAATTATCCTGCCGATAATCTTTCATAATATGCCATACTCTTTCAATAGGATTTAAGTCAGGTGAGAAAGCTGGTCAGAAAATAACCTGTATGCCCCTCTCCTGTAGCTCAGTTGCAGAATCTCCTGCAGCATGCTTAGGTACTTCATCCTGCATAAGCTTCAAGTAAATTCCATCCCTCCTGCATATTTCCATATACCTATGAATTATGGGAACAGTATATGCACAGTAGCTTTCTGCATTGATAGAACCCTAATCTTTCTCCCAAAATAAGCCAGGACCTTGCATATTACCATGAAAACAGTCCCAAAATATCCAGCTTCACTTTCTCTGATGTTTTTCTACTATAGAAGTAGGATCCTACTCTTCACTAGCTCTTCTGGTAACCCAAGTTTTAGTATGCCTTCCACCAGTAATCCAGGTCTAATCAGTCTACAGGATTGAATTCCACTGGTCTTGTGACTAGTTTGCATGCTCTTGAGCCCATCAAAGTTGTATTTGTTGATTCCTTTTTAAGATCAGAGGTTTTTTCATTGCCAGATGCTGGTGAAAACCTTCCTTCATCAAAGGAGTCCAGATAGCTTTTTCCCCTACACCCAAATCCAGCTCCTCAGCCAAGTGCTGGAATAAAAGACACATATTTCAGGCAGACATGCAGATGTATGCAACAAGCTCCTTGATTCGTCCTGGAGTGAAGGTGGGTGGGTGACTTAGTCATTTTGTTGGAGTAGCTGGACAAGTAAGGGAGCACGCATATCCGATCTGCTGCAGAGAGAAGCCTGTCTTTTCTTGGATCTGGGCCTACTTTCAGCCAATTGACTAAAGAAGCTGGCAATCGTGCCACTGATCGTGGGTAAGCTGGAAACTCGAGGGACACAGTGGGAGGATAATAGATATTGTGATATAGGGATAAGCTGAAAGGTCTGGTCAAGAGCAAAAATTCAAGCCGAAGGTAGAGTAAAAAACTTTGTATTGATGGGTAATATCTCTGATCCTGCTCATGAAGCTCGGTTATGAACCTTTATAAAATCAAATATTATGAAAATTCTTTACCCTTCACGATCACCAAGCAGCCTTACCCAATCTGTCCTCACCCCTTGCAAGTGACATATCCCTGTTCATGGAACCTACATTACTCATGCCCTATACCTCCATATATATAGTATCAGTAAATGGAGCAGCTCCATCCTACAATCCAGCATAATATACTTCAATTATTCAAGTACTCTTCTACTAGTATTTGAGTAGCAGAAGTGATGGAATTTCCTGCAGAGCCTTTGGCACTATCTTTACCAATGAAGGCCAATTATATTAGCAGTTCTTCCTTGTATACCACTTTACCCTTCCCCATCTATACTTGATTCAAGTTAGTTCACAGTGGAATTTAGGGAAAAATATACAAAAATGGCCACTCTTCTCAATCTCTTCTTGAAAACATTACTTTTGTTCTAAAAGGTCAGGCTGCACTGAAAGTAGCCATCTTGCACTACAAGAATCGCCAATATAACTTTTGTCTTTCTTGTACTTTCTGCTCTTACAGTCATGTCTTAATCCAGTTTCTGGCCATAGGCCATGTTTCTGCAAAACTCTCTTACAACCTCTTCTCTTAGTACCTCTCCACTTTGATAGAATAGAGTAATCATCTATATCAAAACTTATCTTTTATAAATGTAAAGTGATTTCATTTGACTTATAATACCATCCATCTGGAAGATTAGTTAGTTTTCCACCAGGAGCTACATTCATATATGATGCATGAAGTGCATCAGGTGCATTAGCTGTGTGGAAGGTTGTGTGATTAAAGAGAAATAGTGCTTGTGTATAGGGAAATATAGCTTTAAAGATTGGAATTGCAATATTGAGAACATGGTCTATTAGGTTGTCCCCTTTCTACCAAGATCCTTTACCAAGTTTGAAGTATTCTGTTGCTTATCAGAGATTGATTTGAAGTCCAGGAATTGGTTCAAGATCATGGGATTGTAGGATTGTCAGTAATCAGGTAGAGAAGAGTATTTCTAGCTGGTTGCGTGGAAGAATAAAATCAGAAACTATCAGACCTTGTCCTTCGGACTTCTGCAAATTAAGCGCTTATCCTTCTGATTTCAACGATGGTGGATACCATCCTAGGAATGGAAAGTACATTCATTGTGTGTACACGGAATTAGCATGTGCTTATCAGATAGTATTGAGGTTCGATCCAAAGCTCCAGATGGCAGCCATTTAAGCATACTCTTTGTAAGCTCCTTACTTCAAGGAAGAAGTACTGCTGGCGATAAAAGATGATATAAGGCTTCTCAAAGCCATCAATATAAACTCCTTTTCTAACCTTGTTCTATTCACAATCCAACTTTTTCAACCAGCGAATCATAGTTGATATAGTAATACTCATTTTGCCCTAGGTATGCTTTTCAATAAGAGGATTATAGATCCAGAAAGCACGGAGCTCAGCATCGGACTGGCTAGTTTGTGTCGTCCAATAATCTGTTACTGCTTTGGCAAGGCCATGTCCAGAGGTGTAACGTGTTCAGGCCAGGCCCTAGTCATGTAGCGGTACGATAGGAGCAGATGGCTTCTTGATCAACAAGAAGCAAGTGCTGCTTAGCAAAGGAGTCTTCAAACGGGGTGTAATAAGAGATCAAAGAAGTAACCATTCAACCAAGTATATTTCGAATACTCTCTGTAGAAGTCTGCTGTTTCTATCATGGAAATCAGCAGTCTTTAAATACAGCATATCACTTATCTCCAGTATGAGCGATATTCCAAAACCTTGTTTATATCAACCGATACCACATGAAACAATACAAGTATCAAGCGATACTCGTGAAACCTAACATAAAACAATGTATGTATCAACCGATACCGCACAAAATAATACAAGTATCAAGCAATACTCATGAGACCCAAGATAAACTAACCTAGTACCCATACCGGTTACAAGAGATGTCTATAATTTCATTTCCCACTTAATTAGTTTCAAGATCAAAAAGCTAAAGAGATCAAAGAATATTACATACTTTCATCTATTTCTTCTAAGTATTCATGTACTGCAATCAATATGCTCTCATTATTAAGCATGTTTTACGACCTGGCATATTTGCCCCACTGACCCGATCTAATAGTTCTCATTTTAATCTAACTCTTCTACCAGTGAATTACATTTTCTGCTATATGCTTACTCTGCTCCCACCCAGTTGCTGTATTTTGAGCTGCTATCTTGCATGGCATATCAGGATACTTTATTTGCCAATTCATAAACTGGAAGACTTGGAAGTAACAGTGGAGATCGTATATATTGTGAGAGGTTCTTCTTTTCTAGTATAGAATCTTACGAATATCTAAAACACCTATATTTTTTAATTTAATTTAGTAAAGACTTCTATTATAGTACTGTGGTGAACTTATATTCTCACAAAATAATTGTACCTTTCCTGAGAACTGTAGATCTTCTCTCTCGCGTAACCATTGCCTACTTTTCTTTGACTTCTCTTTCTATAACCTCCCAATACTCAAGTTCATTCTTCTCCCTCTCCTCTTTCAACTGTCTTACTCTCTCTTTCTCCTTATATCCTCTTCACTATAACATTGCTCTCGTTGGCCCCTTTTCTCTGTTGAGACTGGCACTACGTATTCTGTAAGGTTGAATAGGTGAAGGGGCATTCTGTTGGGAATTGGTCAACTCTTGTAGTAGTTGAGTGGTATCTTGCTGAAGGCGAAGCTCAATTTCTGATCACTGGCTAGGGTTATCCTTACTGGCTATTTTGATTGGTAATTCAGGTGTACTAGAGACTTTTTTAGGACATCCCCCTTGGGCTCCAAATTTGCATTGATGTTTGTACTTATGATTTAAAGGAGGCATTCTGATAGTATTATAGTATTGAATTCAAAATTGTTCACTAATCTTACTGTATACCATCCATATAACTTGATATCTATTAATTATTTTCACAACTTAGTCATCTCTGCTCTTCAGTATTTTTCAGTCTGCTCCTATGTACATTCCATCACATGTTTCACTTGCACCAAAGTTTTCACTTTTTAAACTTGAACTACTTTTTCAAATAACACTATATGTAAAAAAAAAAAACCTCAGGCCTCTTCTCCTTTTGAATATCTTCCTCACTGACGTTTTTTTAAATTTTTATTCCCTGTTGTGGTTGACTAGTTCAATTTCGGGTTTGCCTGTTTTGAAGACCACGATTGAGTCGCTTTGCACTATATTACCACCAGCCCAACCACATGTCCCAGCGAACCCACACCACAGCTCAGCACAGCCAGGCTTGCCGCTAGGTTACCTGTGTCTCATGCTATGGCCAGGAGGAGGTGCATTGGCAGTGGGTATGCCTCGGGAGAAGGGCGGCGAGCAATGGAAAATGGAATAGACGAAACCCTGTCAGCCGATATAGGGCGCATATATGGATGTAAGGGGTGCGGCACATACTTGGTTATCGACTGCTATGTCGAATGTGATAGCGAGCTCGAGGATCAACAGACGAGGTACCCTCTGAGGCGGTGCGCTATCAGGAGCCACCAACTCACACCTCTGCCCATCGTTCTCATCTCTTTATAGCTATTCCATATACAGTCCATTATCCACCTTTCCATGCAGGTTTCAGTTCCATCCTCATCCTGCCTCACTTTCAGGTACCTATCCCACCCACATCAAGCCCTGTCAGCCAATGATAGGGCACATGCATGTACAGTATGTATGGGGTGAGGCATATACCCTGCTAGCAATTGCCATTCCAAACGCGATTTCGTTGTGTCCAGATGGGCTGTACAGCCAGCCAAAGGGATGGCCCAGCAATATTGGAATATACGTCCCAGGTAGCCTCCGGACAGCATAGACCACGAACCTATCTTGGGACTGGATGCTGGTACATGTGTACTGGAAGCTCCTGGAAATACAGCTCGGCATGCTATCGCTATTGCCCGCTCGCACACTATCGTTATCCGTCGTCATCGCCGATGGTACACTGCCGTTCCCGTTACTGTTATTGTCGCTCTTTGTCGCCCGGAGGCCCCCATCCACAGTCGTCACCCGTCGTTGTTCGTCGCTAGGAAATGGTCGCCGGCATAGAGGCTGATGGAAGGAAGGGAGGAAGAAAGAAGGCGGTATTAAGACGGGAGAGTCGCTTGTCTGTTTTGCGGAAACTGGAGTGCGGGAATGGTGGGGGCCGGGAAGGCATTGGGAGAGTTCATTGTGAGGGAGTGGGATGCGCGGAGGCTAGGAAGGAGAAGGGGTTCTTTGAGAGGCATGTCTTTCTTTTGTTAACGCGGGGGGTATGAATGAGAGAGCAGGAGACGTGCGTGGAAATGGGACAGAATGAACTTCCTCACCAAGTCCTATCGAGGAAAAAGGGCAAGCGCCTGTGATCTCTGGGGGTTGCCATAGCAGACTGATTGGATGCCTTGTAATGGTTTCGGGTGCTGATAACAAGATCGAACAGTGATGAGGTGCGCAGATCCAACGTTCTTAATCAGGAACAGCGTGGGCGGTGGGTTTACTCAAGTAAGCTGGTTATTAATATTTCTCATCTGTGTACAGTCGCACCCCGCTATAACGAATACCAAGTACCGGGCCATTTTTATTTGTAATAGCGGATTGTTCAGTATAGCGATCCACTGGAAATCATGAATAATTAGTCAGCAATGGTGAAGAATTTTAAACTGTAAGCGGGGTAAAGGAAAGTTGAAGGAAGAACAGTGGATTGCCTCTCATACGATCAAAGACCGACTCATACACAATGGCTCCCAATGGAGCAGGCCAAAAAGGTTTAACTCAAACTCAGAAATAGAAGTTATGGCTCCTACAATCCCATTATCCCGATATGAAAATGGCAAAGTTGGCTGAGTTGCGGGAATATCTAAAGAGGCAGGGTGGATGTCCGTTGGCATTGTCAAGTCTATCGGAACACCTGAGGGGCTGGAAAGATTGTGTTCAAAAGGGAAAGCCAAATGGTAGAATCAAGAAGGCTTTATGTCTGGTAGAATTACACTAATATGAGTGAAATGCAATAGGACCAGAAGTACAGAAGCTAAAGACGAGGAAGACACAATAGCCAATTTTTGAATTCTTGCTAGCGAAATGGGTGGATGCTGTAGAGAAGGGGAAAGTACTAGTTACCAATATTCTTCATTGAGTACAATCTCTGGGTATTTAAGGAAAGCTGATTAACATTGGCCGTGAGGAAGACTATACTGATTTTGCCTTTTTGGGGTGATGACTAAGAAGGTTTAAGGAACATCATATGATGAGAATACGGAAGAGTCAATTTGGCAGTTGTGGAAAGTCCAAGTTGTCACTATCGGGCTAGAGGAGTGCTAGCCAGGTGACGGAGGCAAGGAATAGGTTGCACGTATGACACTATTTAGACGTCAGGCAGTTAAGTTATTCTTTCACGCACATGACCTCATTAGCAGGTCATGGGGCTCGTTTATGTTTAAATTGGTTTTACGCACATGACCTTGTTAGCAGGTCATAGGGCTTGTTAAGTTTGATTGCATTTCGCACATGACATACGATTGATATCATGGGGAGAGTCTAGGCTGGCCAGTAAGGTTTACCTGCAAGGTAGACTCGGTTATGTTTCCCGCATGACCTTGTTAGTAGGTCATGTGGTTTGTTTATGTGCTTGATTGATATTGTGTTTGATTTATATTTTTACACAGGACGTCGTTTAGAGGTTAGGGGATGTTTTATGTTTGCGCACATGACTCGTTTCAGTCAGGTGATGAATTTCGCACCTGACCTCGATTGAGGGTCAGGGCTGGGTTGGGGTTGCCAGACGAGGCCTATATAAAGGCCGGGTTCTCATAGAGGGATTAGCTCTTCACACAACCATCTACTATTATTTCCTATCTACTCCTTTATGCTCTTTACAAATACAAATACCTTACACTCCAAACTTATCAGTTAGGTGGATCAACCATAGAGTCAAGAACCTATCCGCTATGTGGATCGGATTAATAGAGTAAAGACCAATACTCTCAGTGCTGGTGAGAACCGATTCTTATGTGAGAACACTAAGGTAGGGCCTAGAGACTCACGGAGCTCCAGGACACAGCACAGCGCAGTTCAGATGTAACGGGGGCACCCCTAGGAAGATGGATCCCAAGGTTGCGGCCGCACCAAAGAACTTCAAACTTATCGCCAAAAGTTCACACAGATGTAAGAGTAAAGTAGACTGTAAAACTTAATATCGTTAAGCCTGACGCTTCACTCAATTAAGGTCTCGAGAGGATTGATTGTTGGAGTAGGAGAGTTCTCGCATAGACTTTCAGGTAGTTTTATCTTATGCCAGAAACTCCCCCATCAGTTTACTCCAACTATTCGAGCACACCCTTCTCCGCTAAGGGCGGTCCGACACGTCTCCTGACACCCCCTTCGGGCATGTATGTGTCGACCCGCTCTAGTCGGCGTTCACCATATGTGCATATCGTTTCTGCGGCGCATTTCCATTCTGCCCGCCGGAGTGAAAACCTCTGCGCATCGGGGACTTGCCAGTGGCTAACTGTCAAGACCCCTTGCTGAACTAGACTATCTATGACACCCTTCCCATGCGCGTTGATTTCTTCTTGACGCCGGAAGCTACCGTGAGCGGTTTATCTATCTACTATTTACGAGTCTCGGGCTTCCGGTGTCTTCCGCAGGATACGGTGGTCCAGGAGTGATCCAATGGGCGCTACCCATGACCACTACCTCGGATACACCTTACCTGCGGTAGGAATCATGCTTTTAGTGTCTCTGCACTTCCCTCTCAGAGCCTATGGCGTTGGGGACATCCTTGGGCGTGGTAGGTGCAAAACGTTCCCAGTCGTCCCGGCACCACCCGGGACTACCTTCGGGACCCCCACGGTTAACTCCCGTTAACTCCGTCAGTTTTGGTCCGTTTTACTCCGAACAACTTGGAGGAGGTACTCCACCTTCCACCCTATGCCCCCTTATATATCCTGCGAACAGCTTACGGTCGACCGGACGGCAGCAACGTATACGGTGTTGCAAGCGGGTCTCCAAAGATCCTCCTTTGCTAGACTGCACACAACTACGCAACCGTTTGCCCATGACGTCCGGGCCTCAAGGCGGGGCCGGAGGGGCATGATAGGAATAATGTCTTCAATTTACAGCTTCTCCGTAGCTGCGTAGCTCGCCCAATAGCATCTCCCGGAACCCCAGATTCCAGTATTATGCATGGCTTCGTGTGACAAACATTCCAGTCATTTTTCCCAAACTCCCCGAGGGACTTCGTATTGGCAGGTAGGGTAACTCAGGCCCTTGAACAGGGTAATCCAAGCCTCAAGGCAGGGTAACCCTGTTCTGAGGGTAGGGTAATCTTGTCCGGTGGACAAGTGGATTTTCTCCTGTTACCCTATCTATCCCACTTCCGGGGATAGACACACTCGGCCTTTCTCTAGTTACCCAGCCTAGCTGTGTATTGGCCCTTCATAGGTCCCTAAGTACGCTGACACCAACCTTGGGCGTAGCCATGTACCTAAATACTTGTGTCCACTAAGTCTGCTCATCTCGGAGCCCGGGCCATCGGGTCTCCGTAGGTCAAGTACTCACTTGCCTGCCGGTTCCTACCAGTTCGCCTCCGGGCTACCTGTATGGGTGTAGGTTCCGGCTGCCATAGCTCACGTATGCTGGGTCGTTACATCACTCCCCTCTTCTCTACGGTCCGTCCCGGACCGTTTAGCGTCGTCTTTTGTTTCCACGACTCGATTCCCCCAAGACCCGATGGTCCCTGGGCTTGGACGGATATCTTTGGTGGAAATCTAGCATGGCCTGTAAGCCTGTCCCTTCTAGCATCTCATAGGGCTCCCATGAGTTCTCCTCAGCTCCATAGCCTTCCCATGAAACCAGGTACTGGACAAAGCGCGACGGAAACTTCGCCTTTGTTCCACCATACCAGCGACTGTCCACAACAGCTTCGATGACGTAACTGGGCTCATTGTCCACGAGCTCTGGGGTAGGGATCTCCTTGATCCTACCCGATTCCGGATCCTCGCGATAGGGTTCCAGCAGCGTGACATTGAAAACCGGGTGGATGCTCCATCGGGTGGGCAATTGGAGTTCGTATGCTCGGGTACCCACCCGACGTTTGACCACGAAAGGGCCAAACATCCGGTGGTCCAGCTTCTCCATGGGACGCTTGGTGCGGATGTTCTTCCGGTTCAACATCACGCGGTCCGCTTTCTTAGCCCGCCCAGCAGCCACATCTTCCAAGGTAACATAGTCCGGGGATGGCAGCCGTTTCTGGTCATGCCATTTCCGCTGCCTTTCCTGTGCCCGTTGAATCGTTTCTCGAATCTGTTGCCAGGTTCCTTCCCATTCCTTAACCAAGAGTTCACTACTTGGGTGTATCCCTTGGTTGTCAGACACAACACCCGACCAGTTTGTCCGTGGGTTGAACCCATAATTGATCTCAAATGGTGACAACCTGGTGGATTCTGATGTTGAGGTGTTATACGCATACTCCGCAAGGGGTAGCAGCGAGACCCAGTCATCCTGTTGATAGGAACAGTAACTACGCAAGTACTGCTCCAGTGTCTGATTAACCCTCTCGGTTTGCCCATCAGTCTCTGGGTGGAATGCAGTCGAAACGTTTAGTTTCACTTGCAGCAAGTGCATCAGACTCATCCAGAACTTGGATGTGAATCGGCTATCTCGGTCGGAGATGATTGACTCTGGCAGTCCATGAAGGCGCCAAACCTCCTTCAGGAATATCAAGGCAAGCTCCTTGATAGGTACCTCAGTGGTCAGGGGTATGAAATGGGCCATTTTCGAAAATCTGTCTACTATGACCCAGATCTTGGTATACCCTTCGGACTCTGGCAGCGCGACAATGAAATCCATTGAAATTGCTGTCCAAGGCCGCATAGGAACATCGATAGGTTCCAGCAGCCCGAACTTCTTGTGCCTGATGGATTTATTTCTTTGGCATGCATCACATGTCCGCACATAGTCAGTGATGTGCTCATCCATCTTAGGCCAGTAGAAGTTAGCCCTCACCCTGCCAATGGTTTTGTAAGTCCCGAAGTGTCCCGCGATTCGGGAGTCATGTTCTGCCTTCATGATTGTCTGCTTCAGATTCTGACCCTTGGGAACATACCACCTGTTCTTGTACAGGAGTAAGCCCTTTTCCGTCGTGAAATGTCGGTCGACCTCTTTGTCACCTGCAGCTGTTGCCTTCAGGATCCTTAAGTACTCCTGGTCTTCGCTTATCGCTACCCGCAACTGATCCAAAAAGGACGACTTGAGCCGAAATCCCTGGCACACTTGCAACACCTGTGGTCGCAAGATGTCCCGTTCCTGGCTCCCGACCCACTGTCCGGGGCGAAAAAACGACTGTGGCGGAAAATCACTCCCCCCTTCAGGGCGGTAGTCCCTACGCCGCGACAAAGCATCCGCCTTCTCATTCAACCGTCCTTCTCGGTAAACCACCTTGAAGTTAAATGGTTGCAGGAATTCAGCCCAGCGGTGCTGCCTTCGGTTAAGGACCTTGGTACTATTGAAGTACTCCAAGTTCTTATGATCCGTATAGATCACCAACTGGTCCGTTACCGAGCGTAGCAAATGATCCCATTCCTTGAACGCCGCCACGATGGCTGTCATTTCCTTGTCATGGACATCATAATTAATCTCCGCTGGGTGAAACTTCCTACTATGGTAGGCCACCGGATGCCATCTCTCATCCTCACATAACTGGGAGAGAACGGCTCCTAATGCAAAGTCACTAGCGTCGGTTTCTAGCCGTGTTGGCCGTTCAGGGTCAAAATGTGCTAGGATAGGTTTGGACGTGAACGCTTCCTTTAAATGATTGAAGGCCTGCTCACATGCAGGTGTCCATTCCCATCGGACATCCTTCTTTGTCAAGTCCGTGAGGGGTTTCGCTATCTTGCTGAACCCTTCTATGAACCGACGATAGAAGTTGGCAAAGCCCATAAAGCTTTGAACGTCGACGACGCATGTCGGAGGTGCCCAGTCTTTGATTGTCTGCACCTTTTCCGACAACATAGAGATCCCCATATCGGAGATCCTATATCCGAGGAATTCAACCTCCCGTTGGTGGAAACTGGACTTCTTCATACTTACACATAGTCTAGCTTTCCGCAATTTCTCCATTACACGCCTTACCATCGCGACGTGCTCTTCCATAGTTTCGGAGTAGATCAGGATGTCATCCATATACGCGATGACTCCTTCATCCATGAGATCTCGAAAGACCTCATTTATCATGCTCTGGAAAGTTGCCGGGGCATTACATAACCCAAACGGCATGACCGTGTATTCATACAGTCCATATCTGCACCGGAAGGCCGTCTTCCATTCCTCACCTTCTGCCATCCTCAGAAGATAGTAGCCGTTTTTCAAGTCCAACTTAGTGAACACAACGGCTTTTCCTAACCTATCTCGCAGTTCATTCATCAGCGGTAGAGGGTACTTGCTCTTCACCGTGATTTTGTTCAGCCCTCGGTAATCTATTACCAGTCTTAATGTACCATCTGGTTTTGGCACAAAGAGGATAGGGGCTGCTGCTGAGGAACTGGATCGCCGTAGCTTCCCCGTTCGCAGCATGTCATTGAGATATTCCCGGAGTGCCTTAAGCTCCTTTTCCGATAACGGATAGATAGGCCCAAACGGAGGTTGAGTCCCGGGTAGCAACTCGATCGTGTGGTCATACTTTGAGTGCTCCGGCAAGGCCTCAATCCGTTCTTGACTGAAGATGTCCCCGTAGTCCTTATACTCAGGGAGTAGCTTGACAGTAATGTCAGCACCTTCCTCATCGGAGAATTGTACAATTCCCAACAGGTACACATTACTAGGGTCTTCAGCTAGCAACTCTTCATCGGTCATGAACACTAACCGCCCCTGCTCTGCCAGGCAATTAGCCTTGCAGAAATCTGAGCGCCAGGTTAGTGATCCTGTTTTCCAATCTATGTCGGGATTATGGTCCTTCAACCAAGACATAGGTAGGTACCCGTCCACCTTGGTGTCGGGCATGTCCGCGACTTCAAACCGCATTTCGTTATGGTGGTCGCCTATTCTCATGTCCAATGATTTGGTATAGTGCAGACCTGACCCCGGAATGTGATTACCGCTTGCGTCGCTTATCGGCACATGTACCTTTCGTCGGACACATGGTGCCTGCGTTTGTTTAACCCATCGGCTACTAAGCACTGGCCCAGTAGCTCCACTGTCGAGTAGCAGGAGCGCCTCAGCGCTTACCTGTCTAGCTCCAATCTTCCAGTCTAGCCTTACCCTCAGGTGGATAGACTTGGTATGGCGAGGCAAGTTATCACGCTTCTGCCTCTTCACTTGTCTTAGGGACTTAGTCATCTTGGCTTACTAATTCTGATCTCTTGCCTTTCGACACAAGAGCGGCCACAACGGGTCGGTAAACGTTAAGGGATTGGGAATCGTGTTATCAATAGCTAGGGTGTTTACTATCACGCCAGCATGATTTCGGGTACTAAACCCTCCTCAGGTAAACTTGATCATAGTATCATTTATTCAATCAAGTCCAGCCTGAACTAATCCCGCTTGTACTAACCATAACAAATTTTCCCGAGGTGGGTAGAGGTCCGCTCTTGGACCGGTTCCAAGCGAAGCAACCTTGCTTCCCCAATGTCGAGCGTCTCCGCGAGCGAGATCTCTCCCAGCCTCAACCGAAAATAATACCCTATGACTTGTCCGTCCCAGTAAAGAAATCCTGAAAGAAATACAAATAACTAGAACAAAGGAAATAACCTGAAAACCCACAAAGGAGAGATCACCCTGTCCACCGCATACGGCCTTCAACATCTATCTGCCCACACCACCTGGGTGTAGTCAGCATCAGGGTCGTTCATGCAGTAGAGGGGTACTTACCCATCCCAGAAGCCACTTCCGGGGCTCCTTTTCATCCATCCCGCAGGGGTCTATGGATACAGGTTATTAAGGTTCTACCTTACACAGAATGGGGTCTTACCTATTCTGAGCCGTCAGTATCAACCTCCATAATCTGAGGTGATGCCTGTCGGACTTCAAGTATCTTTGACGAGGTAGCCGGAGGTGGCGCTTCAATGCGCTTTAGTCGCTTGTCCGTACCTGAGGGCTCGCTTACCGGGGCTGACCGTTTCAACCCACGAGCCTGTTTGGACGAACTAACGACTGGGGACGTCGCGGTGCACTTTCTCCAAAAGTGACCCGTTTGTCCACACTTGGTGCACTGGTTGTGCTTTCTCCGACGTTCGGTCAAAGTCGACGGGATTTCCTTATGCGCCAGGGCATACTCAGAAGTCCCCGGCTTTGCCTGTTTCCCCGCATTGAAATTAGTAGGTTTGGCAGACCGCTGGTTCTGTCTGCCCGAACCTTTATCCTTCTTTTTAAACCTTCCGGAAGTTGAGGACCTATCCTCCTTCTTGTCCGTTGGTTGAGACCGTTGGACAGGGTGGATAACTCGGTTGCTGAACCGGGTGTTGTCTTCCAGTGTGTGTCCAACCTTCCGAAGAAGATCAAGGTAGTCGTTCAAGTCGGTGGGATGGGGCTCCTTCAGTGCCCACGCGTTCCTCACTTCTTGAGTAATGCCCGACCGTACCTTATCTCGTACCTGCACAGGGTCTGTATAGCTAAGCTTATACATATAGTCAATTATCTTGTCCAGGTACTCATCGATGTGATGTGGCTTCATCACTAGGTCTCGCCACTCAAGGAGGGATCGGTCTCGTTCCGCTTGGTCACCGCCGAAACTCCGTTCAAGCCGTTCCCGGAATCCTTTCCACGTTCTTAACGGGTTACTGTTATTAACTGGAACTCCGGTACGCTTGGCTGCCTCCTTATTGATGTGGGAGTGCAGCCCAAGATACCATGTTCGGGCAGTATCTTCTAGAAGGGGGATCACCAGGTTTACCTTGTCCATATCGGTCAACCTGCACCCAGCAAAGTACTCGAACTTAACCTCTACCAGCGTCAAGAAGCTGGCGAGTTCGGTGACCTTTCCCTTAAACGCCGGAATGCCGCTCAGCTTTTCCGGCTTCTTCTGCCGTTGTCTAGATGATGGTCGTGCAGCCGCCCTACTCCGTAGTTCCCTTGACAGCTTCTTAGCACGGCGGTCCCACCGTCGTTTCTTCTCGTCGCTCCAGTCATCCTTGCGAGCGCCGAGAAAAGGGGTCAAGTCGGGGAGAGAATCGGCATCATCATCATCCGAGCTATCATGGTCAGAGTCCCCAGGATCTCCACCTGCTCCCGTAGTACCACCGACAGGTGGTCCATTTCCACCTCCACTACCCCCGGTATTTCCACCTGGGGTCTCGCGGGGTCTATCATACCCATCAAACCTTTCCTCCTGGCCATCCTGATTCCCATCCTCGGGGGGGTTAGCCCCTGATGGTACTGATGCCGGTGGTGGAACAGGTCGTTGCCCACTCTCAGGAGTTGGGTTCGGAGCCGCCTGAGTCATCGCCAGAAACGACTGAAGCTCTGGACAACTCAAAGGTTGCATTGGGGGCCCCGCGTGTCTCCATGACCCACAGTACCCACATGTTGGTCGTCCGTCTCCCTCCTTCTGTCTTCTTCGGTGCCTTACCGGGGTCCGTGGTCCCTTCCTGCACCCGTACGTGTGGTAATGAATCCACCCCATACGGGTTTCTTCCGATTTGCAGCCCGACAGACAGTACTCGTCTTGGCTGTCCGACTCACCACTAGTGATCGTGGGGAGGATGGAGGGAAGAGTTGGTTTTGAGGGGGCAGAGGGAATCACGGGTGCCCAAGGAACGGAACGAGCGGGTGTCCCAGGTCCGGGGATCGGAGTCCCTCGTGATGGAGCCATGGGTGCTCGCTCTTCCTGGCGCCTGACCTGTTCAAAGAATCCAGGTGAAGCCGCACGCAGCGGTCGGTACCCTGGGGTAGCCGATACTGTTGGCGGGAAAGCTGCGACAGGGAAGGTATCAGGAGGGGGCAATGAAACTGGTAAAGGTGTGGGTCTTGGGGCAGCAATAGGAGGTACGGGAGTTGCAACCGACGGTGTTGCAGGGGGGTTAATGGGAGCGGGGGTCGGCCGAGGAGTAGGGTCAGGTGTATCTGGTGCTGTGATACCCTTTGGCTTGGACGTCCTTTTCTTAACCCGACGCCCATCGGTTGGTCCAATCGCCGGACTTCCTGAACGACTGCGGGCGATCGAGGAGGGGACAGACAGCGAGCCTGTTGATGCTCTTGTGAAGGACGAGGTATAACTGTATCCTTCCCCCTTGAGGCTTTCCAACATCCGTATGCCCACGGGGCTTAGGTACGCCCTCCACTGTTCATCCCGGGCTCTCATAGCCAGTTCCATCCCGAAGTTCTCCAGCTTCGTGTGGACAAGTGGGAGTGGGGGCGCCGCCTCTATCATCAGTACGTCATTCTCAGCATCAATACTATAACCTCCCGCGAAGGCCCTTTCCAGCGCTGCCATACGATCCTTCAATGCCTTCTGGTCTCTTAACATTCGCAGGTATGCCTCCTGCTGTACCTTCATCCATTCCACCGCTGCCGTAGTAATCTGTTTACGGAACACCTGCTGCTGCTGGGCATTCCAGTTCTTCAGTTCCCGCTTCGCATCCTCAATCGACTTGGATACCTCCCGGACGATGTAAGGTTCGACGAACTCGCGGGAGAACTCGCTAAAGGGTACTCCTTGCGGTGGAGGAGGGAGCATGTTGTGGACGAGGGCGGCGTCTTGGAAGAACGAAAGCGCCGCAGCGCGAGGGTCTGTAATCATAAGATCAACACATTCATCAGGTAGTTGAATAGGGGCGGCCTCCAGGAGCAATTGGTGACCGTCCCATTCAATACCGCGGACGTCCGCGAACACCGAAGCACGAAATGTGTTGGCGGAGTTCTCGTCAAGGTCAAGGTCTGAATCCGAGTTGGATTCCATTCTAGGTCGACGTTCGATACTAGCCATTGCGCTTTCCACCCTGGGCTACTTGTTCGAGACAAGGTTACCAGTATTCACGCAAGGTCAGTGCCGAAGGTCGAAAAACAATTAATCAGGAGAGGAGTTAAGCGAGGAGCTCGCTTAACGATATACTGTAACGGGGGCACCCCTAGGAAGATGGATCCCAAGGTTGCGACCGCACCAAACAACTTCAAACTTATCGCCAAAAGTTCACACAGATGTAAGAGTAAAGTAGACGGTAAAACTTAATATCGTTAAGCCTGACGCTTCACTCAATTAAGGTCTCGAGAGGATTGATTGTTGGAGTAGGAGAGTTCTCGCATAGACTTTCAGGTAGTTTTATCTTATGCCAGAAACTCCCCCATCAGTTTACTCCAACTATTCGAGCACACCCTTCTCCGCTAAGGGCGGTCCGACACGTCTCCTGACACCCCCTTCGGGCATGTATGTGTCGACCCGCTCTAGTCGGCGTTCACCATATGTGCATATCGTTTCTGCGGCGCATTTCCATTCTGCCCGCCGGAGTGAAAACCTCTGCGCATCGGGGACTTGCCAGTGGCTAACTGTCAAGACCCCTTGCTGAACTAGACTATCTATGACACCCTTCCCATGCGCGTTGATTTCTTCTTGACGCCGGAAGCTACCGTGAGCGGTTTATCTATCTACTATTTACGAGTCTCGGGCTTCCGGTGTCTTCCGCAGGGTACGGTGGTCCAGGAGTGATCCAATGGGCGCTACCCACGACCACTACCTCGGATACACCTTACCTGCGGTAGGAATCATGCTTTTAGTGTCTCTGCACTTCCCTCTCAGAGCCTATGGCGTTGGGGACATCCTTGGGCGTGGTGGGTGCAAAACGTTCCCAGTCGTGCCGGCACCACCCGGGACTACCTTCGGGACCCCCACGGTTAACTCCCGTTAACTCCGTCAGTTTTGGTCCGTTTTACTCCGAACAACTTGGAGGAGGTACTCCACCTTCCACCCTATGCCCCCTTATATATCCTGCGAACAGCTTACGGTCGACCGGACGGCAGCAACGTATACGGTGTTGCAAGCAGGTCTCCAAAGATCCTCCTTTGCTAGACTGCACACAACTACGCAACCGTTTGCCCATGACGTCCGGGCCTCAAGGCGGGGCCGGAGGGGCATGATAGGAATAATGTCTTCAATTTACAGCTTCTTCGTAGCTGCGTAGCTCGCCCAATAGCATCTCCCGGAACCCCAGATTCCAGTATTATGTATGGTTTCGTGTGACAAACATTCCAGTCATTTTTCCCAAACTCCCCGAGGGACTTCGTATTGGGAGGTAGGGTAACTCAGGCCCTTGAACAGGGTAATCCAAGCCTCAAGGCAGGGTAACCCTGTTCTGAGGGTAGGGTAATCTTGTCCGGTGGACAAGTGGATTTTCTCCTGTTACCCTATCTATCCCACTTCCGGGGATAGACACACTCGGCCTTTCTCTAGTTACCCAGCCTAGCTGTGTATTGGCCCTTCATAGGTCCCTAAGTACGCTGACACCAACCTTGGGCGTAGCCATGTACCTAAATACTTGTGTCCACTAAGTCTGCTCATCTCGGAGCCCGGGCCATCGGGTCTCCGTAGGTCAAGTACTCACTTGCCTGCCGGTTCCTACCAGTTCGCCTCCGGGCTACCTGTATGGGTGTAGGTTCCAGCTGCCATAGCTCACGTATGCTGGGTCGTTACATTAGTACAAGCGGAATTGGTTCAGGCTGGACTTGATCAAATAAATTTTGCTATTTTCTTTTTTACCTGAGGAGGGTTTAGTACCCGAAATCATGCTGGCGTGATAGTAAACACCCAAGTTATTGATAAGAAGGCGAATCCCAATCCCTTAACGTTTACCAACCCATTGTGGCCGCTCTTGTGTCGAAAGGCAAGAGACTAAAGAAAGTTGCTCAGCCAGGATGACTAAGTCACCAAGACAAGCGAAGAGGCAGAAGCATGACAACTTGCCTTGTCATGCTAAGTCTATCCACCTGCGGGTCAAGTTAAACTGGAAGATAGGAGCTAGACAGGTTAGCGCGGAAGAGCTCCTGCTACTCGATATTAGGCCTACTAGGCCGCTGCTTAGTAGCTGATGGGTTAAGCAGACTCAGGCACCCTGTGTATGATGAAAGGTACACGTGCTGATAAGCGACGCTAGCGGTAATCACCTTCCTGGATCAGGTCTACACTATACCAAGTCATTAGAGATGAGGATAGGTGACCACCACAATGAGATGTGCTTTGATGTTGTTGATATGCCTTACACCAAGGTGGATGGGTACCTACCTATGTCTTGGTTGAGAGAACATAACCCTGACATAGATTGGAAGACCAGATCACTAACCTGGCGCTCAGGTTTCTGTGAGGCTAACTGCCTGGCAGAGCAGGGGTGGTTAGTGTTCATGACCGATGAAGAGTTACTAGCCGAAGACCCTAGTAATGTGTGCCTATTGGGAATTGGGCAATTTTCCGATGAGGAAGGTGCTGACATTACGGGTAAGCTAGTCCCCGAGTATAAGGACTAAGCGGATATCTTCAGTCAAGAACTGATTGAGGCGTTACCGGAGTACTGGAAGTATGACCATAAGATTGAGTTGCAACCCGGAACTCAACCTCTGTTTGCGCCTATCTATCAGTTATTGGAAATGGAGCTTAAGGAACTCGGGGAATATCTCAATGACATGCTGCGAACGGGAAAGCAACCACGATCCAGTTCCTCAGCAGCAGCCCCTATCCTCTTCGTGCCAAAACCAGATGGTACATTAAGACCGGTAATAGATTACCGAGGGGTGAACAAAATCACGGTGAAGAGCAAGTATCCTCTGCCACTGATGAACAAACTGTGAGGTAGGTTAGGAAAAGCTGTTGTGTTCACCAAATTGGACTTGAAGAACGGCTACTACCTTCTGAGTATGGCAGAAGGTGAGGAATAGAAGACGGCCTTCCAGTGAAGGTATGGACAGTATGAATACACGGTCATGCCGTTTGGGCTGGCTAATGCCCTGGCAACTTTCCAAAGCAGGATAAATGAGGTCTTTCGGCATCACAGGGACAAAGGAGACATCGCGTACATGGATAACATCCTGATCTACTGCGAAACTATGGAAGAGCACGTCGCGATGGTGAGGCGTGTGATGCAGAAATTGCGGAAAGCTAGACTATGTGTAAGCATGAAGAAGTCCAGTTCCCACCAACAGGAGGTTGAATTCTGCGGATACAAGATGTCCAATATGGGAATCTCTATGTTGTCCGAGAAGGTGCAGACAATCAGGGATTGGGCACCTCCGACATGCGTCATCGACATTCAAAGCTTTATGGGCTTTGCCAACCTCTATTGTTGATTCATAGAAGGGTTCAGCAAGATAGCGCAACCTCTGAAGGACTTGACAAAGAAGGATGTCCGATGGGAATGGACACCTCCCTGTGAGCAGGCCTTCAACCGTTTGAAGGAAGCGTTCATGTCCGGACCTATCCTAGCACATTTTGACCCTGAACAGCCAACCCGGCTGGAAACCGACGCTAGCGACTTTGCATTAGGAGCCATTCTCTCCGGGTTCTGTGCAGATGAGAGATGGCATCCAGTGGTCTACCATAGTAGGTAGTTTCACTGAGGGTAGATTAATTAGGATATCCAGGACAAGGAAATGATGGCCATTGTGGCGGCGTTCAAGGAATGGGATCATTTGGTATGCTGGGTAATGGACCAATTGGTGATCTATACAGATCATAAGAATTTGGAGTACTTCAATAGTACCAAGGTCCTTAACCGAAGGAAGCACCACGGGGCTGAGTTCCTGCAACTGTTTAACTTGCAGGCGGTTTACCAAGAAGGACGGTTGACTGAGAAGCCAGATGCTTTGTCGCGGCGTAGGGACTACCGTCCTGAAAGGGGAGTGATTTCCCGCCACAGTTGATTTTCGCCCCAGACAGTGGGTTGGGAGCCAGGAACGGGATATCTTGCGACGACAAGTGTTGCAGGTGTGCCAAGGGCTTTGGCTCCAGTCTTCCTTTTTGGATCAACTACGGGTAGCGATAACCGAAGACCAGGAGTACTGAAGAATCCTGAAGGCAACCGCTGCCAGTGACAAAGAGGTCGACCGACATTTTACAACAGAAAAGGGCTTACTCCTGTACAAGAACAGGTGGTATGTTCCCAACAGTCAGGATCTGAAGCAGACAATTATGAAGGCAGAACATGACTCCCAAAGCTGGGAACACTTTGGGACTTACAAGACCATTGGCAGGGTAAGGGCTAACCTCTATTGGCCTAAGATGGATGAGCACATCACGGACTATGTGCAGGCATGTGATGCGTGCCAGAGAAATAAATCTATCCGGCACAAGAGGTTCGGGCTGCTGGAACCTAGTGATGTTCCTCTGAGGCCGTGGACTGCGATTTCAACGGATTTCATGGTACCGCCGCCAGAGTCCGAAGGGTATACCAATATCTGGGTCATAGTGGACAGACTCTCGGAAATGGCCCCTTTCATACCCCTGACCACAGAGGTACCTATCAAGGAGCTTGCCTTGATATTCCCGGAGGAAGTTTGGCGCCTTCATGGACTCCCAGAGTCAATCATCTCCGATTGAGATAGCCGATTCACATCCAAGTTCTGGATTAGTCTAATGCACTTGTTGCAAGTGAAAGTAAACGTTTCGCCTGCATTCCACCCTGAGACTGATGGGCAGACCCAGAGGGATAATCAGACACTGGAGCAGTACTTGCGTAGTTACTGTTCCTACCAACAAGATGATTGGGTTTCGCTGTTACCCCGTGCGGAGTATGCGTACAACACCTGGACATCAGAGTCCACCAGGTTGTCACCATTTGAGATCAACTATGGGTTTAACCCAAGGACAAACCAGTCCTGTGTCGTGTCTGATACTCAAGGAATACACCCTAGCAGTGAGCTCTTGGTCAAGGAATGGGAAGGAACCTGGGAAGATATTCGAGAAACGATTCAACGGGCACAAGAAAGGCACCAGAAATGGCATGCCCAGAAAAGGTTGCCAACACAAGACCATGTTACCTGGAAGGATGTGACCACTGGGCGGGCAGAGAAAGCGGACCGCGTGATGTCAAACCGAGAGAACAACTGCACCAAGCATCCGATGGAGAAGCTGGACCACCGGATTTGTGGCCCTTTTGTGGTGAAACGTCCAGTGGGTAACCGCACCGGCGAACTCCCACTGCCCACCGGATGGAGCATCGACCCAGTTTTCAATGTCATGTTGCTCGAACCCTGTCGCAGGGATCCGGCAGGAGGTAGGGTCAAGGAAGTCCCTGCCAGGGAACTTGTAGACAACGAGCCCAGTTACGTTATTGAAGCTGTTGTGGACAGCCGATGGTACAGAGGAGCGAAGGCAAAGTTTCCGTCACGCTTCGTCCAGTACCTGGTTTCATGGCAAGACTACGGGGCTGAGGAGAATTCAGGGGTGCCCTATGAGATGCTAGAAGGGACAGGCTTACAGGCCATTCGCGATTTCCACCAAAGATATCCGTCCAAGCCCAGGGACCATCCGGTCTTGGGGGAATCGGTTCGTGGAAATAAGGGGCAAGGCTAAGGGTCCGGGACGGACCGTAGAGAAGAGGGGAGTGATGTAATGACCCAACACGCATGAGCTATGGCAGACGGAACCTATACCCATACAGGTAGCTAGGAGGCGAACTGGTAGGACCTGGCAGGTAAGTAAGTACTTGCCCTACGGAGACCCGATGGCCCGAGCTCCGAGGATAAGCAGAATTGGCTGGTCAGGGACTTAGGTACCTGAATACACCCTGCAGCGGTGTCCGCGAACTTAGGGACTTCTAGAGGGCCAGTTGCTCAGCTATGCCAGGTAACCAGAGACAGGTCCGGAACGTCTATCGCCGGCAACGGGATAGACAGAGTAACAGGGGAAAGTTATCCGGTCCGCTGGACAAGGTTTACCTACCCTGGGGCTTGGGTTACCCTGCCCAAAGTCCTGAGTTACCCTACCTTTCAATAGGAAGTCTCTCAAAGAGTTTGGGAAAATTGACTGGAATGTTTGTCACGTGAAGCCATGGATGATACTGGAATCTGGGCTTCCGGGGGATGCTATGGGGCGAGCTACGTAGCTTCGAGGAACCTGTAAATTGGAGACATTACCCCTATCATACCCCTCCGGCCCTGCCTTGAGGCCCGGACGTCATGGGGAAACGGTTGGGTAGTTGTGTGCAGTCTAGCAAAGAGGAACCTTTGCAGACATGCTTGCAACACTGTATACGTCGCTGCCATCTGGTCGACCATAGGCCGTTCGCAGGATATACAAGGGGGCATAGGGTTGAGGGTGGACTATCTCCTCCACGTTGTTCGGAGTAAAACGGACCAAAGCTGACGGAGTTAACAGGTGTTAACCGCGGGGGTCCGGAAGGTAGTCCCGGGTGGTGCCGGGGCGACTGGGCTAGTTTTGCACCTACCAAGCCCGCAAGTGTCCTAACGCTATAGGCTCTGCAAGGGAAGTGCAGAGACACTAAAAGCATGATTCCTACCACAGGTAAGGTAGATCTGGGGTATTGGTCATGGGTAGCGCCAATTGGATCACTCCCGGACTACCGTGCCCTGCGGAATATGCGGGAAGCCCGAGACCTGCAAATAGTAAATAGATAAACCCCTCACGGTAGCTTCTGCAGTCAAGTAGAGATTAACACAAATAGGAAGGGTGTCATAGATAGTCTAGTTCATGAGGTGCCTTGATGGTTAGCCACTGGCAAGACACCGCTGCACAGAAGTTTTCACTCCTGCAGGCATATCGGAAATGCACCGCAGAAACGACAACCGCATATGGTGAACGCCAACTAGAGTTTGTCGATATTTTCATGCCCGTAGGGGGTGTCAGGAGACTTGTTGTACCTCCCTTAGTGGAGAAGGGTGTGCTCGAATGGTTGGAGTAAACTGATGTGGGAGTTTCTGGCATAAGATAAAACTACCTGAAAGTCTATGCGAGAACTCTCCTACTCCAACAATCAATCCTCTCGAGACCTTAATTGAGTGAAGCGTCAGGCTTAACGATATTAAGTTTTACCGCTTACTTTACTCTTACATCTGTGTGAACTTTCGGCAATAAGTTTGAAGTAGTTCGGTGCGGTCGCAACCTTGGGATCCATCTTCCCAGGGGTGCCCCCATTACAATAGCAGCTGGTTCCTATCCCTCTGGCATGCTGCGAGAGAGATGAGATGTAAATGGTGATTGCCTTGGTCTAGTGCCTGCAGAATCTGTGTTGGGATCAGAGCAGTGTCATATACCTTCTGGCAAAGATCATCTAGGGGAGACACTTACCCGGTGAGTGTGATGTTTACTAACAAACCTATAGTATGGGGCTTTAACACGCCTGTATCTGATGTTCTCTTTACTGCTCTTCCGCTTCCTCCCTTGACCTTTGTATCTGAGTTAAGGTATCTGCTTGTCCATCGAGCTCTCCAGGCTGGTATTTGATATTATAGTCAAATTGGGTATGAAACGCGGCCCATAGGGCTAGTCTACAATTCACGAGTTACTTGCTGGTGAAGTGTTTTAGGTTGGAATGGTCGGTCAAGATCATGGCCTGATGGCCAATAAGGTAGCATCTCCATTCCACGAAGGAGTCGACTACCGCTATGTGTTCCTTGTCATAGATGTTATAGTTCTACTCGGCTGGTATGTGCTTGTGAGAATAGAAGGCTACAGGGTAGAGTATTCCCGTCTTATCAGCTTGTGACATGACACTCGCAGATACAAAGTCCAGGGCGTCTGTTTTGCTAATCAGGTCCTGGAGGGAATTGAAATGTGCCAGGACCAAGATGCTGGTAAAGGCTGTTTTGAGTGCCTCAAAGGTCTGCTTGCATTCCAGGGTCTAGGCCAATGGCGATTCCCTTTTGGTAAGGGCTCTAAGAGGTTGGGCAAGATGGGTATAGGTATTGATAAATCGACAATGGAGGTTTCTGAACTTCAAGATAGTACCTACATCCTATATATGTCTGGATATAGATCAGACAATAATGGTTTCCACCTTGGCATTGTCTATGTGGATTTCTTGAGTAGTGATGATAAATCAGAGGTACTCAACTTGGCTCACATAAAACTCACACTGGTGGGGCTTAACCTCTAAGTCAGCATTGGTTAAGACTTGCAGGACCCAGCAGACCTGTTTGACATGTTCCTCTTCGGTCTCACAATAAATGAGGATACCATGCAAATTGGTTATACAGAAGTAGTTTGGGCTTCAGTACAGGGCCTGATTGATGTATGCCTGGAAGGTGGTGAGAGTGTTGATAATGCCGAACAGCATAACTTTGCACTCATACAAGCCATATTGGGTCTGGAAGGGAGTTTTCCACTGTTCTCCTTTCTCTATATATATCAGGTTGGATGCCACTCAGATATCTAGCTTGGTAAAGATCTTGGCCTTTGAGATTGGTATGAACATTTTTGTTACTAGTAGTAACCTGTTCACACCTAGGGTGCTAATCACACTTTGAGTACGATAGTAATAGGTAGCCTGCTTGCTCAGCAAGAAGAGAGAGCTGTGTAGACTAAAGGGGGCTTCAAAGGGGCATTATAGGAGATCAAGAAGTAATCGTTCAACTAAGTATATTAAAGACACTGGCGGTCGAAGTCTGCTGTTTCCATCGCAGGATTAGTGGTGTTTAAATACAAGTTCTCTCTTATCTCCAGTACGAGCGATAACATAGTCTCGGTCCAAGTATCCAGTGATACCTTTGAAACATAGTGAGTATCAAATGATACTATAAAACAAAACATCAAACATTCAAAGTATCAAGTGATGCCTTTGAAACATAACAAGTATTAAACAACACTATCAAACAAAACATAAAACATTCAAAGTATCAAGCTACACCTTTGAAACATAACAAGTATCAAATGATACTATCAAACAAAACATAAAACAGAACCTAGTACCTGTACTGGTTACACTAGTCGTATGGGGCGACTGTGCTTGATTATCCCATTGTTCAGGCCTGATAGTCCATGCACAATCATAATAATCTGTCCTTCTTTCCAGTAAACCGGATGGGAGAAGTCACTGGTGAGGTAGAGGGCGGGATGAAGTCCTTTTTGAGAATCTCGTCAAGCCTACCCCATAGTGTCTCAAGCTCTGGGGGGGGCAGGTTGTCTAGTAGTCCAAAAGGGGGTTCAGAGCCTCGTAGGAGGGGAATGGCGTGGTCATCTGGCCAGTGTGTGGGTAACTAGTTGTATACCTTTTCTAGCAACAGGGTCATAAAGTCATGGTATTCGGGTAGGATATTGTCTTCGACATCTTGTTCCTTGAGTACCTTGTGGCTCAGGGCTCGTTCAATGGTATAGGGTTGAGGAAGGTGGGGGATCTCCTCTTCCACCCCTGGGATACTGGTTGTGTTGGGGATGCAGTTTTTCAGATAATAGTTAGATTTAAATATAATAGTATTGCTAGCAAAGCAGATCGTTATATTGTACTGTTTTAACCAAAGCATACTAAAGGTCAAGTGGTACCTACCTAGTTTACTGGTGAAGGCCAGCAGGGCTTCTAGGTAGTCATTGATGTTCAGCTCTTTTTGAGTCAGACGGGTAATAGCACTGGAGCTGATAGGTCTGCTATCTATTACTGCTAATTAAATAGTTTCTTTTAATTTGAATCATGGGAGATGGTGGCGGCAGGTGAAGTCTTTATCCATAAATTCATATCTAGTTGTCCCAGCGTCAATGAGGCTGTGGGAATGGATTATGTTTTGGTTGTCTATGATATTATAGGCAATCACCAAGTGGTTATCTTCTATTCCATTTTCCATTTGATTCAAAGACAAAATAGATATAGATAAAAAAGAAAAAGACTGGACATGTCCCATATCAGTACTGTACTCTACATATAGGGCAACCAGTTTTCCAATAGCTCAGATTCTGGGCAGGTGCCCTCTGGGTTCATGGGAGGGTCAATAGTTAAGGTGGTAGCAGCTTCCATGTGGCAGGGTCTCTTGTTCGGGCACTGTCTGGCCATATGTCCATAATCACCACAGTATAGGCATAGTCCACTTCTTATCCTGCTGTCCTGCCATGTGTTGGTTCAGGTTCATTATCATGCAGGGAGGACCCTGGGGTCTGAGGCCATACCAATAGTGGTGGTGGCAGCAGGAGCAGGAGTGGTGGAGTAAGGTTGAGTGACAGCAGAGGTGTGCTATGAGGAGGAGGAGGAGGAGCCCTTCTTCCCAGCTATGTGGGTCGGTATGTTAATGTACAATTTTTTTAACAAGTTGGCATAAGCTTTCAGCGTCTTAGAATGTTTGGCGATAGTGGTCATGGTGTCTTTTAGCTCCAAGCTAAGACCTTGGTATAGTGCACCCCGCTTAGCCGCATTGTTGCGGTTAGTGTCCGTGACCAGGTGCTGGAAATCCAGAAAATATTCTATTAATATGTGGTTCTTACAGGTGAGATTTCTTATTGCCCTTTCTGCTTTGGTGATACAGTTGAGGTCTCCAAATGCCGGTTCTGGTTCCACCAACAGGGCCTCAGTGTTAGCATTGTTGATATCCTTGGTGGTAATGTTAGGTTGTACCTGCAGGATGGTAGATACTGTAAGGAGGCCAATGGCATAGCCCAAATGGTATTGTTTACTGTTGAACTGGTGGTAGTCCCCACATGGTTTCAGTTGAAGATGGGTGGTAAAGGGGGGAATTTGTCTATAGTACTATTAAACTTCTCCTGGTTCAGGATCGAAGCCTTCTTGCTAGTGCCCAGTGTTGAAGCAGGACCTGTAGGGTACTGGCGAGTGCATTGTTGCGCGAGGTGACTATCACCTTGGTGTGTGCCAGGTACTGTTTGGTGGTAGCATGGTGGGCCTCATGGCCTTGGACTTCAATGTGGACAGTGTGCAGCTGTGTAGTCAAGGTGTACAGTTACTATAATTGTTCCTCAGCATGGGACCTGGCAGGTGCAGGTAGGTTTATGTTCTGATGGAGTATGGCTCAGATGTAGGTGAGATAGTCGTATCTCTGGTTTTAGGTACGGTTGCCTACATGTTCCTTAGAGAATCGTAGTCTGATTCAGATTAGTGAAGAGCTCAGAGGAAATTTTGATTGATTGCGACATAGTGTAGTGTAGGTTGGATCTACGTAGATGCAACCTTGCGTAATGGGCAGGGTCCATGTGGGGTCAAAGACAGATAGTTCAAGGTGCACCACAGTAGACTAGACAAGGGAAGAGCATAGGTATACAAACAATAACATCCTTGTATTAAGGCTTCATGGAGTCAAGGACAGGGTCTCTGAGTTTAGACTTAGGATTTATTGATTCAGGTGATGTAAAGCAGAAACCAAGATATAATTTCTAAGTACGGGTATAGACAGGAAATTACCAGGTTGTGTAAAGAAAGTAAATTTCAGAGGGGCACACCCCTTTATATAACAAAGGAAAATCCTCATCTGACAAATCCCAATACCCCTAACTCCTATCTCCTGCAAAGCCATAATCTTCTATCAGTTTCTATAAGTTTCTATTATACGAGACCTTGGCTAAGGAACTCTTCCTATCATGATTCAACAGTCCCAATCTAGATCTCCATATATGTAATGAACACTCCAAGGCCATCGGACCCCTGCCAGGTGGCTATGGCTATTTTCTGGCTATGAGTATATAATCAATATGTATACAACAGAAGAGATATTTTGCAATAAGAATACAGGAGCCAAAGTTGGTAACTTTAAGGTTTATGGTTTTTAGGGTCTTAGTCAGTTATTGGTACCATAGTTGTGGAGACTGTTTAAGTCTGTAGATAGTCTTTTTGGATTCCAGATTTTTCCAGGTTTCTGATATTCTTTGGGGAGTTTAGGCAAGTTTCTATATCTATATCTCTATAGCAAAAGGCTCTTTTGAAATTGATTTGTTGGTGTTGGTAACAGTGTTTGACAGCTATTCCTAGCAGGAGCCATAGAGATTCTAATCTAGTAACTGGGTTGTAATCTTCTTCATAATCTTTACCCGGGCTTGGATGAATCCTTTACTGCAGTATCTTGCTTTTAGGTTGTTTAATAGTACCCTCTTTCTTCGCCTTGGCTTTGCAAATCTCTCGTCCTGTTAATACCCTTTTTTCCTGGGGGTTTCCACTTCTATCTCTACTTTGTATGTTCTTAGAATCTTTATATCCTCTTTTATGGCAATCCGGTATTCCTTCTTTTCCAGTAAATTTATGGCTTCTTTATTTCTAGTGGGGTTGGGTATGTGATATATAAGAGTGACAACTGTAAACTTCCAATGATTGTTCTCTTCATTCCTCACCTGTTGTTCTAGATCTTGTCTCTTTTCTTGGAGAAGCTGGGTCTTATCCTCTGTTAATCCTTCTAATCGGTGGTCCTGTTTGTTCTTCCTCAGTTGTCTCTTGAGAGATTGTATCCTGTTCTCTACTTTGCAATGACTTTTATTTCCAGCTTTGTTAGTAGGAACTTGATTATGGGTAAGTCAATCATGTAATGTGTTCACGCCTAAGGTGCTAATCATACTTCATGTATGATAGTAACAGGTAGCCTAATTGTGTTGCGGAGGCGAGAGCGGTATAAACTAAAGCAGTCTTCGAAAGCGTGTAGTAGGAGATCAAGAAGTAACCATTCAACCAAGTATATTAAGAATACTGGCAGTCAAAGTCTGCAGTTTCCATAGTAGAATGAGTGGTGTTTAAATAGAAGTTCTCACTCATCTCCAGTATGAGTAATAACATAGTCCGTTTCAAAGTACCTAACGATACCTTTGAAACATTGTGAGTATTAAACAGTACTGTAAAAGAAAACATAAAACATTCAAAGTATCAAGCAATACCTTTAAAATATAACAATTATGAACTGATACTATAAAACAAAACATTAAACATTCAAAGTATCAAGCGACATGTTTGAAACATAATAAGTATCAAATAATACTATGTAACAAAACATAAAACATTTCTAGTATCAAGTGATACCTTTGAAATATAACAAGTATCAAATAATACTATAAAACAAAACACAAAACATTCCAAGTATGAAGTGATACCTTTGAAATGAAACCAGTATCAAACAATACCATAAAACAAAACATAAAACATAACCCAGTACCCACACTGTTTACATTCCCCAAAACAAAACTACTGTTTAACTAAAACAAAACTAATAATCCAGAAAATCAAAATTCTCAAAGAAATCCTCTTCACTATAACCTTCTTCTTCAAGAAAATCATTGCCCAACATGTAATCAGGCGATAAACCAGAAGCACAAAATGCCACTTCAACAAAACATCTACTTTTATACCTGGGCATATCACAGTAGTCCCGCACTCTGACATTGTCCTTACAAACCACTTGGACGATTCCATATTCTTTGCTGTATGAACACTAGAATTTAGAGAAATATTGGGTAGGTGGGATAGTTTCGTGGTTCACTAACAGTCCTACAAGCTGATAGAACTGTTCCACAGTGAGTTCTAAATATTTCGATATCATTATGGTTTCGGGTAGAAAGGTCTTTGGTTCTTATAGTAGTCCTCATGTGCTACATCCTCTATTGCTTTCTCCTTCTCACTGGTCGATTCGCATCCTGTATCAAAATAACCCACCCAGAATCCTTCATTTGCTGGTCCCTCATTAACTACCTCTCCTAACTAGGAGATGTTGGGTAGTTCTGGTGACCAGGGTCTCACAGTTGTTCTGAGAATTCTTATCAAGATCTGTTGTATATTCGGTGCGGTTCGTTCCTTGTTCTATTTCTACCATTCCTTTACCAGCTCCATGTGGTGCTCCCGGGCTTCCAGAGGTTCCCAGCTGTCTTCACCTCTTGGATATTCTTTCTATTTCAGTAGGAATTGGTTATCATAGTGTCATTTCCTGTGGTCCAAGATTTCCTCAACTTCCCACTCTAGATTGACCTTTATCAGGATTGGGGTAGAGTGGGCATGGGCTTATCCAGAGAATCTTTAGTCATCTTTTGGGTGGTAACATTTTACTGAGTTAGAGTGGAAGACACCTGTGTCCTTGGGGTAGGTTTTCCCATCCATCTGCACTGTCTAGTTCTCAGCATTTTTGTCGAATTCCAGCACTTTGAACGATTCCCACCAGTGCGATTGTAGCTTCTTCTCCCAGATGTTGAGGCATACAGTACTCTATGCACTAAGACCAATTCTTCAACTGCTATAGGTTTGTGAGGTCTTCTGCATTGTGTTAGTGTAGTTGCGCGTCGGTATTGTGCTTGATCTACTACTAGGAAAGCTAAGTTTCAATCCATCTGGTACCGGTTCAGGTAGTCATCTGAGTCTGGGACTAGTGCATTGTTAAAGAGTGTTATCTGTAGTAGCAAGTAGTTTTGTCCATACATTGCTTTCTGTGATGACATGTGAACCATTTTGGGGAAGTCTGCATTCAGGTATGCTTGGCAGGTAGCAAGGAGGGGTTTCTATTTTGTCTGCAGACTGGTAACCAAGTTCCTCAAGCTGGTTTTCGAATCACAGATTTTTCATTCAACCTGTCCATTAGTTTCCTGGTGGTCTTGTGCCACTTGGAAGTGTTTAATTTCAAGGGATGTGCATACCTGCTACTACCAGTTAGGCTCAAAACAAGGGTTAGCATCACCGATTATTGATAGGAGTGGCTGTGTGGGGTAATGGCATCTTGTTTGAGGACTTTCATTGTTCCTTCTACCATGAGCGCTGTGTTAGTAGCTATAAGCCACATATAGCTGGTTAATCAGGCGTCTGCTACTAGGACAAGGTCAAATCCATTTGACTTATTGAAGGGTCCTGCGAAAGTAATAGCAATCAATTCAAACACCTTGGAGGCAGGATCAGGAGTCTGGGTCCTTCTTTCTAGTCTGCGGGTTGGTTCCTTGTTCACCTGGCAGGTGTCACATCGCTTTACATACTCATGGAAATCCTTTCTCATGTCTGGCCACCATACGTATTTGGTTGCATATTCGAGATTTCATTCTGCAGTGTGGTGTTCTTTGCCATGGATTTCATACAGGACATCATCTTGTAGGAGTTTCCCATTTCAAAACCTGCCCTTTGAGGATATACAGGTAGTGTTCACAAGAACAGGTTCTGATGTATAGCATTCTGTCTGCTATGTAGGCTCCCTTCAGGTCCCTTTGCCCCGGATTCCTTGTAACTTGGGAGTAGATTGGTTCATATTGGTATCCAGATACCATCTGTTGTCGGAAAACTGTTTGCATCTCACCAGTTGTATCATTAATATCCTGTTCAACTTCAATCTGTTGTGCTCTGGTTATGGTCCAGCCTATGCTTTTTTCCTCATTAAGGACATCATAGAGGGTACGATAGTATGCATCCATTGTGAGGAATAGAACCAGGATAATCGGTTCATTATTATAGATATTAAATGAGTTTCCAGACAGGGGTTTTGCAGCAGGTAGTCCTGGTAGGCTCAACAGCAGGGTTGTAATAGGGGCACCCTTAGGGAGACAGATCCTAAGGTTGCGATGGCACCAAAGAACTGCAAACTTATCACCAAAAGTTCACCTAGATGTAAGAGTAAAACCAATAGTAAAACTTAATATCATTAAGCCTGACGCTTCACTCAGTTAAGGTCGCGGGAGGATTGATTGTTGGAGTAGGAGAGTTCTTGCATAGATTTCAAGTAGTTTTATCTTATGCCAGAAGCTCCCCCATCAGTTTACGCCATCTATTCAAGCCTAGCCTTCTCCACTAAGGGTGGTCCGACACATCTCCTGGCAGACCCTTCCCATATGCATTGCTCTGTACATGACCCCGAAAGCTACCGTGAGCAGCTTATCTATGTACTATTTACAGTTCTCAGGCTTCTAGTGCCTTCCGCAGCATATGATGCTTGACCAGTTATCCAATAGGCGCTACCCATGACCACTACCTTGGATCCACCATACCTGTGGTAGAAATCATGCTTTTAGTATCTCAGCACTTCCCTTGCAGAGCCTGTGCTATTGGGGACACTTGCAGGCTTGGTGGGTGTAAAACTCTCCCAGTCGGCCGGGCACGACCCGGAACTACCTTCGTGATCCACACAGCGAACCTCCATTAACTCTGTCAGTTTTGGTCCCTTTTACTTCGAATAACTTGGAGGAGCTATTCCACCTTCCGCCCTGCGCCCTCGCATATAGCCTGCAAACAGCTTACAGTTGACAGGACAGCAGTGACGTATTCCGTGTTGCAAGCAGGTCTACCAAGATTCCTCTTTGCTAGACTGCACACAACTACACAACTATTTGCCTGTGACGTCCAGGCTAGAAGGCGGAGCCGGAGGGGTATGATGGGAATAATGGCTGCAATTTACAGCTTCTTCGGAGGTACGTAGCTTGCCCAATAGCATCTTCTGGAACAGCAGATTCCGGTATTATCCGGGACTTTGAGTGCGAAAGATTGCAGTCATTTTTTCTAAACTCCTGCAGGGACTTCGTATCGAAAGGCAGGGTAATGCAGCACTTCAGACAGAGTAACTCGAGCTCCATGGCAGGGTAACCTGATCGCCAGGGCAGGGTCACCTTGTCCGGTCGAGACGATGACTTTTCCCGGTTACCCCGTCTATTCTGTCGCTGGAGATAGATACTTCTGACCTTACACCTGTTACCCGGCTTGGCTGAGTAACTGCTCTTTCAGAGATCCCTAAGTAAGCTGACACCACTCCCGGGTATAGCCAGGTACCCAAGTACTCTGCCAGCTAGTTTTGTTCATCTCAGAGCGGAGGCCATTGGGTCTCAATAGGTCCAGTGCTTACTTGCCTGCAGGTTCCTACCAGTTCGCCTCCCAGCTACCTGTATGGGTGGAGGTTCTGGCTGCCATAGTTCATGTATCCTGGGTGGTTACACAGGTCGACATCTGGGCTTCTATTGTTGGAATGGCAAGGCATCATCATAGCTAGGAACTTAGGAGGGTTACTGCTAGGTGTGTCAGTTCATAAGATAGTGCTGCCACCGGCTGGAACATTGGTTTATCCTATTTAAAGCCATGGCCAGTACTGCCTATAGAGGAGAGTTCATCTTCCCATATCTCAGGTGGGAGGCAATTGTGCAGTTCTCAGAACAACATGGAATATGCTGAGGCGGTAGGTCAGATGTTCTGAGCCATTGAGGCCAGTGCTGTAGAGGGATTTTCGTAGGAAGTAGAGTCAGAGGTATCATCATCCTTCAGTGTGTGATCAAGGACTAGTGGTGGAGTCTGGTCATCAGAGTTGTACACATACAGGAGGATGCATCTGCTAAATAGTTCGTTCATTCTGGACTGTATACTATTTTCACGTCATGTTTGCTCAGTTCACTTATCGAGCAGGTCCTGCTTCAGCCAGGGATCCAGTCAGTTTTCTTTGTTACCAGGGGTTGGTGGTCCATGATGATTGTAGATCTGGAACCCATAAGCATATGGTTGAATGCTTAGAGCGCATCAATTACTGCCAATGCCTGCTTGTCTGTACTGCTATAGTTGATCTGCGAATTTGTAAACATTCAGCTATGGAGGGCTCCAGGGCCGGCCATTTTATGTGTTGGCCCCTGGCCAACCCATGCTTCTACCCCAATATTCAAGGTATCTGTGAGCAGCCATATGTGTTCCTTTAAGTTATAATTTATCGGTCTGATCACCTGAGCCTGTTTGATCAGTTCTTTAATGTTGGCCAACCCTTTATCATGTGTATCTGTCCAGACAAATTCTGCCTTCTCTGTTAGGGGTGTACGAGCCACCATAACAGTGGCATGGTGTGGTAGGAATTGCGCAATATAATTCACAAGACTCAGGAATCACTGCAGTTCTTTCTGGTTTCTTGGTATAGCCTATTCCCCAATTGAAGCTAGTTTCTCAGATGAGGCATGAATTGCCTCATCATCCATAACATGTCCTAGTACTTCAAGTGAGTTCGTTAATAGGATTGACTTTGTTTTGCTGGCATAAAACTTTGCCTACTGTAATCGCTTATGCACACTCCTGATGTGTTGTATGTGCTCAGTTTCTGTATCTGAATAAATAAGAATATGATCAATAGACACCTATACCAAGTGGTGTAAAAAGTCACTCTGTAGGTTCTCCATGATGCACATGAACGTAGAGGGTGCATTCATGTCACCTGGCCAGATGAGCTTCCTCGCAAAACCGCTAAAAGGGGATTTGAAGTCATTGAACTTCCTCCTTCCTGGTTTGACCTGGGTCTGAAAGTAGGCATTACTAACGACTCTCTTCTTTCAGAATCTGGCCTTCCTACAGCATGGAGGATTTGTGCCTGATTTTGGATTGATAAGCCATCCATAACTGGGTTATAATCCGTTACTTTTGGGTCCACCAGTGGTCTGATTCTCGCATCGCATTTTGGCGGAACAAATATGGGTACTGCCCCAGGGGACTCAGTTTGGTAGACAGCTCTATCTCTAAACTTCCCACTTATCCAGTCACATAGTTTTCATTTGTATACTTCAGGTATAGTGTATGTTAGTTGGTTTTGCAAATCTGTGGTGTCCTTCAGGTGCATGTAGTGGTTCACATTTCTAAGAGGTAGCAAATCCTGCGGAATCCTCTCTGGAAATACATCTGCAAACCCAGTTAGGATTTCCTTCTGTTCAGTTTCGCAAATTGCTGCTCTGAACTCCAGACTTGTTAGTTTGCACAGCACTCGTACCTTTTTCTCAGGGAGTCTAATTGCTGCTTCACCACACTGGATAATATCCCTGTACTGGGTCAGGAATGGTATCCCTATTAGGATATCATTATTCACTATATTCCCAACCGTTATCCTTTAGTTCAGTAGCCTAGCCGATCCAGGATGGATGGTTACTTTACAAGTTTTCTGACTTGTTGATCGTGATCTCTTCATGGCCATGTTCACAGTGACCAGTATTTGCATCAGGTTAGTGGAGATGCCTTGGGTTGTAACAAAGGTGTTGCTAATAAAGTTAGTGCCCACTGCCCCTGTATCAAACAACACCCTGGCGTGTGCACTATTAATCAAGATGGTTCCTTCCAGAGCATGGTGGGGGTATAGTGTAGAGGCTGGGAGGGTTCGGTAGCTCTCAATCTCAGTCTCTGCACTGGCTGAGTTGATTTCTAGTTCCTCCAATACCTGTATTGCTACTTGCTTTGCTGAGGTTTCTGTTATAATCTGGCCTTTAGTGGGGCAGTCTTGTGCCATGTATCACTTCTTTCCACATTCAAAGCATTCTCCAACCTGCTTTCATTTCTGTTTGGTCATCCAAGGGATCCTGCACTGGGTTGGTTTCAGCTTTCTTTTCCATTGGTATTGCTTCCCTTGTGGTTTCCCATTCCGCTTTACAGCACTTAGTTTGCTATAAGCGCCAGTCTCATGGAGGATGGCATCTGGCTATTCTGCATTCATGGTGATGTTATCTATCTCATCATCATCATGTTCCATGGGTTCCACCACTTGGCTAAGTCGAGTATCTATAGTGTTATAGAATCCTCGTTTTACCATATAGTTGTTGACTATGAATTCAGGCATTCATTCTTAGTACATCAGGGGTTCTATGGCTATCTCTATGATCCTTTCTGTTCTGCCATTTCATACTTGCTCAATGTTGTTGAATGTCTTAAATAGTTCTTCTCGTTTTTGGTTTTACTGGAACTGTTTTTGGAGATATTTCAGTACCCTCTGTCCACTAATATAGTCTCCATCATCATATTGGTCTATACATTGGTGGTATGCCTCCAAGGCGGCTTCTTCACAGAAAGCTCCAACATATAGTCCTGTTTGCTTCCCAAATGTCTTGGTTCCTTGCATGAGTGGGGACTGACATATCGAGGGTCCCCATCACTTCAATGCTTCAGTTTTGAGGTAATCCTCTTTTCCACTAAACCTCTCTGGTAGTGCTCACCCTATCTTAGGTTTCTTCCCTGGCTGGCCATTAGTGGTACTAGTTGGAGGTACTGCTAGAGCTGGTAGACCTCCTGTACTAGGAATATCAGATTCGCTTTCTTTACTATCACTGTCCTCTGTCTGGGAGGGACTTTTCGGTAGTGGTGAGTCTCTAGGCTTCTCTTTCTTGTCCTGGACTGGTTCTTCCTTGGATTCTTCTATTGTTCTTGAAGCCTGGTCTTTTACAAGTTGCCTGGCCACCTTATCAGTACTAGACTCTGCTCTGTCCCTTGGCTCCTTCAGTTGTCTGGGGTGTTCTAACCCTTCTTGCAGGACTTGCTTCCCAATCCTTACCCGGAGGGGTTCAATAATGTTTGCTGGCAAAGCCAACCATGCTGGGTTCTGACGCTTCCTACTGCTAGCCTTTCTTGGTAGACATCAGAAAGTTGATTAGGCCTCGTTGAGATACAAGGTTGGTAACCACTTGCGGAGGTTAAAAAAAGGTCATATGTTTACACCTAAGGTGCTAATCACACTGCATCTATGATAGTAACAGGTGGTCTGCCAGTTTTATCAGAGGAGAGAGCTGTGTAACCTAAAGCATGCTGCGAAAGGGTGTAAGAGAAAATCAAGAAGTAACCATGGAACCAAGGAATATTAAGAACACTGGCAGTCAAAGTCTGCTGCTTCCATCCCGGAGTCAGTGGTGTTCAAATACTGGTTCTTACTTATCTCCAGTATGAGCAATAATATAGTGCCATTCCAAGTATCGAACAATATCTTTGAAATATAGTGAGCATTAAATGATAATGCAAAATGAAAGATAAAGTATTCAAAGTACCAAGTGATACCTTTGAAATATGACAAATATCAAATGATAATACAAAACAAAACTTAAAACATAACCTAGTACCTGTACCGGTTACATAAGGTGTCTTTTAGTTCTGAGCTACAGCCCCCATACAAGGCAATATGCTTAGCAGTATCATTCTCGTTGATATCAGTGGCCAGGCATTCCAGCGCTCTGTGGTTCTTCTCGGAGAGATCCATTTGGTCTCATTCTACTATAGCAACCCAGTTGCGGTCCCTGAATGCTTGTTCAAGTTCTGCTAATAGTGCCTAGATATCTGTATAATTAGTGTCCACAGCTATAATGTTGGGTTGTACCTACAGGAAGGGAAACCCAGTCCAGGGGCTGATGGCATATGCCAAGCACACTTATTCATGGTCCCACTTGTACTGATTAGCATGGAGTTCGAGAGTATAATGGGGGCACTCTAGGAAGATGAATCTCAAGGTTGCGACTGTACTGAACAACTTCAAACCTATTGCCAAAAGTCCAAACAATTGTAAGAGTAAAGTAAACGGTAAAATATAATATCCTTAAGCCTGACACTTCACTCAATTAAGGTCTTAAGAGGATTGATTGTTAGAGTAGGAGAGTTCTCACATAGACTTTCAAGTAGTTTTATCTTATGCCAGAAACTCCACTATCAGTTTACTCCAATTATTGGAGCACACCCTTCTCCGCTAAGGGTGGTCTGACATATCTCCTGGTACACCCTTTAGCTATGCATGTGTGAACACATGCTAGTCACTGTTTATCTCATGTGATTATCGTTTCTGCGACGCATCTCTATTTTGCCCACCGGAGTGAAAACCTCTTCATATCAGTACTTTGCAAGTGCCTAAAAGTCAAGATGCTTGATCAACTGGACTATCTATGACACCCTTCCTATGTGCATTGATCTCTGCTTGACCCCAGAAGCTACCGTGAGTGGGTTATGTATCACCTATTTACGCTTCTCAGCCTTACAGTATCTGTTGTACAATAGGATAGTCTGGGAGTGCTCCAATGGGCCCTACCCATGACCGCTATCTTGGGTGCACCTTACCTGTGGTAGGTATCATGCTTTTAGTGTCTCTACACTTCTCTTACAGAGCCTATGGGGTTGTGGACATGTTCAGGCTTGGTGGGTGTAAAACCCACCTGGTTGTCTTAGCACGAACGAGGATTACCTTCGGGACCCGTACAGTTACCTCCTATTAACTCTATCAGTTTTGGTCTGTTTTCCTTGGAAGAACTTGGAGGAGGTACTGCACCTTCCACCCTGTACCTTCTCATATATCCTGTGAACAGCCTAAGGTCAACCGGATGGCAGCAACACATATGGTGTTGCAGGCACGCCTACAATGATTCTTCTTTGCTGGCCTAGGCACAACTATGCAACCATTTGGCCATGATGTCTGGGCATTAAGATGGAGCTGGAGGCGCATGGCAGGAATAAGGTCCCTAGTTTCCAAATTCTTCAGAGCTACCTAGCTCACCCAGTAGCATCTCGCAGAGCGCTAGATTCTAGTAGTATACACAGCTTCGCATGACAAATATTTCTATCATTTTTTCTGAACTCCCTGATGGACTTCGTATTGAAATGTAGGGTAACTCAGGACCTGAGACAGGGTACCCCAAGCCCCATGGCAGGGTAACCTGATCCTGAGAGTAGCGTAACTATGTCCAGTGGACAGGTTGTCTTTGCACTATTCTGCAGTCTATTGTGCTACTAGAGATAGACACCTTTAATCTTTCCCCAGTTACCTGGCGCAGCAGAGTAACTGCCCCTTCACTGGTTCTTAAGTACACTGGCATCACTGCGGGATGTAGTGAAGAAGCCCAGTACCTTGCAAACGATTTCTGTTCATGTCGGAGCCCTGCCCATTTAGTCTCCATGGGTCAAGTACTTGCTTGCCTGCTAGCCCCTACCAGTTAGCCTCATAGCTGTCTGTATGGATGTAGGTTCACACTACCATAACCCATGTATGCTGGGCCATTAAATTACTCCACTCTTCTCTACAGTGTGTGCTGGACCATTAGCATCGTCTCTTATTTCTATGACTCGATTTCCGCAACACCCAATAGTCCGTATGCTTGGATGGATACCCTTGGTAGAAATCCAGAATGGCCTGTAAGCCTGTTCCTCCTAGCCTCTTATAGGTCTCCTATGAGTTCTCCACAGCCCCATAGCCTTCCCAATGAAACCAGGTACTAGACGAAGCAGGACAGAAATTTCGCCTTAGCTCCACCATACCATTGACGGTCCACTACACCTTTGATAACATAATGTGCCTCATTGTCAACAAGGTCTGGGGTAGTCATTCCCATGACCCTACCCAATCCAGCATTCTCGTGATATGGTTCCAGTAACGTGAGAGCGAAAACCAGGTCAATGGTCCATCTTGGTTGAAATTGGAGCTCAGATAGGCAGGTACCCACCCAATGTTTGAATATGAAAGGGCAAAATATCCAGGGGCCGAACTTCTTCATTGTACACTAGGTGTAGATGTTCTTTCGGTTCAATATTACTTGGTACACTTTGTTAGCCTGCGTTAAGACTACAACCTCCAGGGTAACATAGTCCAGTCATGGCAACCTTTTGTGGCCGTGCCATTTCGGTTGCCATACCTAGGCCCATTGAATCGTTTCTCGAATCTCTTGCCAGGTTTCTTCCAATTTCTTAACGAAGAGCTCACTACTAGGGTCTATTCCTTTGTTATCAGACAGTACACAGGACCTGTTTGTCTATAGATCAAATCCATAGTTGATCTCAAATGGTGACAACCTGGTAGATTCCGATGTTGTAGTGTTGGAGGTGGACTCCGCAAGCGGTAGTATCGCAACCCAATCATCCTATAGGTAGGAGCAATAGCTATGCAAGTACTGCTCCAGTGTCGGCTTAACCTTCTCTGTTTGCCCATTGGTCATAGGGTGGAATACACTCGAAACATTTAGTTTCTCTTACAATAAGTACATCAAACTTATACAGAACTTGAATGTGAATTGGCTATCTAGCTTGGAGATGGTTGACAGTAGAAGTGTTTGATGGGGCCAAACTTCCTTCAGGACTATGAAGGCAAGCTTCTTGATTGGTACCTCGGTGGTTCGGGGTATGAAGTATGCTATCTTCAAAGATTTGTCCACAATAACCTAGAACTTGCTATACCCTTCTGACTCTGGCAGCACTACAATGAAGTCTAGGGAGCTCGCTGTCCATGGCCACATAGGAATGTCAACAGGTTCCTGCAGATCAAACTTCTTGTACCTGATAGACATGTTTCTTTGGCATGTATCACATGTCTGCATGTAGTCCGTGATGTGGTCATCCATCTTAGGCCAATAGAAGTTCACTTTAACCCTGCCAATGGTTTTGTAGGTCCCAAAGTGTTCCATGATTCGGGAGTCATGTTCAGCCTCTATGATTAGCTGTTTGAGATTCCGACCCTCAGGGATATACCACCTATTCTTGTATGAGAGTAAGCACTTTTCCAGTATGAAATGTTGGTTGACCTCTTTGTTACGAGCAGTCATTGCCTCCAGGATTCTTAAGTATTCCTGGGCCTGTCTTATCACTACCCGGAGTTGATCCAAAATGGAAGACTGGAGCTGAAACTCTTGCCACACATGTAATATCTGTGGTTGCAAGATGTCTCGTTCCTGACTCCCAACCCACTACTTGGGATGAAGAAATGACTGTGGCGGAAAAATCACTCCCCCCTACACTGCGGTCATCCTTACACTGTGACAAAGTATCAGGCTTCTCATTCAACCACCCTACTCAGTAAACAATCTTGATATTAAATAGTTGCAGGAACCCAGCTCAGCAGTACTACCTGAGGTTGAGGATCTTTGTACAATTAAAGTACTCCACATTCCTATGATCTGTATAGATCACCAATTGGTCCATTACAGAGGATAGTGGATGATCCCATTCCTGGGATGCCACCGCAATGGCAGTCATCTACTTGTTATAGATATCATAGTTGATTTTTGCTAGATGAAAGCTCTGGCTATGATAGGCTACTGGATGCCACCTCTCATGCTCGGAGGAGTGGGAGAGGACAGCCCCTAATGTGAAGTCCCTAGTGTTGGTTTCCAGCCGGGTTGGCCATTCAGGGTCAAATTGTATCAGGATAGGTTTGAACGCAAATACTTGTTTTAAATGGTTGAAGGCCTGCTCACAAGCAGGTGTCCATTCCCATCAGACAACCTTCTTTGTCAAGTCCATCAGAGGTTCTGCTATCTTGCTGAAACCTTCTATGAACCTATGGTAGAAGTTGACAAAGCCCATGAAGCTTTTAACATCGATAATGCATGTCGGAGCTGCGCAATTCTGAGAATCTGGCATGTATGAACTCCGGTAGCCTGAACCTACATCCATACAGAAAAACATATGACTAACTGGTAGGAACCAGCGGGCAAGTAATCACTTGACCAACCGAGACCCGATGGCCCTGGCTCCGACATGAACAGAAATGACTGGCAAGGTACTTAGGTACTTGGCTACATCCAGGAGTGATGTCAGCATCCTCAGGGACCTCTGAAGGGGCAGTTACTCTGCTAGGCCATGTAACTGGACAAAGGTTACAAGTGTCTATCTCCGGTGACAGAGTAGACAGGGTAAGAGGGTAAAGTCATCTTGTCAACCGGACAAGGTTACCCTACTCTCAGGATCAGGTTACCCTAACATAGGGCTCAGGTTACCCTGTCTAAACTCCTGAGTTACCCTAACTTTCAATACCAACTCCCTTACAGAGTTTGTGAAAAATAACCAGAATGCTTGTCACATGTAGTCACACATAATACTAGAATCTGGGGTTCTCAGAGATGCTTTTGGGTGAGCTATGCAGCTCGCAAGAAGTTGTAAATTGGAGATGTTATTACTACAATACCCCTCCGGCCCCGCCTTGACTCACGGACATCATGGGCTAACAGTTGTGCAGTTGTGTGCATTCTAGCTACAAGGAATCTTGGAACACCGGCTGGGAATGCAGTATGCCTTGCTGCCCTGTGGTCGACCCTAAGCTGTTTGCATGCTGTATAAGCGGTATAGGATGGAAGGTGGAGGACCCTCCCCAGGTTGTGCCGAGTAAAATAGACCAAAACTGACAGGGTTAATGTGAGTTAACTATGGGGATCCAGAAGATAATTCCGGATAGTACTAGCACAACCGTGAGAGTTTTACACCTACCAAGCATAAACGTGTCCCTAGTGCAATAGGCTCTGTAAGAGAAGTCCAGAGACACTAAAAGCATGGTTCCAACTACAGGTAAGGAAGATCCGAGGTAGCCATCATGGGTAGAACCCTTTGGGTACACCTGGACTACCAGATCCTGTGCAAGATATCGCAAGCCCAAAATTTATACATCCTAGATGGATAAACCCCTCATAGTACCTTCCGGTATTATGTGGAGACCAATGCATACAGGATGGATGTCATAACTAGTCCAGATCGTCAGGTGTCTTGACTTTTTGTAATGACCCAGCATACATGAGCTATGGCAGCCAGAACCTTCACCCATACAGGTAGCCAGGAGGTGATATAGTAGGAACCGACAGGCAAGTAAGTAGTTAACCTGCGGAGACCCAATGGCCCGGGCTGCGAGATGAACAGAGTTAGCTGGCCAGGTACTTAGATACCAGGCTACACCCAGGAAGTGGTGTCAGCGTACTTAGGGACCTCAGAAGGAGCAGTTACTCAGCTAGGCTGGGTAACTGGAGAAAGGTTAGAAATGTCTATCTCTGGCAACGGGATAGACAGGGTAACAGGGAAAAGTTATCTTGTCTGCTAGACAAGGTGATCCTACCCTCAGGACCAGGTTATCCTGCCATGGGGCTTGGGTTACCCTGCCCAAAGTCCGGGGTTATCCTCCCTTTCAACACATAGTCCCTCGCGGAGTTCGGGAAAAATGATGGGAATGTTTGTCATGTGAAGCCATGGTTAATACTGGAATCTGGGGTTCTGGAAGATGGTATTGGGGGAGCTACACACCTCCGAAGAAGCTGCAAACTGGAGACATTATTCCTATCATACCCCTGCGGCCGCGCCTTCAGGTTCAGAAGTCATGGGCGAACGGTTAAGTAGTTGTGTGCAGTCTAGCAAAGAAGGATCTTGGGCGACCTATGAGCAACACCGTATATGTGTCTACCGTCCAGCTGACTATAAGCCATTCGCAGGATATACAGGAGGGCATAGACTGGAAGGTGGAGTACATCCTCCAAGTTGTTTGGAGTAAAACGGACCAAAGGTGGCGGAGTTAACGGGAGTTAACCGTGCGGGTCTCGCAGGTAGTCCCGGGTCGTGCTGGGGCGGCCCCGAGAGTTTTATACCTAAAAATCCGGAAAGTGTCTCCAATGCCATAGGCTCTGAAAGGGAAGTGTAGAGACACTGAAAGCATAATTCCAACCACAGGTAAGGTGGATCCGAGGTAGGGGTCATGGGTAGCACCCATTGGACCCCTGCGGGATAACCGTAACGTGCGGAAGACCCCAGAAGCCGGAGAGCCGTAAATACTAGACAGAAAAACTGCTCCCAGTAGCTTCCGGAGCCAAGTAGAGATCAATCCATATCGGATGTGTGTTATAGATAGTCTAGTTCATGCGGAGTGTTGACTGTTAGCCACTGGCAAGAGGCTGATGCACATAGGTTTTCACTCCTGTAGGCTAAATGGAAATGTACTGCGGAAAGAATAACCGCATATGGTGAACACCTACTAGAGTGTGTCGACACATGCATGCCAGGAGTGTGTGCCAGGAGACGTGTCGGGCCACCCTGAGCGGAGAAGTGTGCGCTCAAATGGTTGCAGTAAACTGAAGAGGGAGTCTCTGGCATAAGATAAATCTACCAAAAGATTGATGCGAGAACTCTCCTACTGCAACAATTAATCCTCTTGAGACCCTAATTCAGTGAAGGATCAGGCTTATGGATATTAAGGTTTACCATTTACTTTACTCTTATATTTGGGCAAACCTTTAGTGATAAGTTTGAAGTTATGCAGTGTGGTCGCAACCTTGTGATCCATCTTCCTAGGGGTGCCCCCATTACAGTATATCGTTAAGCAACCTCCTCGCTTAACTCCTCTCCTGCATAATTGTTTTCCAACTTTTGGCACTGACCTTGCGTGAATACTGGTAACCTTGTTTAGAACAAGGAGCCCAAGGTAGAAAGAGCAATTGCTAGTACTGAACTGCAAACCAGAATGGAATGCAACACGGATTCTGACCCCGACCTTGCCTCGAACTCTGCCAACACATTTCGTGCCCCTGTTTTCGCGGATGTTCACGGTATTGAATAGGACAGCCACCAGTTACTCTTGGAGGCCGCCCCTATTCAGTTACCTGATGAATGTGTTGATCTTATGATTACAGACCCTCATGCTGCGGCGCTTTCCTTGTTGCAAGACTCTACTCTGGTTCACAACATGAGTCCTCAACCGCCGGGAGCTATCCCCTTTGGTCAATTTGGTTACAAGTTCGTCGAAACTTACATCGTCCGTGGGGTAGCCAACTCACTCGATGAAGCGAAGCGCAAGATGAGAGACTGGAACAACCAGCAACTGCAGGTGTTCCGCAAACGGATTACCATGGCAGCGGTGGCATGGATGAAAGTGCACCCGGAGCCATACCTGCAGATGCTGAACGACCAAAAGGCTTTGAAAGATCGTATGGTAGCCTTGGAGAAGGCCTTTGCCAGAGGCTATAGTATTGATGCTGAGAATGATGTGCTGATGATAGAGGCAGCGCCCCCACTTCCACTCGTCTATACCATGCCTGAGAACCTTGGGATGGGATTGGATATGAGAGCCAGAGACGAACAATGGGGTGCATACTTAAGCCCCGTGGGGATATGCATGTTGGGAAGCCTCAAGAGTGACGGCTACAGCTACACCCCCTGCTTCACGAGAGCATCAATGGCATCTCTATCTATCCCCTCCTCAAACGCCGGCAGTAGCTCGGGCAGCCTGGCGATTGGACCAACAGACGGACATCGTGTTAAGAAAAGGACCTCAAAGCCAAAGGGTATCATGGCACCAGATACACCTGACCCTACTCCTCATCCAACCCCTGCTCTTGTCATCCCCCCAGCAATACCATCAGGTGCAACTCCTGTACCTCCCATTGCCACCCCAAGACCCACATCACTACCAGTTTCGTTGCCTGCTCCTGATACCTTTCCTGCCATGGTCTTTTCCCCAGCGGTATTGGTTACCCTAGGGTTCTGGCCACTACGCATAGCGTTACCCAGATTTTTTGAACAGGTAAGGTGCCAGCAAGAGGCACCCATGGTTCCATCACACAGGACTCCAATCTCTGGACCTGGGACACCTGCTCACTCCGTTCCTTGGGCACCCGTGATTCCTTTTGCACCCGCGAAACCCACTCTTCTCTCTCTGCTCCCCACAATCACGAGAGGCAAGTCGGACAGCCAGGACAAGTTGTGTTTGTCAGGCTGCAGTTCGGAAGACACTTGCATGGGGTGGATTCATTGCCACATATATGGGTGTAGGAAGGAACAACAGACCCCGGTAAGGCACAGAAGAAGATCGCAGGAGGGAGATGAATAACCAACATGTGGGTATTGTGAGTCATTGAGGCATACTGGGCCCCCCATGCAACCCCTGAGCTGTCCAGAGCTACCAGCATTTCTGCGGACAACTCAGGCAGCGCCTAACCCAACTCCTGAGAGTGCACAATGCCTGGTTCCACCACCGGCATCAGTACCATCAGGGGCTTACAGCGCCGAGGATGGGAATGAAGATGGCCAGGAGGAACGGTTTGATGGGTATGACAGGCCACGGGAGACCCCAGGTGGATATGACAGGGGTAGTGGAGACGGAAATGTGCCGCCCAGCGGTGGTACCGCGGGAGCGGGAGGAGATCCAGGAGACTCTGACCATGACAGTTCAGATCAGGATGATGCTGATTCTGTCCCTGATTTAACCCGCTTCCTCGGCACTGGCAAGGATAACAGGAGCGACAAGAAGAAAAGGCGGTTGGGCTGCCGGGCTAAGAAGCGGTCAAGGGAACTACGAAGCAGGTTGACCTTGCAGCCATCCTCCAGACAGTGGGAGAAGAAGCCGGAAAAGCTTAGGGGCATTCTGGCGTTCAAGGGAAAGGGTACCGAACTTTCTGGTTTCTTGACGCTGGTGGAGTTTAAGTTCGTGTATTTTGCTGGGTCCTGGTTGACCGATATGGACAAGGTAAACCTGGTGATCCCCCTTCTAGAAGACACTGCCCGAACATGGTATCTTGGGCCACACTCCCACATCAACCATAGGGCAGCCAAGCGTGTAGGGGTGTAACGGGGGCAGCCCTAGGAAGATGGATCCCAAGGTTGCGACCGCACTAAACAACTTCAAACTTATTGCCAAAAGTTCACACAGATGTAAGAGTAAAGTAGACGGTAAAACTTAATATCGTTAAGCCTGATGCTTCACTCAATTAAGGTCTCGAGAGGATTCATTGTTGGAGTAGGAGAGTTCTCGCATAGATGTTGAGGTAGTTTTATCTTATGCCAGAAACTCCCCCATCACTTTACCCCAACTATTCGAGCACACCCTTCTCCGCTAAGGGTGGTCCGACACGTCTCCTGGCACCCCTTTCAGGCATGTGCATGTTGACACTCTCTAGGCGGCATTCACCATATGCGCATATCGTTTCTGGGGCGCATTTGCATTCTGCCCGCCAGAGTCCAAACTTCTGCGCATCGGTGACTTGCCAGTGGCTAACTGTCAAGACACCTTGCTGAACTAGGCTATCTATGACATGCTTCCCATGGGCGTTGATTTCTACTTGACCCCAGAAGCTACCATGGGCAGTTTATTTATCTACTATTTACGAGTCGTGGGCTTCCGATGTCTTCCGTAGGTTATGGTGGTTCGGGAGCGGTCAAATGGGCGCTACCCATGACCACCACCTCGGACCCACCTCACCTGTGGTAGGAATCATGCTTCTAGTGTCTCTGCACTTCCCTCTTCGAGCCTATGGCATTGGGGACACTTTTTGGGTTTGGTAGGTGTAAAACTCTCCCAGTCAACCCGGTACCACCCGGGACCACCTTCGGGACCCCTACGGTTAACTCCTGTTCACTCCGTCGGTTTTGGTCCGTTTTACTCCAAACAACTTGGAGGAGGTACTCCACCTTCCACCCTATGCCCCCTTGTATATCCTGCGAACAGCTTACGGTCGACCGGATGGCAGCAACGTATACGGTGTTGCAAGCATGTCTCCAAAGATCCTCCTTTGCTAGACTGCACACAACTACGCAACCGTTTGCCCATGACGTCCGGGCCTCAAGGCGGGGCCGGAGGGGCATGATACGAATAATGTCTCCAATTTCCAGCTTCTTTGTAGCTGCGTAGCTCGCCCAATAGCATCTCTTGAAACTCCAGATTTCAGTATTATGCATGGCTTCGTGTGACAAACATTCTAGTCATCGTTCCCGAACTCCCCGAGGGACTTCATATTGAAAGGTAGGGTAACTCAGGACTTTGGGCAGGGTAACCCAAGCGTCATGGCAGGGTAACCTAGTTCTGAGGGTAGGGTGACCTTGTCCGATATACAAGAAGACTCTCTCCAGTTACCCGGTCTATTCTGTTGCCGGAGATAGACACTTCCGACCTTTCTCCAGTTACCCTGCCTAGCTGAGTAACCGCCCCTTCAGAGGTCCCTAAGTACGCTGACACTGCTCCCGGGTGTACCCAGGTACCTAGGTACCTGACCAGCCTTCTGTTCCTTCCCGGAGCCCGGGCCATCGGGTCTCTGTAGGTCAAGTACTTACTTGCCTGCCAGTTCCTACCAGTTCGCCTCCGAGCTACCTGTATAGGTCTAGATTCCGGCTACCATAGCTCATGTATGCTGGGTCGTTACCTCACTCCCCGCTTGTCTACAGTCCGTCCTGGACCGTTTAGCGTCGTCTTTTGTTTCCACGACTCGATTCCCCCAAGACCCTATGGTCCCTGGGCTTGGACGGATATCTTTGGTGGAAATCTAGCACGGCCTGTAAGCCGGTCCCTTCTAGCATGTCATAGGGCTCCCATGAGTTCTCCTCAGCTCCATAGTCTTCCCATGAAACCAGGTACTAGACAAAGCGGGACGGAAACTTCACCTTTGTTCCACCATACCAGCGACTGTCCACAACAGCTTCAATAACGTAACTCGGGTCATTGTCCACGAGCTCTGGGGTAGGGATCTCCTTGATCCTACCTGATTATGGATCCTCACGATAGGGTTCCAGCAGCGTGACATTGAAAACCGGGTGGATGCTCCATCGGGTTGCCAATTGGAGTTCGTATGCTCGGGTACCCACCTGACCTTTGACCACGAAAGGGCCAAACATCCGGTGGTCCATCTTCTCCATGGGGCGCTTGGTGCAGATGTTCTTCCGATTGAACATCACGCGGTCCGCTTTGTTAGCCCGCCCAGCAGCCAGATCTTCCAAAGTAATATAGTCCGGGGATGGCAGCCGTTTCTGGTCATGCCATTTCCGCTGCCTTTCCTGTGCCCATTGAATAATTTCTCGAATCTGTTGCCAGGCTCCTTCCCATTCCTTAACCAAGAGTTCACTACTTGGGTGTATCCCTCGGTTGTCAGACACAACACCCGACCAGTTTGTCCGTTAGTTGAACCCATAATTGATCTCAAATGGTGACAACCGTGTGGATTCTGATGTGGAGGTGTTATACGCATACTCCGCAAGCGGTAGCAGCGAAACCCAGTCATCCTGTTGATAGGAACAGCAACTATGCAAGTACTGCTCCAGTGTCTGATTAACCCTCTCGGTTTGCCCATCAGTCTCTGGGTGGAATGCAGTCGAAACGTTTAGTTTCAGTTGCAGCAAGTGTATCAGACTCATCCAGAACTTGAATGTGAATCGGCTATCTCGGTCGGAGATAATTGACTCTTGGAGTCCATGAAGGCGCCAAACCTCCTTCAGGAATATCAAGGCAAGCTCCTTGATAGGTACCTCAGTGGTCAGGGGTATGAAATGGGCCATTTTCGAAAATCTGTCTACTATGACCCAGATCTTGGTATACCCTTCGGACTCTGGCAGCGCGACAATGAAATCCATTGAAATTGCTGTCCAAGGCCGCATAGGAACATCGATAGGTTCCAGCAGCCCGAACTTCTTGTGCCTGATGGATTTATTTCTTTGGCATGCATCACATGTCCGCACATAGTCAGTGATGTGCTCATCCATCTTAGGCCAGTAGAAGTTAGCCCTCACCCTGCCAATGGTTTTGTAAGTCCCGAAGTGTCCCGCGATTCGGGAGTCATGTTCTGCCTTCATGATTGTCTGCTTCAGATTCTGACCCTTGGGAACATACCACCTGTTCTTGTACAGGAGTAAGCCCTTTTCCGTCGTGAAATGTCGGTCGACCTCTTTGTCACCTGCAGCTGTTGCCTTCAGGATCCTTAAGTACTCCTGGTCTTCGGTTATCGCTACCCGCAACTGATCCAAAAAGGAAGACTTGAGCCGAAATCCCTGGCACACTTGCAACACCTGTGGTCGCAAGATGTCCCGTTCCTGGCTCCCAACCCACTGTCCGGGGCGAAAAAACGACTGTGGCGGAAAATCACTCCCCCCTTCAGGGCGGTAGTCCCTACGCCGCGACAAAGCATCCGCCTTCTCATTCAACCGTCCTTCTCGGTAAACCACCTTGAAGTTAAATGGTTGCAGGAATTCAGCCCAGCGGTGCTGCCTTCGGTTAAGGACCTTGGTACTATTAAAGTACTCCAAGTTCTTATGATCCGTATAGATGACCAATTGGTCCGTTACTGAGCGCATCAGATGATCCCATTCCTTGAATGCCGCCACGATGGCAGTCATTTCCTTATCATGGACATCATAATTGATCTCTGCTGGGTGAAACTTCCTACTATGGTAGGCCACCGGATGCCATCTCTCATCCTCACAGAACTGGGAGAGAACGGCTCCTAATGCAAAGTCACTAGCGTCGGTTTCTAGCCGTGTTGGCCGTTCAGGGTCAAAATGTGCTAGGATAGGTTTGGACGTGAACGCTTCCTTTAAATGATTGAAGGCCTGCTCACATGCAGGTGTCCATTCCCATCGGACATCCTTCTTTGTCAAGTCCGTGAGGGGTTTCGCTATCTTGCTGAACCCTTCTATGAACCGACGATAGAAGTTGGCAAAGCCCATAAAGCTTTGAACGTCGACGACGCATGTCGGAGGTGCCCAGTCTTTGATTGTCTGCACCTTTTCCGACAACATAGAGATCCCCATATCGGAGATCCTATATCCGAGGAATTCAACCTCCCGTTGGTGGAAACTGGACTTCTTCATACTTACACATAGTCTAGCTTTCCGCAATTTCTCCATTACACGCCTTACCATCGCGACGTGCTCTTCCATAGTTTCGGAGTAGATCAGGATGTCATCCATATACGCGATGACTCCTTCATCCATGAGATCTCGAAAGACCTCATTTATCATGCTCTGGAAAGTTGCCGGGGCATTACATAACCCAAACGGCATGACCGTGTATTCATACAGTCCATATCTGCACCGGAAGGCCGTCTTCCATTCCTCACCTTCTGCCATCCTCAGAAGATAGTAGCCGTTTTTCAAGTCCAACTTAGTGAACACAACGGCTTTTCCTAACCTATCTCGCAGTTCATTCATCAGCGGTAGAGGGTACTTGCTCTTCACCGTGATTTTGTTCAGCCCTCGGTAATCTATTACCAGTCTTAATGTACCATCTGGTTTTGGCACAAAGAGGATAGGGGCTGCTGCTGAGGAACTGGATCGCCGTAGCTTCCCCGTTCGCAGCATGTCATTGAGATATTCCCGGAGTGCCTTAAGCTCCTTTTCCGATAACGGATAGATAGGCCCAAACGGAGGTTGAGTCCCGGGTAGCAACTCGATCGTGTGGTCATACTTTGAGTGCTCCGGCAAGGCCTCAATCCGTTCTTGACTGAAGATGTCCCCGTAGTCCTTATACTCAGGGAGTAGCTTGACAGTAATGTCAGCACCTTCCTCATCGGAGAATTGTACAATTCCCAACAGGTACACATTACTAGGGTCTTCAGCTAGCAACTCTTCATCGGTCATGAACACTAACCGCCCCTGCTCTGCCAGGCAATTAGCCTTGCAGAAATCTGAGCGCCAGGTTAGTGATCCTGTTTTCCAATCTATGTCGGGATTATGGTCTTTCAACCAAGACATAGGTAGGTACCCGTCCACCTTGGTGTCGGGCATGTCCGCGACTTCAAACCGCATTTCGTTATGGTGGTCGCCTATTCTCATGTCCAATGATTTGGTATAGTGCAGACCTGACCCCGGAATGTGATTACCGCTTGCGTCGCTTATCGGCACCTGTACCTTTCGTCGGACACATGGTGCCTGCGTTTGTTTAACCCATCGGCTACTAAGCACTGGCCCAGTAGCTCCACTGTCGAGTAGCAGGAGCGCCTCAGCGCTTACCTGTCTAGCTCCAATCTTCCAGTCTAGCCTTACCCTCAGGTGGATAGACTTGGTATGGCGAGGCAAGTTATCACGCTTCTGCCTCTTCACTTGTCTTAGGGACTTAGTCATCTTGGCTTACTAATTCTGATCTCTTGCCTTTCGACACAAGAGCGGCCACAACGGGTCGGTAAACGTTAAGGGATTGGGATTCGTTTTATCAATAGCTAGGGTGTTTACTATCACGCCAGCATGATTTCGGGTACTAAACCCTCCTCAGGTAAACTTGATCATAGCATCATTTATTCAATCAAGTCCAGCCTGAACTAATCCCGCTTGTACATAACAAATTTTCCCGAGGTGGGTAGAAGTCCGCTGTTGGACCGGTTCCAAGTGAAGCAACCTTGCTTCCCCAATGTCGAGCGTCTCCGCGAGCGAGATCTCTCCCAGCCTCAACCGAAAATAATGTCCTATGACTTGTCCGTCCCAGTAAAGAAATCCTGAAAGAAATACAAATAACTAGAACAAAGGAAATAACCTGAAAACCCACAAAGGAGAGATCACCCTGTCCACCGCACACGGCCTTCAACATCTATCTGCCCACACCACCTGGGTGTAGTCAGCATCAGGGTCGTTCATGCAGTAGAGGGGTACTTACCCATCCCAGAAGCCACTTCCGGGGCTCCTTTTCATCCATCCCGCAGGGGTCTATGGATACAGGTTATTAAGGTTATACCTTTCGCAGAATGGGGTCTTACCTATTCTGAGCCGTCAGTATCAACCTCCATAATCTGAGGTGATGCCTGTCGGACTTCAAGTATCTTTGACGAGGTAGCCGGAGGTGGCGCTTCGATGCGCTTTAGTCGCTTGTCCGTACCTGAGGGCTCGCTTACCAGGGCTGACCGTTTCAACCCACGAGCCTGTTTGGACGAACTAACGACTGGGGACGTCGCGGTGCACTTTCTCCAAAAGTGACCCGTTTGTCCACACTTGGTGCACTGGTTGTGCTTTCTCCGACGTTCAGTCAAAGTCGACGGGATTTCCTTATGCGCCAGGGCATACTCAGAAGTCCCCGGCTTTGCCTGTTTCCCCGCATTGAAATTAGTAGGTTTGGCAGACCGCTGGTTCTGTCTGCCCGAACCTTTATCCTTCTTTTTAAACCTTCCGGAAGTTGAGGACCTATCCTCCTTCTTGTCCGTTGGTTGAGACCGTTGGACAGGGTGGATAACTCGGTTGCTGAACCGGGTGTTGTCTTCCAGTGTGTGTCCAACCTTCCGAAGAAGATCAAGGTAGTCGTTCAAGTCGGTAGGATGGGGCTCCTTCAGTGCCCACGCGTTCCTCACTTCTTGAGTAATGCCCGACCGTACCTTATCTCGTACCTGCACAGGGTCTGTATAGCTAAGCTTATACATATAGTCAATTATCTTGTCCAGGTACTCATCGATGTGATGTGGCTTCATCACTAGGTCTCGCCACTCAAGGAGGGATCGGTCTCGTTCCGCTTGGTCACCGCCGAAACTCCGTTCAAGCCGTTCCCGGAATCCTTTCCACGTTCTTAACGGGTTACTGTTATTAACTGGAACTCCGGTACGCTTGGCTGCCTCCTTATTGATGTGGGAGTGCAGCCCAAGATACCATGTTCGGGCAGTATCTTCTAGAAGGGGGATCACCAGGTTTACCTTGTCCATATCGGTCAACCTGCACCCAGCAAAGTACTCGAACTTAACCTCTACCAGCGTCAAGAAGCTGGCGAGTTCGGTGACCTTTCCCTTAAACGCCGGAATGCCGCTCAGCTTTTCCGGCTTCTTCTGCCGTTGTCTAGATGATGGTCGTGCAGCCGCCCTACTCCGTAGTTCCCTTGACAGCTTCTTAGCACGGCGGTCCCACCGTCGTTTCTTCTCGTCGCTCCAGTCATCCTTGCGAGCGCCGAGAAAAGGGGTCAAGTCGGGGAGAGAATCGGCATCATCATCATCCGAGCTATCATGGTCAGAGTCCCCAGGATCTCCACCTGCTCCCGTAGTACCACCGACAGGTGGTCCATTTCCACCTCCACTACCCCCGGTATTTCCACCTGGGGTCTCGCGGGGTCTATCATACCCATCAAACCTTTCCTCCTGGCCATCCTGATTCCCATCCTCGGGGGGGTTAGCCCCTGATGGTACTGATGCCGGTGGTGGAACAGGTCGTTGCCCACTCTCAGGAGTTGGGTTCGGAGCCGCCTGAGTTGTCGCCAGAAACGACTGAAGCTCTGGACAACTCAAAGGTTGCATTGGGGGCCCCGCGTGTCTCCATGACCCACAGTACCCACATGTTGGTCGTCCGTCTCCCTCCTTCTGTCTTCTTCGGTGCCTTACCGGGGTCCGTGGTCCCTTCCTGCACCCGTACGTGTGGTAATGAATCCACCCCATACGGGTTTCTTCCGATTTGCAGCCCGACAGACAGTACTCGTCTTGGCTGTCCGACTCACCACTAGTGATCGTGGGGAGGATGGAGGGAAGAGTTGGTTTTGAGGGGGCAGAGGGAATCACGGGTGCCCAAGGAACGGAACGAGCGGGTGTCCCAGGTCCGGGGATCGGAGTCCCTCGTGATGGAGCCATGGGTGCTCGCTCTTCCTGGCACCTGACCTGTTCAAAGAATCCAGGTGAAGCCGCACGCAGCGGTCGGTACCCTGGGGTAGCCGATACTGTTGGCGGGAAAGCTGCGACAGGGAAGGTATCAGGAGGGGGCAATGAAACTGGTAAAGGTGTGGGTCTTGGGGCAGCAATAGGAGGTACGGGAGTTGCAACCGACGGTGTTGCAGGGGGGTTAATGGGAGCGGGGGTCGGCCGAGGAGTAGGGTCAGGTGTATCTGGTGCTGTGATACCCTTTGGCTTGGACGTCCTTTTCTTAACCCGACGCCCATCGGTTGGTCCAATCGCCGGACTTCCTGAACGACTGCGGGCGATCGAGGAGGGGACAGACAGCGAGCCTGTTGATGCTCTTGTGAAGGACGAGGTATAACTGTATCCTTCCCCCTTGAGGCTTTCCAACATCCGTATGCCCACGGGGCTTAGGTACGCCCTCCACTGTTCATCCCGGGCTCTCATAGCCAGTTCCATCCCGAAGTTCTCCAGCTTCGTGTGGACAAGTGGGAGTGGGGGCGCCGCCTCTATCATCAGTACGTCATTCTCAGCATCAATACTATAACCTCCCGCGAAGGCCCTTTCCAGCGCTGCCATACGATCCTTCAATGCCTTCTGGTCTCTTAACATTCGCAGGTATGCCTCCTGCTGTACCTTCATCCATTCCACCGCTGCCGTAGTAATCTGTTTACGGAACACCTGCTGCTGCTGGGCATTCCAGTTCTTCAGTTCCCGCTTCGCATCCTCAATCGACTTGGATACCTCCCGGACGATGTAAGGTTCGACGAACTCGCGGGAGAACTCGCTAAAGGGTACTCCTTGCGGTGGAGGAGGGAGCATGTTGTGGACGAGGGCGGCGTCTTGGAAGAACGAAAGCGCCGCAGCGCGAGGGTCTGTAATCATAAGATCAACACATTCATCAGGTAGTTGAATAGGGGCGGCCTCCAGGAGCAATTGGTGACCGTCCCATTCAATACCGCGGACGTCCGCGAACACCGAAGCACGAAATGTGTTGGCGGAGTTCTCGTCAAGGTCAAGGTCTGAATCCGAGTTGGATTCCATTCTGGGTCGACGTTCGATACTAGCCATTGCGCTTTCCACCCTGGGCTACTTGTTCGAGACAAGGTTACCAGTATTCACGCAAGGTCAGTGCCGAAGGTCGAAAAACAATTAATCAGGAGAGGAGTTAAGCGAGGAGCTCGCTTAACGATATACTGTAACGGGGGCACCCCTAGGAAGATGGATCCCAAGGTTGCGACCGCACCAAACAACTTCAAACTTATCGCCAAAAGTTCACACAAATGTAAGAGTAAAGTAGACGGTAAAACTTAATATCGTTAAGCCTGACGCTTCACTCAATTAAGGTCTCGAGAGGATTGATTGTTGGAGTAGGAGAGTTCTCGCATAGACTTTCAGGTAGTTTTATCTTATGCCAGAAACTCCCCCATCAGTTTACTCCAACTGTTCGAGCACACCCTTCTCCGCTAAGGGCGGTCCGACACGTCTCCTGACACCCCTTTGGGGCATGTATGTGTCGACCCGCTCTAGTCGGCGTTCACCATATGTGCATATCGTTTCTGCGGCGCATTTCCATTCTGCCCGCCGGAGTGAAAACCTCTGCGCATCGGGGACTTGCCAGTGGCTAACTGTCAAGACCCCTTGCTGAACTAGACTATCTATGACACCCTTCCCATGCGCGTTGATTTCTTCTTGACGCCGGAAGCTACCGTGAGCGGTTTATCTATCTACTATTTACGAGTCTCGGGCTTCCGGTGTCTTCCGCAGGGTACGGTGGTCCAGGAGTGATCCAATGGGCGCTACCCACGACCACTACCTCGGATACACCTTACCTGCGGTAGGAATCATGCTTTTAGTGTCTCTGCACTTCCCTCTCAGAGCCTATGGCGTTGGGGACATCCTTGGGCGTGGTAGGTGCAAAACGTTCCCAGTCGTCCCGGCACCACCCGGGACTACCTTCGGGACCCCCACGGTTAACTCCCGTTAACTCCGTCAGTTTTGGTCCGTTTTACTCCGAACAACTTGGAGGAGGTACTCCACCTTCCACCCTATGCCCCCTTGTATATCCTGCGAACAGCTTACGGTCGACCGGACGGCAGCAACGTATACAGTGTTGCAAGCGGGTCTCCAAAGATCCTCCTTTGCTAGACTGCACACAACTACGCAACCGTTTGCCCATGACGTCCGGGCCTCAAGGCGGGGCCGGAGGGGCATGATAGGAATAATGTCTTCAATTTACAGCTTCTTCGTAGCTGCGTAGCTCGCCCAATAGCATCTCCAGGAACTCCAGATTCCAGTATTATGCATGGTTTCGTGTGACAAACATTCCAGTCATTTTTCCCAAACTCCCCGAGGGACTTCGTATTGGCAGGTAGGGTAACTCAGGTCCTTGAACAGGGTAATCCAAGCCTCAAGGCAGGGTAACCCTGTTCTGAGGGTAGGGTAATCTTGTCCGGTGGACAAGTGGATTTTCTCCTGTTACCCTATCTATCCCACTTCCGGCGATATACACACTCGGCCTTTCTCTAGTTACCCAGCCTAGCTGTGTATTGGCCCTTCATAGGTCCCTAAGTACGCTGACACCAATCTTGGGCGTAGCCATGTACCTAAATACTTGTGTCCACTAAGTCTGCTCATCTCGGAGCCCGGGCCATCGGGTCTCCGTAGGTCAAGTACTCACTTGCCTGCCGGTTCCTACCAGTTCGCCTCCGAGCTACCTGTATGGGTGTAGGTTCCGGCTGCCATAGCTCACGTATGCTGGGTCGTTACATCACTCCCCTCTTCTCTACGGTCCGTCCCGGACCGTTTAGCGTCGTCTTTTCTTTCCACGACTCGATTCCCCCAAGACCCGATGGTCCCTGGGCTTGGACGGATATCTTTGGTGGAAATCTAGCATGGCCTGTAAGCCTGTCCCTTCTAGCATCTCATAGGGCTCCCACGAGTTCTCCTCAGCTCCATAGCCTTCCCATGAAACCAGGTACTGGACAAAGCGCGACGGAAACTTCGCCTTTGTTCCACCATACCAGCGACTGTCCACAACAGCTTCGATGACGTAACTGGGCTCATTGTCCACGAGCTCGGGGGTAGGGATCTCCTTGATCCTACCCGATTCCGGATCCTCGCGATAGGGTTCCAGCAGCGTGACATTGAAAACCGGGTGGATGCTCCATCGGGTGGGCAATTGGAGTTCGTATGCTCGGGTACCCACCCGACGTTTGACCACGAAAGGGCCAAACATCCGGTGGTCCAGCTTCTCCATGGGACGCTTGGTGCGGATGTTCTTCCGGTTCAACATCACGCGGTCCGCTTTCTTAGCCCGCCCAGCAGCCACATCTTCCAAGGTAACATAGTCCGGGGATGGCAGCCGTTTCTGGTCATGCCATTTCCGCTGCCTTTCCTGTGCCCGTTTAATCGTTTCTCGAATCTGTTGCCAGGTTCCTTCCCATTCCTTAACCAAGAGTTCACTACTTGGGTGTATCCCTTGGTTGTCAGACACAACACCCGACCAGTTTGTTCGTGGGTTGAACCCATAGTTGATCTCAAATGGTGACAACCTGGTGGATTCTGATGTTGAGGTGTTATACGCATACTCCGCAAGGGGTAGCAGCGAGACCCAGTCATCCTGTTGATAGGAGCAGTAACTACGCAGGTACTGCTCCAGTGTCTGATTAACCCTCTCGGTTTGCCCATCAGTCTCTGGGTGGAATGCAGTCGAAACGTTTAGTTTCACTTGCAGCAAGTGCATCAGACTCATCCAGAACTTGGATGTGAATCGGCTATCTCGGTCGGAGATGATTGACTCTGGCAGTCCATGAAGGCGCCAAACCTCCTTCAGGAATATCAAGGCAAGCTCCTTGATAGGTACCTCAGTGGTCAGGGGTATGAAATGGGCCATTTTCGAAAACCTGTCTACTATGACCCAGATCTTGGTATACCCTTCGGACTCTGGCAGCGCGACAATGAAATCCATTGAAATTGCTGTCCAAGGCCGCATAGGAACATCGATAGGTTCCAGCAGCCCGAACTTCTTGTGCCTGATGGATTTATTTCTTTGGCATGCGTCACATGTCCGCACATAGTCAGTGATGTGCTCATCCATCTTAGGCCAGTAGAAGTTAGCCCTCACCCTGCCAATGGTTTTGTAAGTCCCGAAGTGTCCCGCGATTCGGGAGTCATGTTCTGCCTTCATGATTGTCTGCTTCAGATTCTGACCCTTGGGAACATACCACCTGTTCTTGTACAGGAGTAAGCCCTTTTCCGTCGTGAAATGTCGGTCGACCTCTTTGTCACCTGCAGCTGTTGCCTTCAGGATCCTTAAGTACTCCTGGTCTTCGGTTATCGCTACCCGCAACTGATCCAAAAAGGAAGACTTGAGCCGAAATCCCTGGCACACTTGCAACACCTGTGGTCGCAAGATGTCCCGTTCCTGGCTCCCAACCCACTGTCCGGGGCGAAAAAACGACTGTGGCGGAAAATCACTCCCCCCTTCAGGGCGGTAGTCCCTACGCCGTGACAAAGCATCTGCCTTCTCATTCAACCGTCCTTCTCGGTAAACCACCTTGAAGTTAAATGGTTGCAGGAACTCAGCCCAGCGGTGCTGCCTTCGGTTAAGGACCTTGGTACTATTGAAGTACTCCAAGTTCTTATGATCCGTATAGATCACCAACTGGTCCGTTACCGAGCGTAGCAAATGATCCCATTCCTTGAACGCCGCCACGATGGCTGTCATTTCCTTGTCATGGACATCATAATTAATCTCCGCTGGGTGAAACTTCCTACTATGGTAGGCCACCGGATGCCATCTCTCATCCTCACATAACTGGGAGAGAACGGCTCCTAATGCAAAGTCACTAGCGTCGGTTTCTAGCCGTGTTGGCCGTTCAGGGTCAAAATGTGCTAGGATAGGTTTGGACGTGAACGCTTCCTTTAAATGATTGAAGGCCTGCTCACATGCAGGTGTCCATTCCCATCGGACATCCTTCTTTGTCAAGTCCGTGAGGGGTTTCGCTATCTTGCTGAACCCTTCTATGAACCGACGATAGAAGTTGGCAAAGCCCATAAAGCTTTGAACGTCGACGACGCATGTCGGAGGTGCCCAGTCTTTGATTGTCTGCACCTTTTCCGACAACATAGAGATCCCCATATCGGAGATCCTATATCCGAGGAATTCAACCTCCCGTTGGTGGAAACTGGACTTCTTCATACTTACACATAGTCTAGCTTTCCGCAATTTCTCCATTACACGCCTTACCATCGCGACGTGCTCTTCCATAGTTTCGGAGTAGATCAGGATGTCATCCATATACGCGATGACTCCTTCATCCATGAGATCTCGAAAGACCTCATTTATCATGCTCTGGAAAGTTGCCGGGGCATTACATAACCCAAACGGCATGACCGTGTATTCATACAGTCCATATCTGCACCGGAAGGCCGTCTTCCATTCCTCACCTTCTGCCATCCTCAGAAGATAGTAGCCGTTTTTCAAGTCCAACTTAGTGAACACAACGGCTTTTCCTAACCTATCTCGCAGTTCATTCATCAGCGGTAGAGGGTACTTGCTCTTCACCGTGATTTTGTTCAGCCCTCGGTAATCTATTACCAGTCTTAATGTACCATCTGGTTTTGGCACAAAGAGGATAGGGGCTGCTGCTGAGGAACTGGATCGCCGTAGCTTCCCCGTTCGCAGCATGTCATTGAGATATTCCCGGAGTGCCTTAAGCTCCTTTTCCGATAACGGATAGATAGGCCCAAACGGAGGTTGAGTCCCGGGTAGCAACTCGATCGTATGGTCATACTTTGAGTGCTCCAGCAATGCCTCAATCCGTTCTGGAGTGAAGATGTCCCCGTAGTCCTTATACTCAGGGAGTAGCTTGACGCTAATGTCAGCACCTTCCTCATCGGAGAATTGTACAATTCCCAACAGGTACACATTACTAGGGTCATCAGCTAGCAACTCTTTATCAGACATGAACACTAACCGCCCCTGCTCTGCCAGGCAGTTAGCCTTGCAGAAATCTGAGCGCCAGGTTAGTGATCCGGTTTTCCAATCTATGTCGGAGTTATGGTCTTTCAACCAAGACATAGATAGATACCCGTCCACCTTGGTGTTGGGCATGTCCGCGACTTCAAAGTGCATTTCGTTCTGCTGGTCGCCCATTCTCATTTCCAATGATTTGGTATTGTGGAGACCTGACCCCGGAATGTCATTACCGCCTGCGTCGCTTATCGGCACATGTACCTTTCATCGTACACATGGTGCCTGCATTTGTTTAACCCATAGGCTGCTAAGCACCGGCCCAGTAGCTCCACTATCGAGTAGCAGGAGCGACTCGGCGCTTACCTGTCTAGCTCCAACCTTCCATTCTAACTTTACCTGCAGGTGAATAGACTTGGTATGACGAGACAAGTTATCACGCTTCTGCCTCTTCACTTTTCTCAGGGACTTAGTCATCTTGGTTGCTAATTCTGATCTCTTGCCTTTCAACACAAGAGCGGCCACAATGGGTCGGTAAACGTTAAGGGATTGGTATTCGTCATTATCAATAGCTCGGGTGTTTGCTATCATGCCAGCATGATTTCGGGTACTGAACCCTCTTCAGGTAAACTTGAAAATAGTATCATTTATTCAATCAAGTCCAGCCTGAACCAATTCTGCTTGTACTAAACATAACAATTCTTTCCTGAGGTGGGTAGAAGTCCGCTGTTGGACCGGTTCCAAGCGAAGCAATCTTGCTTCCCCAATGTCGAGCGTCTCCTCGAGCGAGACCTCTCCCAGCCTCAACTGAAATAATGTCCTATGACTTGTCCGTCCAGCTGCGGAAATCCTGAAAGAAATACAAATAACTGGAACAAGGGAAATAACCTGAAAGCCCACAAAGGGGAGATAGCCCCGTCCACCGCGCACGGCCTACAACATCTATCTGCCCACCCCACCTCGGTGTAGTCAGCATCAGGGTCGTTAATGCCGTAGAGGGGTACTCACCCATCCCAGAAGCCACTTCTGGGGTTCCTTTTCATTCATCCCGCAGGGGTCTATGGATACAGGTTAATAAGGTTATACCTTTCGCAGAATGGGGTCTTACCTATTCTGAGCCTTCAGTATCAACCTCCATGATCTGAGGTGATGCCTGTCGGACTTCAAGTATCTTTGACGAGGTAGCCGGAGGTGGCGCTTCAATACGCTTTAGTCGCTTGTCTGTACCTGAGGGCTCGCTTACCGGGGCTGACCATTTCAACCCACGAGCCTGTTTAGACGAACTAACGACTGGGGGCGCCGCGGTGCACTTTCTCCAAAAGTGACCCGTTTGTCCACACTTGGTGCACTGGTTGTGCTTTCTCCCATGTTCGGTCAAAGTTGGCGGGATTTCCTTATGCGCCATTGCATACTCAGAAGTCCCCGGCTTTGCCTGTTTCCCCACATTGAAATTAGCAGGTTTGGCAGGCCACTGGTTCTGTCTGCCCGAACCTTTATCCTTCTTTTAAAATCTTCCGGAAGTTGAGGACCTGTCCTCCTTCTTGTCCATTGGCTGAGACCGTTGGACAGGGTGGATGACTCGGTTGCTGAACCGGGTGTTGTCTTCCAGCGTGTGTCCAACCTTCCGAAGAAGATCAAGGTAGTCGTTCAAGTCAGTAGGACGGGGCTCCTTCAGTGCCCACGCGTTCCTCACTTCTTGGGTAATGCCCGACCGTACCTTATCTCGTACCTACACAGGGTCTGTCTAGCTAAGCTTATACATATAGTCAATTATCTTGTCCAGGTACTCATCGATGTGATGTGGCTTCATCACTAGGTCTCGCCACTGAAGCCGGGATCGGTCTCGTTCCGCTTGGTCACCGCCGAAACTCCGTTCGAGCCGTTCGCGGAATCCTTTCCACGTTCTTAACGGGTTAATGTTATTAACTGGAACTCCGGTACGCTTGGCTGCCGTCTTATTGATGTGGGAGTGCAGCCCGAGATACCATGTTCAGGCAGTATCTTCTAGAAGGTGGATCACCAGGTTTACCTTGTCCATATCGGTCAACCTGCACCCTGCAAAACACGCGAACTTAACCTCCACCAGCGTCAGGCAGCTGCCGAGTTCGCTAACTTTTCCCTTAAACACCGGAATGCCACCCAGCTTTTCCGGCTTCTTCTGTCGCTGTCGGGAGGATGGCCATGAGGTCGATCTGCTCCGTAGTTCCCTTGATAGCTTCTTAGCACGGCGGTCCCACCGCCATTTCTTCTCGTCGCTCGGGTCATCCTTGCGAGCGCCAAGAAAGGCAGTCAAATCAGGGAGAGAATCGGCATCATCATCATCCCAGCTATCATGGTCAGAGTCCCCAGGATCTCCACCTGCTCCCGTAGTACCACCAACTGGTGGTTCATTTCCCTCTCCACTACCCCCTGTGTTTCCACCTGGTTTCTCCCATGGTCTATCGTACCCATCAAACCTTTCCTCCTGGCCATTCTGATTCCCATCCTCGTGGGGGTTAGCCCCTGATGGTACTGATGCCGGTGGTGGAACAGGGCGTCGCCCACTCTCAGGAGTTGGGTTAGGCGCCACCTGCGTTATCCGCAGGAATGCCTGTAGCTCTGGGCTGCTCAGGGGTTGCATCGGGGGACCAACGTGCCTCCATGAGCCACAATACCCACATGTTGGCCTTCCATCTCCTTCCTTCTGTCTTCTCCGGTGCCTTACCGGGGTCCGTTGTTCCTTTCTGCACCCATAGGTGTTGTAATGAATCCACCCTATGCGGGTCTCTTCCGATTTGCAGCCTGACAAACAGAACCCGTCCTGGCTGGCCGACTCACCGCTTGTGATCGCGGGGAGCACAGAAGGAAGACTGGGTTTCGAGGGGGCAGAGGGGATCACTGGGGCCCAAGGGACGGAGCGAGCAGGTGTCCCAGGTCCGGGAATCGGCGTCCCTCATGATGGAGCCATGGGTACCTGCTCTTCCTGGCGCCTTACCTGTTCAAAGAATCCAGGTGAAGCCGCACGCAGTGGCCGGTACCCTGGGGTAGCCGATACTGCTGGCGGGAAAGCTGTGACAGGGAAGGTATCAGGAGCGGGTAACGAAACTGGTAGAGGTGCGGGTCTTGGGGCGGCGATGGAAGGTATAGGAGTTGCAACTGAAGGTGTTGCGGGAGGGATGATAGGAGCAGGGGTCGGTCGCGGGGTAGGGTCAGGCGTATCTGATGCCGTAATGCCCTTCAGGTTGGAGGTCCTCTTTCTTATTTGACGTCCATCAGTTGGCCCGACCATAGAGCTGCCCGACCCACTGCGGGCAATTGAGGGGGGGACCGACAGGGAGCCGGTAGATGCTCTTGAGAAGGAAGAGGTATAGCTATAGCCGTCACCTTTCAGGCTTTCCAACATTCGTATGCCGATTGGGCTCAAATACGCCCTCCATTGGTCGTCTCTGGCTCTCATAGCCAACTCCATGCCGACGTTCTTGGGCTTGGTATGGACGAGCGGAAGTGGGGGCGCTGCCTCTAACATCAGTACGTCATTCTCGGCATCAACACTATACCCGCCCTCGGAAGCCTTTTCCAAAGCTGTAATCCGAGTCTTCAATGCTTGCTGATCCCTTATCATCCGCTGGTATGCCTCCTGCTGGACTTTTATCCATTCCACCGCTGCCGTAGTAATCAGTGTTCGGAACACCTGCTGCTGCTGGTTGTTCCAGTTCTTCAGTTCCCGCTTCGCTTCCTCAATCGACTTGGCTACTTCCCGGACGATGTAAGGTTTGACGAATTCGTGGGAGAACTCCCTAAAGGGAACTCCGTGCGGCGGGGGAGTGAGCATGTTATGGACTAGCGTAGGGTCTTGAAAAAATGAGAATGCCGGGGCGCGAGGGGCTGTAATCAGGAGGTCAAGACAATCAGGAGGTAAGTGAATGGGAGCGGCCTCCAAGAGCGACTGGTGGCCGTCCCAGTCGATACCGCGAATATCCGCAAAAACTGATGCACAAAACGTGTGGGCGGTGTTCTCGTCAAGGTCAAGGTCTGAATCCGCGTTGGATACCATTCTGGTTCGAAGTTCGGTACTAGCTATTGCGCTTTGCACCCTGGGCTACTTGTTCTAGACAAGGGTAACAGTATTCACGCAAGGTCAGTGCCGAAGGTCGGAAACAATTGATCAGGAGAGGAGTTAAGCGAGGAGCTCGCTTAATGATATACTGTAATGAGGGCACCCCTAGGAAGATGGATCCCAAGGTTGCGACCGCACCAAACAACTTCAAACTTATCGCCAAAGGTTCACACAGATGTAAGAGTAAAGTAGACGGTAAAACTTAATATCGTTAAGCCTGACGCTTGACTCAATTAAGGTCTCGAGAGGATTGATTGTTGGAGTCGGAGAGTTCTCGCATAGATGTTCAGGTAGTTTTATGTTATGCCAGAAACTCCCCTATTTCTTTACTCCAACTATTCGAGCACACCCTTCTCCGCTAAGGGTGGTCCGACACGTCTCCTGGCACCCCTTTCAGGCATGTGTCTGTCAACACTCTCTAGTCGGCATTCACCATATGTGCATATCGTTTCTGGGGCGCATTTCCATTCTGCCCGCCGGAGTGAAAACTTCTGCGCATCGGTGACTTGCCAGTGGCTAACTGTCAAGACACCTTGCTGAACTAGACTATCTATGACACC